>OZ024689.1:4624441-4975015 GCA_964016905.1 Perithous albicinctus | reverse complement strand
TTTTAACGAGTGGGTCAAACCCCTTGTAGATCTTCAAAAACTTCAGGCTAATGGAAAAATAAACTACATTCCACGAAAACACATAAAATTTCACCCACTTCATTCTCTTAACACGATTTTCTACTTGTACATCTTCTCAGAAACGGAAAATTATTGGATCTCTAATGGTTATACCGAAACCGTTAGATAAGTCCAAAAGACCCGAGTCTCTGATTTTATGAGAGGGTGAAATCCCAGGTAAATGTAAAAAAAAAAAAAAATCCGAGTTAATGGAAATAGACAATATTCCACTAAAACTCGTAAAATGTTATCTACCTTTTCACCTTAACAAGAATTTGTACTCTCGTAACTTTTTTGTTTCTATCACCAATTTTCCGCTTTGTATTATCAGCCTAATTGTTGCATGGTATATAAGAGACTATGGGGGCGCGGAGGGCGCCGCTGCAGAAGTACACCCAGGGCAACCCTTACCGATGAGAAGGATTTTACGTTAGAATTAAATATTAAAGATACAAAATTTAACTATTTTCGGTTTGAACTACTTTGTCGCGCATGTACCAAATAGAAATATTATATTCTCGAATTTTTACACGAAAGGTAATGGATACTACCTATCGTTTACACAATTGTAGAAACAGAAAAGAAGAAGAAAAACGTATTGGCTTTAACAATACGGACTGTTAGAGAGGTTACTAATGGTAACTGCAGGGGTTCAAAATCCCGACTTTTACCACCGTGCAAAAAAAGGGTCTTCGAGCACGAGCTTTCTAAAAGAATAAACGCTAGCGGTGAGGTTGACAATTAAGGCGTCAGGTATGGTACAGTTTTCTGCACTTAACGTTTTTTTACATAGGTTGTTCATAGGTTTAAGCCTTACTTGTGGGTGGGGGAGTTTTGACCGAGTGCATAAAACTGACTGTAGTCAAAAACTTCGTCTAATTCCATCTCCAAACTCTCGCCGGTCAACAACGGAGTGATTTTGAATTTTTTTATATTTTCCTAGTCTTCGTTAGTTTCCCGATCTTAGAATGTCTGCTATCATAAATAAAAGACGTATGTTTTTGGAGGCGGTTCATGCGACTGCCAGAGTTTTTATCATTTATGTTCCGCGACTTGAGCGGCATTTTACTCAACGTTGGTTTGCCAAAGTGAGTAATTTCACGCTTGCTCAATTAGTTAGTGAGTTAACAAGTGTTTTACGTGCGGGAAATACAGTGCTAATAGCAGCAGCGTATAATGCTGGTGTGTTTAGGGCCGAATCAGTGCAACGACACGTTGTCTCGCACTTAGCTCTGTACGGTGGTGTACTGTATGAGCCGTTACGCCCGTTGGTTGAAGCAGTGGATCGTCGGAATGGTAAGTTTTTAGCAAACGATTAATAAAATAATTGTGTGGAAAAACAAAAAAAAAGTTACGTTAAACATTTATTAATAATTATTTTTCAGCTGCTCAGGCTGATGATCAGTCGATGCTGTTCGAGTCGGCGGGATCGTCGAGCGGAAGTAATTCTGTGGATGCGGATGCATCGATGGAAACGGTTGACGATCACTGGACCGACAGCAGCAGCAGCAGCATCATCAGTGATGACGACGATGAGGACGATGCGTTCATGGAGGATATGTTCAACGACCCTGCTGACGAATCCTCCGTGGAACGCAGCGACGACGACGATGACAACGACGACGACGACGACGACGACGTCATCATCATATCGGACGAGGAGGTCGACGATGATCGTGAGAGTACCGCGGTCACGAATCCGAGACCCCATAACCTCGATACCGCGTCAACGGTCCTCATGAGTGAGTTGGATAACAACGATTCATGTAAGTATAGATTTTAAATAAGATTATTTATATTTTACATTTAAATATTAAATTCTATTTTATATGTAAATATTAAATTCTATTTTGTAACTAAATATTAAATATAAAATAGAAATTAAATTCTATTTTATATTTCAATATTGAATACAAAATAGAAATTAAAAATATACTTATATATTTTTTCAAACTTTTTTTAATTCAAATAATTTAAATATACAGGAATCCACGAAACGTCGCCTCAACCCAACGAGACTGCCAGATCCGAGGCGTATGACGACAGTCTGGAAAGCCCCGAGTCACCCCCTGATCATGAGCGCGGAAGTTTACAAAATCGCGACGTGCCTCATTTCATGGAAGAAATGGGGCAGGCCGTAATGGAGAGTCCTGCTTCTCCCGAGGCTCACGACAGGGGCGACGCGGACGGGTCTGTCGAGTATAATATGCCTGATTTTTACGAAGAAATCAGACAGGATATACCCGACAGTCCAGCTTCACCCGTGCCAGACGAAATGGAAAATATGAATCGTCTGGCCGAGTATTTGGATATGATCGAGGATCCTGTGGCTCTCCTCCAAAGGGAGTCTCCCCCGCTTCGAGATACATTTGACCTCGTACAGTACCTCCGAGCACGGGGTATGATGGGTGATAATGTACCTGGTGGCTTGGGATACGACCCCACGTATGAGAGGGGCTTGAGTAGAGGAGCGTTCCGACGCGTTGTAGAACTCCAACAGTTTTACGCTGATCGCGGTAGGGTGGTAGTTTTACAACACTTGGACGCCCTCGATCAAGTTGCAGAGGAGTCAGACGAGTGCGACGACGATGAGGATCTGGTGGCCTCACGTTGGTTGGAGTCCTACGACGTTAAGCGGTTGGGAATGCTCGAGGAGTAGTGAGTAAAGTCACGGTCATTTTGCAGTTCGGCGACCTCCACTACTCTCACCAATTCACTCGCTGACTGATGATTTGTATATAACGTCATCTTCATCGGCATCATCGTCTTCATCGTCATCATCGTCTTCATCTTCGTCATCGTCTTCGTCTTCATCTTCGTCTCCGGCTTCATCTTTGTCTTCGGCCTCATCATCATCTTCATCTTCATCTTCATCTTCATCTTCATCTTCATCTTCATCTTCATCTTCATCTTCATCTTCATCTTCATCTTCATCTTCATCTTCATCTTCATCTTCATCTTCATCTTCATCTTCATCTTCATCTTCATCTTCATCTTCATCTTCATCTTCATCTTCATCTTCATCTTCATCTTCATCTTCATCTTCATCTTCATCTTCATCTTCATCTTCATCTTCATCTTCATCTTCATCTTCATCTTCATCTTCATCTTCATCTTCATCTTCATCTTCATCTTCATCTTCATCTTCATCTTCATCTTCATCTTCATCTTCATCTTCATCTTCATCTTCATCTTCATCTTCATCTTCATCTTCATCTTCATCTTCATCTTCATCTTCATCTTCATCTTCATCTTCATCTTCATCTTCATCTTCATCTTCATCTTCATCTTCATCTTCATCTTCATCTTCATCTTCATCTTCATCTTCATCTTCATCTTCATCTTCATCTTCATCTTCATCTTCATCTTCATCTTCATCTTCATCTTCATCTTCATCGTCGCCGTCATCGTCATCAGGGTCATCGTCGTCTTCAGCAGCCTCCTCACGATCTTCGTCACCAACGTCCTCCGAGGTTAGTAGTAGTGATAGTAGCCGTAATCATAGTGAAATCGTACAGATAGGCGGCAGTTTACGCGAAACAAACTCAGACGCGAGTGATAGTGGTCATTTAGAGGTAGTTGACGACAATACTAATGCGATTAGACCACCGGGTGAGAGGTTTACGGTAGTCGGTACCGCGCGGGATTGTTATAACCGTAAATTTAAAGTTTTGGCCAGGCAAACGGATATTGCCTTAGTATCACCTCCCGAGTCGGTAAACCCAATAACATGGATACGTAACGCAGTTCGGGATATTTACCATTATATCGTGCAAGGTCGTAGTCAAACGGATCTTATAGGGGTTAGTTTTGAAACAGCGGCAATGTCTGCCGGTGAGGCCGGTGTATCTATACGGCCAATATCGCGCTTCAGCGATGAACAGCTGTGGAATCTGATGTGCTCGGTCAATCAGAGTTCGCGTGTTCTATTGGCTAGTGATACGCTGCGTTTCACCGCTACATACATCGAAGTCCCGAGCGGTCGAGGACTCCGCGTTTCAATGCTAACTAGTAAATCGGTTGTGCATATATCGCAGAGTGATAATTTATGTCTTCCGCGCTCTCTCGTCCTAGCCCGCGAAAATAATAAACTACGTAGTAATCGCAACAAAGAGCAAATATTGCTTTGGAATCGTATCCGTCATGCAGCTTCGAAGCTTCAGCGTGCGGAAGCGCTTAACCTTGTCGACGCGGACGGTGTAATTATCCCTGAGGAAGGCTGTGGTATCCCTGAGATACAAGCCTTTCAAAATTATTACAGGGCGTTGCGTGTAGCTATCATTGTTTACGACTGGGATACGCTGGGGCGAGGTGCAGCACCGATTTTCGATGGTCGTTCTTACTTCGAAGACGACACCGACAACGGTTCACATCTTGAGATTTTGAATGTGGCGTATAGTGCCGGATTAAAGCACTATTCGACCATTACGAATCTACTCGGTGCTGCCGGTGGACGGAATTATTGCATTCCATGCAATAAATCCTTTCACCGGGTGAACCATCATAAATGCTCGAGTCGCTGCCCTCGCTGTTTAACGTCCCCGCCTTGCGTAGCCGACACTGACCTGCAGGCTTCCAACGAACCCCTGGTTGTAGGTACAGTATCCACGCGCAGAGAGAATGTTAATAACAATAATTTCGACAATCAACGCTCGTGTAATAATTGCTGCAGGACTTTTTATAATCAGACGTGTCTTGAAAATCATTTAAAACCGCGGGCGAACCGGCGTCAAACAGATAAGCACGAGCGCTCAACCGTGTGTGAGATTCTACGTGTATGTAAAATTTGCGGTTATACTATACACAACGTGAAGAGTGTTCACGAGTGCGGTGTATTTTTTTGCCGTACCTGCAAAAGTTTACACGGCTCTAATGAACATTGCTTCATGCAAATCGCAAAAAATAGAGTCGTTAAAAATTCAGAAAACGTCGAAAAACTTCCCGAGACGTTATTTATTTTCTATGATTTCGAAACACGTCAAGACGAACCGTTGAATAGGGAAAATAACACTCCGGATGCTGCACGCGAACACGTCGTAACGCTCGGTGTTGCAAATCAGCTTTGCGACGTGTGTTTAGATCTAGGTGACGCTAAATCTGAAGGGTTTTGTCGATGGTGCGGGGTGTGCGAACACGTGTTTCGTGAGGATCCGGTTGCCGAGCTGGTTGATCTCGCCGTGCGACGAGAGACGAAGTTCCGAAATATAGTTTGCATAGCTCATAACGCTAAATCGTTTGATGCTCAATTTATATTACGGAACATTGTCGAACGTCTAGCGGATATGCCAACTCCGGATATAATTTTAACTGGTAACTCTATAATTTCAATGCGTGTTGGTCGCACTGTTTTTATCGACAGTTTAAATTATTTCCACATGCGGCTAGCTGATCTACCGCGAGCTTTCGGATTCGATGACAAGATTGGGAAAGGTTACTTTCCTCATCTGTACAATACGAAGCACGTGGACAAGTCTAACCGCACGCTACCCGCAGCAAAGTACTACTCGCCAGACACGATGAACGAGGGGGAGCGCGAGAAATTTTACACGTGGTACGCCGAGCAAGTGAGGGAGAGTAAAATATTTTATTTTGACGATGAAATTGTTAAATATTGTAAAATGGATGTGGAAATTCTCCGTCTTGCTTGCCGGGAATTCCGTAAAATTTTTCTCGCGACGGGTAACGTCTGCCCCTTCACCGAGGCTGTAACGATAGCCTCAGCCTGCTCGCTCGTCTTCAGGCGAAATTTCCTCAAACCCAACACGATTGGCGTTATACCTGCAGGCGGGTACAGGCGAACGGGGAACCACTCGCAGCAGGCCATAGACTGGCTCTTATGGGTAGAGCGTGAGGTAGGTCAGGGGATTATCCACTCTGCACGTGACCGCGAGTTTCGTTTGCCTGAAGGACCACGTGTCGATGGGTATCTTGAGTTGAACAATCGACGAATAGTTTACCAATATCATGGTTGTTATTGGCACGGTTGTCTAACCTGTTTCCCGAACGATCGTGCTCGCGGTGGGCGTGCGGAAAAAGAAACCCTGGATTCACGGTTCGCGCGTACCGAGGCAATGAGTGCAAAGATACGTTCCCACGGCTACGATCTCGTAGAGATGTGGGAATGTAAATTTGCAGAAATGCGTAAGCGCGATCCGATGATTGAGGAATTTTTGAAGGTTCACCCTCGTCGAATGGTGGAGTGTCTTAACCCGCGAGATGGTTTTTACGGCGGACGTACGGGCAATATTGTCACGGGTTACGACACTGCCCCAGGCGAGAGAATATCGTACATCGACATTTGCTCATTATATCCGTACATTTCAAAAACAGGTAGATTCCCTGTGGGTCATCCCACAATATATCTTGAGTCTGAGTGCGATGATCTATTCCGAGACTCGTACGACGCTCTAGGTACGAGTATCAACGGGATGATGCGATGTACGATACTTCCACCGCGAAATTTGTTCCACCCTGTTCTACCTGTTCGAGCGCGCGGAAAACTAATATTTGCTCTTTGTCGCGAGTGCACAGAGTCTGAAGTGCAGGGGCCTTGCCCACACGATTCTCCAGACGAGCGGTCATTCACGGGTACATGGGTTACCGACGAGGTGCGAAAAGCCCTAGATGTAGGGTATAAAATCATAAAAATTAAAATCATTTGGGCCTATGAAACCACCCGGTACAATCCCGCGACACGTGACGGTGGTCTATTTGTAGAGTATGTTAATACCTTTTTAAAAATAAAGCAAGAGTCGAGTGGTTGGCCACATCACTGCGTCGACGAGTCGTCCCGCGAGCGTTACATCGACGATTACGAACGCGCTGAAGGAATACGGTTAGACGCCTCGCGAATAACTAAGAATTCCGGATTGCGTTCGGTGGCCAAACTATGCCTCAACTCGTTCTGGGGAAATTTTGGTCAACGGGATAATATGACGCGGACTGAGATTGTAAAATCGCGTGAACAACTGCTCGCCCTTCTGTATGATAGCGCTAAGGAGGTTAATCGTCTACTACCAATCAACGACGACGTTATGTATATCAATTGGCAATCGCGTGAGGAAGCCGTTGTAGCGAATCCAATGATAAACGTTGTAATAGCAGCGTTTACAACGGCTCAAGCTCGGTTATCTATACGAATTCCGGCTCACCCGATGAATGGTCTCCGCCACTAGGCGATCTTCTCGGCGACATGACAAACGAGTTGTCGTCCGAAGGCGAGAATGCCTATATCAATTGCTTTGTCTCGGGTGGGCCGAAATTTTACGGCTACACTGTGGTTATAAGTGAGGATCCTCAAACTGTTGTAAAGACTGTTTGCAAGGTTAAGGGTATTAGCTTGAACTATGCCAACTCGAGGGTAATAAACTTTGAGTCAATTAGGGAGTTAATTTTAGCCGATTTACCGTGCGACAACGATGAATCTATACGTCTACGTTTCTCCTCAATTCAGCGAACACCACATCACAATGTAATAACCCGAACAATGTACAAGGCTTGTCGTGTGTTGTGTCGCAAGAGGAGACACGTAACCCATAGATTGTCGTTACCGTTCGGATATAAAAACTAATTTTAAGTGTAGGTTAAGTTAGTATAATTTGTAAATAAAAATTAAATCAGAATTGACAAAATAACAAAACGTATATATTTTACTTGTAAAATATTTTTATACCGTTTTGTTTTTATTTATGTATATATATTTTTTTGTAAAAATGTTTGCTACTAGAAATAAACTAATTTTAAGTATAGGGTAAGCTAGTTTTTAGTTTGTAAATTTAAAAAAATTATTTAAATAAACAATAACAAAAAACCAAACGTATATATTTTAGATGTAAAATATTTTTATACTGTTTGGTTTTTATATACTCGTGTGCGTAAAAATGTAAAATGTAAAAATGTTTGATACCAAAAATAAAATTAAGTTGAGTTGTAGTTACGCTTTAAATTTTTAAAAACTTGTAATAACGAAAAGAAACGTATATATTTTACGTGTAAAATATTTTTATACTGTTTTGTTTTTATTTATTTATTAGCGTATATGGTTTTGTAAAAAAAAAAAAAAAAAAAAAAAAATTTGTCATACAAAAATAAATTGAAATTTTTTTCGTAAAAGATATTGATAAAATACTATTTTTGTAATATTAAAGTGTTTGAGTGTTTTAATAAAAAATAAATAAAAATTTAACTATTTGTGTACACCCTTTTTATTATCCTTCACTTAGGCTAATGAACATGCGCGTAAGGAAGCTTATTCGTGCGCATGTGCCACTGCGGTTAAATAAGTTTTTCGACACGCGCACACGTTAATAAGCTTATGAACGTGCGAGCGTGTGTCTGTATAAGCTGAACACCGCGCGCGCGCGCACGTCGAACAAGCTAGTAACGACGTGCGGGTCCGCCGCCGCCGCCGCCGCCCGGAGTGTATAAGCTTATTTTGCAGTAAATTATCGCTGGGTATAAGAATTTGCGTAGTTTTTTCAATTAAAATCATGGACGTTAGATGGAAACATCCGTGGACATCACTCGTATGTGGTCCTACAGGGTGCGGAAAAACTGTTTTCGTACGAAAATTTCTTAAATATCTACATGATATGAGTAATGTTGTTTTTGATAGAATCATATTTTATTATGGGGATACGTTAGATCGTGATACGCGTGCGCTCCATATCGATGCTAAAAATCTGAAAATTGAATTTAACCAAGGTTTGCCTCAAGCGGTAGACTATTCCAATGATAATAATTTGAAAAAACTTATTATTATCGATGATTTGATGCGAGAATCGTCAAATAACACAATCGTGGACTTGTTTACAAAAGGTAGCCATCACAAAAATATAAGCGTTATATTTATTACACAAAATATTTTTCATCAGGGTCATGGTCAGCGCGATATTTCCTTGAACGCTAATTATATCGTTATTTTCAAAAACCCGCGAGACCGAGCACAAATTCGTCATCTTGCACGTCAAGTTTATCCAGAAAATCCACAATTCTTGACAGAAGCCTATTACGACGCGACCGCTCAACCACATGGTTACCTTCTGCTTGATTTAAAACAATCGACACCCGATAATTGTCGATGTCGCACAACGATATTTCCCGATGACAAGCGTATGCATGTGTACGTACCAAAAAATTCACGTCAGCGTATTTAGGCGTGAATCATACGAGTTTTCTCGTCAGTCGATTGTGTATCGTGTTCGCAGCGAGAACGCATAAGACGCGCTGCCGCAATGACGGTGAAACAATTAAAAACAAAAAATAGTGGCAAAAGTTCGAAAAAACACCCTTTGATAAACGAAGTGCTGCTCTGCTTAACGCTCTCTATCTCTCGAATAGCGAGCAGCGAAAAGCCTTACTACGTGCTGCTGATAAACCACTCGTTAAATGCATCTGTGAATGCATTGTAAACACTCTGCATGGTAGTGTCTGCGTTAAGAGCAGTGTAAAAAACCGTTTAAAAAAATATAAAAGTGTACTTCGACGAATTGCCGCAAGTTGTATGAAGAAAAAGAACTGTTCTGGTATTCCCGGTAAACAACGGGGGTTCAATTGGAAGACGAAAAAGCGTTTAATAATACAGAAAGGAGGTGGTGTGTTTTTACCACTTTTATTAGCGCCTATTATCAGCACACTCGTTAGTAGTTTGTTTGGCGGCAGAGGAGGTGGCAGCACCTGATAAGCTATGGAACACACGACAAAAATGGTTTTGGTACCGATCAACGACGACAACGACTACGACGATAATACCGACGGTAGAGAACCCATGACCGGTGGCGGTGACACTGGTAATATCGGCAATCTACATGCTAGCTTGAAAACCGTTCAGACACCTGGTGACGCACACTCGCGACTTGACGCTGAACTTTACAAGATTTTAAAGTCAAAAAAGTACAACGGTGATGACTCAAGTAAATGGAAGACTTATATGCAAATACTACAGCGTTACTTATTCCTCAACTCTCAAAAATATGAGACGCCAGCGCCACTACCATCATCTTATGAAGCAGCAGCAGCAGCAGCAGAGCCAGCGGCTGAAAACCAAACTAAACTGCATGACGCAATAATTAACAGCATTCCCAAGACGTATAGACGCAAGGCAGTGTCTCTCTTAAACTATATACGCGGTTGTCAAGGTGTACAGAATAGTGTACAGTGGGATGATAAGGGTCGTGTCACAATAAACGGGCATTTCTTTGCAGAATCGAATATAATTGATCTCGTCAATGACGCTGTACGTACGAGAAAAGGCGTTGCTCCACACGCTCGAGCACATTTCATCACGAGTCTTCGGGCCAGCGGTATACCTCGTGAATTCATCGGCAATAATGCGTTGTGGTGTATGGGAGATTCAGACCGTGGTACTAAACGTGTGCGAAAAAATAATGAAGGCCGAAAAATAAATCATTTTGGTGTGGACAATGGTCGTGTACCTGGCGACGCGCTAATCACCGGCAATACTAGGGACAACGAATACGATGTTGACGACGAGGGTAACCCGATTGTGAGACAACGTGAGGAACTTTCGAAACGTCGTAAAACAATTAAACCCGAACGACCGGCTTTTGCAAAGTGGATTAAAATTTAAAACTCGTATAACAATTAGTGACCCTATAATTACGAGTATAATTTTACGACATGTCATTTGAAAAAGTGTATTATAATATAGTAAAAGATATAAAAGCCTCGATTGTGGAGCGTTTGAACCGCACCATTAAGGAGCGTATGTGGCGCTACTTTACCCACAAAAATACTCATCGCTACATCGACGTGTTGGATCAATTGATTGACGCGTACAATCACGCCACCCATTCAACAATTAAAATGACACCTCCGGCTGTTACGCTACACAATGCTGAAATAGCAGTGCGTAATATGGTAAATGCCTCGGAGAAACGACGAGAAAAAAGGCGTTTCACGGCGTATAAATACAAACTCGGAGATTATGTTCGAATTAGTAGAACGAAAGGCACCTTTGAGAAGGGTTATGAGAAAAATTGGAGTGAAGAAATTTTTCGTGTGAAAAAAGTTATAGAACGTCAAGGTCTTTTCGTGTATGTATTGTGTGATCTCGAAGACGAGACTATCGAAGGATTTTTTTATCCAGAAGAGTTGACACGTGTACACGAGAATCGTATGAAGAAAGATCAGGAATTTAAAATCAATCAAATTTTACAAACAAAAGGACGCGGTGCTAATAAACAAATACTCGTAAGCTGGGTGGGCTATCCTGCAAAATTTAACTCGTGGATACCAGCATCCGAAGTCCGAGACATTACGTGAAACATGCATAATGATGATGATAATTTTTTTATCGTGCTGCCAAGCAACAGCAGCATGAAATACTTCCCGGAAAATACAACAAGGCGTTTCACCACTCAACTTCAGCGTGAAATAAGTTTGAAAGGACAATGGGCTGTAGGATTGACGGAGATTCATGTACCATACACGATGACTCATCTGCAGGAATCCGAGACGGAAATCGGATGGACACCGTGCGGCTCTGACACACCGATGGCTCCTAAAATCCCACACGGTGTTGAAACGTCAAACCTTCCACCTGTGAAAATTCCCTACGTCACAATCTAAATTGTCAGTTACTTCTCTCCCTTTTGTTTCGTTCCGAAGAACAGGGCGCCAGGCGCTTTCGCGCCGGGAGAGAAGCAACGATAATATTTGACAATTACCAGCTCAGGCTAACTGCAGCTATTTTTACGTAGAGTGGGGGGGTAAGACTCCTGAGAGATCTCCAAAGGAAAAAAAGAACAAAACAAAATCAAAGTTAACACCGGTTACGGGACTCACAAAATCTAATAATTTATTCAATTCAATTACTCAGCAATGCACAACAGTATCTCAAAGAAAATGTCCCGTAAAAATACCTCTTGTTCGTGGTCACAATACTTCCACTGTACTCGCTCGCTAATGTCCAAAAAAAATAAAATAACAATGAAATCCTCAATTATTTCCTCAAAAAGACTGCCTCGGGACGGCCGCGCTGAAGTCCAACTCACGGCAATCAATCCGTATTACGTCCTTTTAGAATTTCGATTACTTCTATAACAACAAAAAAAAATATAAAGAAAATGTCTCGGGACGGCCGCGAATTTCTCATACAATACAGTACTCGCGGCAATCGATCCCTATCCCATTCTTTTACATTCCCGATGCCTCGTAATATGGCTATCGTCTCACTCTCCCTACCGAAAACACTTACGGGACGGAGACAACTCGCTCACACACACACGACACGGCTTAACCTATGGCTTTTCCAAGGACACGGGCCCAAGGGCGATTCACGTTCACAGACTCGACCAGATACTTTACACTGTTTATTTTACGACCCGGAACTTGATTTATTTAAACATATTTACTCGATCAAAAGGACACGAAGCCTGAAATTACCATCGACGCGCGGGACGAGCAACGCTTAACGAATCGATCTCTCGCGAATAGATCTCCACGCGGACGATCTGAAGATTCCGGCACGGCCAAACACTATTTTATATTCTATATTTTCTTTTCCGCTATTAAAAATGAAATACAACAATTCCCAAGACCAGAGAAAGTAATAAAGTCTTACCGAGCACGCAGTCACTCCTTTCCTTCCCCTCAATAAAGAAATTCAACGTCCACGGGACAAAAGAGGCTCGAGCTGGTTAATTAACTGTCACGGGACGTCCTCGCACCTCGAGATATCCCAGGAAAAAGCCTCGAGCATTAGCGTGCTCTCGCGCTCCCGGACTTTGCTCCCCACCCTTAGATATTCAAATTTTGCCTAATCGGGGGAATCGCTTACGCGCTCTCTTTACCTGAGACGGGACCTGGCGCCTCGCTTGGCGAATTAAGATATCAAATTCGTATTGTCTATTGCGTGTCAAGGTTCGGCAGTACGCTGCGCTACCGACCACCCGCGAAGTCCTTTTTCCGAGCAACTCTGCTCGGATGATTCTGGTGTATTAGAGAGTGCGCTGATTTCCCATGCGTTGACCGGCGATATAGGTGGTTGGAGCTTCTCGTCCATATGGCAAGCGAGCTGATTTACTCGCGGGACGTTTGTTCTCTCTTTACTTCCGGTTGGCTGACCCTTATCTCTCTCTCTCTTTCCTCGGGAATATTTTACATAAAAAAAATAACATACAAAATAATTAATAATAGTCTTAATTTTCCTCTAACAACCCTACGTGATCGCCGCTGAGCCTTCGAGGTGCGAGGACGATGCCCTTATTGCAACGCGGTAAAATTGCCGCGTTACAAATCCTCCCCTCCTTAATTACGGCCGTCCTCGGCCGGCAAGACTCTCACCCCCTCTGGTCTACTTTCACAACCCGGGTTGAGGCCGCACCAGATTCCTCTAGGTCGTCCGGATCACGTAGGCTCGCTCGAGATAATGGTCAAACACACAAAAAAAAAATTAAAAAATTAAAACTATGAATAGTAACGCTGTCTTTCACCTTTCTCTGACTTCCGGCTTCGGGATATCTTTTCCACGAGTCCAACCCAATAGAAAAAAAAACAAAAAAAAAACCACTGGTCGAGATCGAATGTCGTTCGTCTCCTTCGTCCCTCATCCTTAGATTTTCGCCTGGAAGCATTCTGATGGACAGTATCGCGACGTTCAGGGAAAAGGTTTAGCATGCAAAAAAAAACCAAAATTCCTCGTATGTTGCGGGAGATTGTTCTTTATTTTATAAAAATAGTTGGGACAACGTCCTCATTTCCCTAAAATTTTCAATGTTTTTTTTTTCTTTCTTTTTTTTTTTTTTTTTTTTCCGGGACTATTCTTCGGCGCGGGGCCGCAGTCTCCGGTGATCCCGGTCGACCTGTCCCTCGGGACTCCTCCAGTACGTCCCACACCTCGGGCAGGTACGGACCGTATACCCCTTCTCCCCACAGAGGTAACACCTCCGCTCCTCCGATCTCTTCCCGTTGCACTCCGCCATTCTATGGCCCTCCTGTCCGCAACGACGGCACTCTCCTCCCCTGCTCACGGGCTTGTCCACGGGACGGGGCTTCGACAGTATTGTCGGGACTTCGGCGGCTTCCTGGACGCCTTTCCCTGCTTGGGTCTGCGGGGACCCTGGGTCGGCGGGCCCGGTCGCGGCGCAGGTCTCCGATCCCCTGTCCGCTTCCGGTTCCTCCCCTTCCCCTGGCCCCAACCAAGCCTTCGCCTGCCCTATCATTGCCACCGCCTCCCTTACGGCCTGGATCCTCCCGGGTAACCCGACGGCTTCGACCACCGGGGCCACGGTACGTATGAGGGCCGAGATCGCGAGGGTCCGTTGATACCGGGTCTCGTGATCCTCGGGACGCGGCCTGGTCATTAACCACCTCCAGTGAGCCGTCCTCCTCTTCATTTCTTCGAGCTTCTCCATCTTAAGACTCTGCAGAAAAAATAGGGGTCGAAGACCGATATGGTTTTAAATCATCTATCGATACTTTGGAGACAACCCGTCCTTCCCCGTTCGTCAGCTCGTACACCACGGGTGACACCACTCTACTAACCCTAAACGGACCTTGAAACCGGGGCGCCAATTTTGCTGCCACGTGATTAGAAGCCGAGGACAGTACCCGCTGGCGTTTCAGGACCTCGTCTCCCACCTTGAATCCTTCGGGCTTTCTATGTTTATTAAATTGGGTTGACTGCCTTTGATAGGCTTCTTCCAAGTCATGTTGGACCCTCTCCCGAAGGGATTGCAAGTCCTTCATATGTTCGGACCATAGGTCTCGACTCATGGGGATGACCTCTTTTTCTCCGGGCGTTCTCCTGCCAAACTGATGAGGCTTAGGTGTTCGGCCAAAATTCAAAAAAGCGGGACTAGTACGAATAGACGAGTGATAAGCGGTATTGTATGCGAAACGAAATTCCGCCAAGTGAAGATCCCATTCTCGATGATCTCCTTCTAAGAAGGCGACTATCATCGTTTTTAACACTCTATTCACCCTTTCTACGGGATTAGCTTGCGGATGGTAGGGCGGAGTAGTAGTATGAAAAATACCACACTCGACCGCCACCTCCCGCAAGCTTCGATTGACAAATTCTGTCCCATTATCAGTCAGGAGAACCTCCGGAGTACCCCACCGGGACAGGACCAACTCTTCCAAAGCCTCCTTGATTTTCTTACCCGTGGCTTTTCTTAAAGGACAACACTCCACCCATTTACTGAATAAGTCCTGAACCACCAAGATATATGCGAAACCTGACTTACTAGGGGGAAACGGGCCCATGATGTCTGCCGCGACCACCGTCCACGGCTCCTCCACAACTCTTCGCCCCATCAACCCCATCGGAGGGCTTTGCTGCGACTTGGTGCGCTGACAGATGTCACAGCATTGGACATATCTTGTCACATCCTTATATAGTCCAGGCCAGAAGTATGAGTCAATGATTCGTTTAAAAGTTTTGTCTATGCCAAGATGACCGGCTTGCGGGACATCATGTGTTTCCCGAAGAATCGCGCGCCGTTCGGGAAATGGGGCTACCAACTTCCAAACCTTATCCTCCAACTCGAATCGGGACAAACGACGCTTCAGGAATAACCTACCATCGACGAACTTCCAGTCTTGGTACCTTTTCGGATCTTTTTGCACCTCTTTTACCCGCTTCCTGTACCACGGATCCTCAATCTCTGAGGGAACCGTGAACACGAAGTTCGTTACATCTGGGGTAGGTAATCCTGCCACATTCGGCCAATCATCCTCCTCTCTACTTTCCGCCGGAGGATCTGATTCAAACATTCGGGACAGAGCGTCAGGCAATTGATTCTGAGATCCTTTCCGGTGCAAAACCTTAAAATCTGAGCTCATGAGCTTCCACGTCCATCGGGCTACTCGACCTTTCGGTTCCTTCTGAGACAAGAGCCACTTGAGGCTGGCGTGGTCTGTGATCACCGTAAAACGGTAACCATTCAAATATGGTTTAAACTTTTCTACTGACCATAAAATAGCCAAACACTCTAATTCCCGCACATCGTAATTTCGTTTCGCAACTGTTAGGATACGGGACGCGTACGCAATTGGATGTTCCGCTCCGTCTGGTTCTTGCGTAAGAACCGCACCCAGTCCTGTTAAACTAGCGTCTGTTTGTAGGGTGAACTTTTTCGAGTAGTCGGGACGTGCTAATACTGGAGCTTCCGTTAAGGCTCTTTTAAGTCGCTCAAAAGCGTCTTGTTGCTCCCGTCCCCAAGTCCATACCTGTTTCTTCCTTGTAAGTCTCGTTATCGGTTCAGCTACCTTAGCGTACTCGGGGATGAACCTCCTGTACCACGAAGTAGCGCCTAAGAACTGTCTGACGTGCTTGACCGTTCTCGGGACTGGTATATTCAGAATAGCGGCGGTTTTCTCCGGGTCTACAAGTAAACCTTCCTGGTTTATGAGAAAACCCAGGTATCTCAATTCCTTCCGACAAAATTCACATTTGTCAGGGTTGACCAACAATCCTGCCGACGTGATTCGATCAAAGACTTTCTTTAGCCATTCCAAGTGCTCCTCAAAAGTGTCTGTGGCAATAACGATATCGTCTAGATAAGCAAAAGCATGAGGCTGCATCTCGAGACTGATTAACCGGTCCAGCAGACGTTGAAAGGTCGCTGGAGCAGTGGTCAGCCCGTAAGGCATACGCTTGAATTGAAACAGGCCTCTATGCGGGACTGTGAAAGCTGTAATTTCCCGCGACTTTGCTTCTAATGGAATCTGGTGAAATGCTTGACTTAAGTCTAGAGTAGAAATATACTTTGCCGATCTCAAACAATCTAAAATGTGACTCATATAAGGCATTGGATAGGCGTCTTTTTTCGAAACCTCGTTGACACGACGGAAATCTAGACAGAATCTAAAAGTACCGTTAGGCTTAGCCGCCATTACTACCGGAGTGGACCATTCGCTGGTAGAGGGCTCGATGACATCTGCCTCTAACATTCGATCCACCTCTTTGTCCATCGCCTCCCTCATTATCGGAGTGAACGGGTACCACCGCTGCTTGATAGGGGACGCGTCTCCTATTTCGATACGGTGTTCCACTAAATTCGTCACCCCAGGAGAAGCTTTTAACCTCGGGACTTCCTCAGCGAGAAATTTCTCAAGCATAGTTGTCTCCGATGCTGTCAAGTCCATGATAGGAGTTACGAGATCGATCTTGTCGGGGCCATCTACAAGCTCAAAACCGTACTCTATTTGGGGTTCTCCACTAAAGAACCAAGTTCTTTTTAATAGATCCACCCCTATCCCTAATCTGGCGAGTGAATCCAATCCCAGTAACACCGGGACCGCGAGACCCGGGAACACGCGAGCCCTTAGTCTACAACCTCGGCCTTCCAACTTCGCATCAAATTCAACCTCTTCCGTACAAGTAATGGGATCGCCGTTAGCGATCGTACTGTGATGCGGAGGAGTAGGCTTTCGGGCGTAGCCAAGTCTCACGAGTGCCAATAATCCCTCGGTGCCGACGAATGAACCGGTGGCTCCGCAGTCTACCAATGCCGGTAAACGCCTACCTGACACGTCCAAACAGATAACCAACACGGGATGGACTTCTGAGCTATCATCTATGGGACTGCAAATGGCACCTTGAACTTTAAAAGGGGGGACCCAAAAAGCTAAAGGAGACGCACATCCCCCTATCGGCGACTCCCGTACCCATTTCCCTGACAGTTATGGGCTGTATTCGTTGTTTCTTCCTCCTTTCCGCATCGGTAGCATTTTAACTTACGCGGGACTGCACATCCTCGAGAGAAGTGACCTTCTAGGCCGCAATTGTGGCAGATCACCGGAGTCCTCTGGCCTGTAGCCGTTGAGGAGAACCTATCTTGACTTTTCGGGGATGTAGGTACCGGAAGAAACGGATTGGTGCTGGTGGGAGGAAGAGCTCGAGACGGAACGATCTCCGACCTAATAGCTGGTCGTGGCGGAACTGGTGAACGAGCCGCTGGCTTCTCTACCGCCTGACAATTATCTTGTTTAGAATATGGTGAATAGCGTGGAGAAGCGGGACGAAAGTCGCGAGTAGGTTCTGATCGCGAATTGTAGGTGTCGCGACGAAATGTCCCCTCCCCTCCGTAAACTCTACTAGGTGGTGGCTCTAGCATCCCAAAGGTTACGTGATTGCGCGCGGGACGCGGCGCATGATACGCGAATTCCGGGAGCAAAGAACGATCTGGTGCAGGTGGGGCGTGGTAAGTAGCTGCCGCAAAATAACTTCTCTCCACTCTTATAGCCGTGGTCTCCAACTGACTTAAAGTCCCTGTACTTGACAACGGGATTGCTATTTGCAATCGCGGGAGCAAGTTCCTATAAGTAATCATAACCTGCTCTTCCTCACTGAAAGGTGGTTCAGCTCGGACGAAAAGGTTTCTTACACAGGTGAAGAAGTCTGACACCCGCTCCTCTGCACCTTGCGTTCTCGTTCTAATTTGTTCTCGTAGGGTATACTGGAAATCTGGATCTCCGAATTGATTTCTAAAGGCGGCTTTACAATCGGTCCAAGATTTCCATTTGGATCTCTCTAGTTTCAACCAGTAATATGCGATACCGGTCACAAAAAGCGGGAGACAATTGATTAGTCCTGATCTGAAATGGCAATCAGCCCTCGACTATCCTCCACACGTGCGAGAAAAACGTCGACCGCTTCTCCTCGGGACCCGGCAAAACTAACGTTCCACTTCCTCAGGACATCACAGGCTGTCATAGCCGGAGCGTGATGTCTCATTATCAAACCTCTCTCCACCGGTGAAGAGTGGTGAAGAGGGTTGGAAGCCTCGGAGACGATTCGTTCTCCATTCTCGGGACCCGGATTAAACGGAGGAACTGTGTTCGTTCCTAAAGGACCTTCTGGTTGCTCTCTACCAGGTAGGACACCGTTTAACTCTCCCACCGTGATCATTCCCGACGCGGTCTGCTCTCCTTCATGAGCGAGGATCGAGGAGATGTAGAGCCGCTCTCGGACCGCTGCATCCGTGCCCTCACACGACAATCCCCTCATGATCAGTTCAGCCTTGACCTCAGCTTCCGTCATTGCAGAGATTTCCTCCGGTGTCCTCATTATCAGTCTTTTACGACCTCTAAATCGAACGCGGAATCCCGAATCGAGTAAATATTCCCCAAAAAAAACTTTTACGGAAGAGTATAAATCGAAAGGCTTGTTGTAAGTAACGAGACTCAAAAGAAAGCCTCAGCTTTTAATTAAAAATATCAAATAAATGGAATTTAGAAAACTAAAATAAGCCTAAAGTTGAAAAATATAGTCCAAGTGCCGGTCGTCCAGGAAAATCTTCCCGGGACAGGCAAGCACCCGATTGCTGTAGAAACTTTCGTAAAAGACCAAAACCAAAAAAATTTGAGAGGACAAAACCCAAGGTTATACGAATCCTAAATAAATAGAAAAGCTAAAAAAAATAAAATTTTCAAGTCGTAATAATTTTCCAAGCAAAAGGGAAGATGACTACTTCTTTGACTCGGGGCACCTTCCGTCAGATACTCCACTCTTTGGAAAAACACGAGATCAGGTCACCGATACAAGGACCCTCCGTGAAGAGAAAAGATATTGTTGCCGACCAACTTCGGGACCCTCCGGCTCAAGCGGAGAAATAAAACCCCCCGTGTGCACGAGCCGACGAACAGATCTCAGGCAATGGTTGTCTCAGGTGGTTCGATAATTCGATAAAATCTGGAAATTGTCTTATGCCGATAAAATGAATAAACCAAAAAACATATAGGGATGTAATAAGACCCACAATCTTTGGGGTTTAGGCTGCGGACTATCTGTCGCGCCTTAGATATCTCCTTTGCTCCCAAATTGACAGAACAATCTCCTGTGTTCCACGAGATGTTCGAGTAGCGGCGAGTCACTTACACTCCGGGACGCAATTGAGCGAGCGGAAAATACTCGTCCTAGGTGACAGTGATATTCAAATAGTAATTATAAAAAAAAATGAACTACCCTAAGATGGATCGAATAATGGCGGAAAAAGATTTGGAAATAAAGTTTTGAGATTCTCACGTCAAAATAGAATAAAACCAGAGGGACGAGAAAACAAAAAAAAGATTTTATCCAAATAAGAATCAAAACATGCACTCAATTTTAATAAAGTTTTATCGGTTGGCGCAGCTAACGTCATCAAATGAGATTGAAAGTTGTGTCAAATAATATCCCCACCAAGTCACTTGTAAAATCCCCTAAAGCTTCTAAATAGTCAACAGAAAAGAAAAGAAGACTCCTTCAGTCAACCGTAAAAGGGGAACCCCAAAGATAAACTATAATTCGATTCGTCAAAAAAAAAAAATTAAAGACTAATGTAATCCTTGGTCAATATATAAAAAGATTCGTTATGAAATGTCAAAATAATTAAAGGTTTAAATAGTCGAATCCCTCTGTTAACACTGAACTTAATGTTTGAACTAATAATTCTCAAAAAAAAAGATAAACTTTCTAAATCCGTCAAATAATAAATAAATAAATAAATTTCCACATAAAAAGGATAATAAATTATTAAATAATTATTAATAAAGCGGTTGATTATTGAGAAAAAAAGAAGTCAATAATATTTAATTTCCAATTGTCCACCTGTCAAAAGCTAGGGCCTATTACACATGGAACGACCTATACCTCAGGGTGACTCGCAACGCTCTCGACACTCGGGACACTTCACATGGAACGAAATATATACTAGGCAAAATAATATTTCCAAAATCCTCATAATATTTCATCAAAGTTACATTGGCCGGGAGTAGCCGTTTGCCAAGTTCGAAACAGCCACTCTCTCGACGACATCAACAACAGAAAAAAACGTAAACACACTTCGGGGAAGCTTGGCCTACCGAACGAACAAGCGAGAACGAGCTACAGTCGAAGTCTCCATCAATTACATCTGATCTATTTCTCACGTCTCAATTTATGTTCGGGACTATGAAATTAATAATTTTTACTAAATATTCCAAACAGAGTCCCGTTCACCTAAATAAACTCTAATCGATTATTAAAACGAAAAAAAATCGATTCCATAATAAATAATCTTTTCTCTTTTTTTTTTCGGGAAAGAGAAAAAAATTAAAATTCTGGAATTTTGAAATTACACAAAACTATCAAATTACAACAAATTAGTAACCTGGAAAAAAAAGTTTGAATCCAAAAAAAAAAATTTTTGACAAAATTATATTTTCCTACTTTAATTCTTTAGTAAACACAAAAGAAAATCTCTCAGTTGTGGGCCCCACGTTGGGCGCCACTTTTGAAACGTCAAATCTTCCACCTGTGAAAATTCCCTACGTCACAATCTAAATTGTCAGTTACTTCTCTCCCTTTTGTTTCGTTCCGAAGAACAGGGCGCCAGGCGCTTTCGCGCCGGGAGAGAAGCAACGATAATATTTGACAATTACCAGCTCAGGCTAACTGCAGCTATTTTTACGTAGAGTGGGGGGGTAAGACTCCTGAGAGATCTCCAAAGGAAAAAAAGAACAAAACAAAATCAAAGTTAACACCGGTTACGGGACTCACAAAATCTAATAATTTATTCAATTCAATTACTCAGCAATGCACAACAGTATCTCAAAGAAAATGTCCCGTAAAAATACCTCTTGTTCGTGGTCACAATACTTTCACTGTACTCGCTCGCTAATGTCCAAAAAAAATAAAATAACAATGAAATCCTCAATTATTTCCTCAAAAAGACTGCCTCGGGACGGCCGCGCTAAAGTCCAACTCACGGCAATCAATCCGTATTACGTCCTTTTAGAATTTCGATTACTTCTATAACAACAAAAAAAAATATAAAGAAAATGTCTCGGGACGGCCGCGAATTTCTCATACAATACAGTACTCGCGGCAATCGATCCCTATCCCATTCTTTTACATTCCCGATGCCTCGTAATATGGCTATTGTCTCACTCTCCCTACCGAAAACACTTACGGGACGGAGACAACTCGCTCACACACACACGACACGGCTTAACCTATGGCTTTTCCAAGGACACGGGCCCAAGGGCGATTCACGTTCACAGACTCGACCAGATACTTTACACTGTTTATTTTACGACCCGGAACTTGATTTATTTAAACATATTTACTCGATCAAAAGGACACGAAGCCTGAAATTACCATCGACGCGCGGGACGAGCAACGCTTAACGAATCGATCTCTCGCGAATAGATCTCCACGCGGACGATCTGAAGATTCCGGCACGGCCAAACACTATTTTATATTCTATATTTTCTTTTCCGCTATTAAAAATGAAATACAACAATTCCCAAGACCACAGAAAGTAATAAAGTGTTACCGAGCACGCAGTCACTCCTTTCCTTCCCCTCAATAAAGAAATTCAACGTCCACGGGACAAAAGAGGCTCGAGCTGGTTAATTAACTGTCACGGGACGTCCTCGCACCTCGAGATATCCCAGGAAAAAGCCTCGAGCATTAGCGTGCTCTCGCGCTCTCGGACTTTGCTCCCCACCCTTAGATATTCAAATTTTGCCTAATCGGGGGAATCGCTTACGCGCTCTCTTTACCTGAGACGGGACCTGGCGCCTCGCTTGGCGAATTAAGATATCAAATTCGTATTGTCTATTGCGTGTCAAGGTTCGGCAGTACGCTGCGCTACCGACCACCCGCGAAGTCCTTTTTCCGAGCAACTCTGCTCGGATGATTCTGGTGTATTAGAGAGTGCGCTGATTTCCCATGCGTTGACCGGCGATATAGGTGGTTGGAGCTTCTCGTCCATATGGCAAGCGAGCTGATTTACTCGCGGGACGTTTGTTCTCTCTTTCCTTCCGGTTGGCTGACCCTTATCTCTCTCTCTCTTTCCTCGGGAATATTTTACATAAAAAAAATAACATACAAAATAATTAATAATAGTCTTAATTTTCCTCTAACAACCCTACGTGATCGCCGCTGAGCCTTCGAGGTGCGAGGACGATGCCCTTATTGCAACGTGGTAAAATTGCCGCGTTACAGTGTATACACGAGTTACGATCAAATTGTTCATTATATAAATAAATTAAAAGGTTTAAAGGAGGCTGGAGTACAAATTGTTAATGCGGATAATGCAAACGGCTATGTGGCAATTGATGCAATACCCGTGGATAAATGCCCTGCAAACGTGACACCGAAAAATGTATTGCGTATGAGTCGTAAAGTGAAAAATATACTAGGATTCGAAAGACGCAGAATACACCCGATCGACTGGGTAAGCTCACAGGGCGTTTATCTACGGTTCAACCGAGGAACACAGAGACAGGCCGACGTACCCGCCTGTTTAAGCCGATCGCTACCCTGTCAGCTCTTTGTTTACACCGATATTTGCGAACCATACACAGTCGGTGACACGCAAACATCGCTGTTACGAATAGTTAGTTTGAATACATCGAAATACGCATACGGCACAACACAAGTAAAATATTTTTCTCCGCCTAATTACATACGTTTGATAAATAACTGTTTCCGCTCTATAGAAATAGATATAAGAGATCATTTGGGTGAACCGATACCATTCGCGTATGGAACGCTGACTCTGACACTCCACTTTAAGAGAATTTGATTTTGAAAGAGTACCGGAAAAAGGAAAAAATGGCTAGTGTAAATACTAATGACGAGGCAGTGTGTATCAATAATGAATCGTACGATGACTATACTCAACCAGAAACAGCGAAATATTACCTTGTGAAGTATAGCGAGTACGTCGAAAAACTAGGTGGAAGAGTTGAGAAAAAGATTATTATTCCAGGGAAATATGTCTATATCGTCCGTAGAATACAAAACTTGATAAACAATTGTTTTGATGGCTACTATAGAATTACGGGCTTTATACCTATAATTCTATTGGACAACAGCAGTCGTGACTGGGAGTTTTGCAGTAGTGAAAACTATGTAAAAATCAAATATGAGACGGATATACCGTACAACACATACATCACAAAATGTATTGTTGATATTTTGCTGAATTCAGAGAATAAATGTTATAAAGAGATTAAGGAACGTCTACACACCAGTACACCGCTCAGTCTCTCATTTTTCAACGCAAATGAGTTTTACATGATCAGAGATACGGAAAACCAACGCTTAGCGGATGATGTTGCTTGCAGTATCTTTAGACGATTGGAGGATTATAATAGGAAGAAAAAGCTGCCTTGTTAAATCATTTATCTGTGCAAGACTAGATATAAATACCGTTCCGCGACTCACAAGTAACAACATTCGAGTATGGTACGTTAAACCAAACACTTCGGATTAAGATCTCTCTCTCTGATTGACCTCTCTGATTGACTGCTCTACTGACCCTCGGAAGCTAACCAGAGAGGAGCTCGAGTATATTCCCAAGCCTCTACTACTCAAACACTGGGCCACATACATACCCATTTTGTGGGACAATCTACCTGAACATCTGAAAGCTGACCGCGAGGTAGCTTCGTATTTACCGTGCTACCTACACTACAATAGGTCAAATATGAGAACCCACATCGATGGACCTCCACCATCCCGCAAGAATTGTTCGGGTTGCCGCGTCGAATCGTCAAAGGAAAGAAAAATATTGTAATTGACTTGAAAATATTTAAGTAAGTGGACATAAATTTTACTAGTGTTATTTTTATTCCGATTAACGAAAACCTAAATATTATTTTGTTTTAAAGATCCATAACCGAGCTAACCGAGTGGGAGCTTCAAACGATTTCCAAGGAAATATTGTTGAAATACTGGGGGTCCTATGTTCATCTTATATGGGATAAACTGCCTCAACATCTCAAACTTGACCGTGAAGTCTCTACATACCTACCTTGCTATACACATCACAGTAAACCAAAACTAGACACACCTCTATACAAGGAACGTTAAATATCAGTGTATTACAATAGGTTAATAAATAAATAAACAAAAGTGTTAAAAACAAGAAAAACCAAATTTAAACAATTTTTCAAACCCCCGACTACCAGCTGCGTATCTAAGGATAAAAAAGTGGGCGGTGAGTGGTTGTCACGCCTACGTCATTGTGAGGTGACCATACGGAGTAGGGGCACGGCGACTACGGTATGCTAGCGATCTTTGTACCTCGCTGCGCATTTCGGAAAAGTCCCGAGTAGCGGCACGTCGGACGCTGGCGAGGCGGTGGCAGGCGGTGGCTGGGGGGCCCAACGGAGTGGGGGGAAGACGGGACTATGGTATTTTAGCTATCTTTGTACCTCGCTGCGGTTTCGGAAAAATCCCGACCGGTGGCGCGTCGTACACCGGTGAGTGGGAGGCCTAGGTAGGGGGGTGAGCCTCGGTGGGGTGAGAACACACGGCGCGCGCATCGGATCCCAGAGTAGGGGGTTACCACGTGACACATCTAGCACCCTTTGTGGGGGTATTGGAGGGTGGGAGGAAGTGGGGAGGATGAGGGCCAATGAGAATACCCGGAGGGTGAGGGAGTTTGAGTTTGAGTTTGAGTTTATTGTACATAGGACCGGAGGTCCTCTAGACACATCACCTTCTTCACAAAACCATAAACAATAAAAGACGCTATACAATAAAATATATTATATAATAACGCAATCGGAAAAATAAAAATAAAAATAAAATAGAATAGTTTCCGCAGCGCAAGAATAACAGCTAAATACTAACTATAAATAATACGAAGATACTAGACTATAAACAGTTTAGATTACGCAGCTAATCTTACAGCTCTCCCTTAAGTAGCAAGCCCATAACCAGCTCTTGAAAGACCGCCTTACTAAGGGACAGCGCGTTATGCGGCAGCGAATTAAATAATTCCGCACCGACATTCCCAAAGGTAAGCCTCTTCGCTTCGGTCCTAAACATACCTAAGTGCAGGATCCGATGCCGATCTCTCAATCTGTCTAAGATCCCTGGTGCCTCAAAATGAAAATTGACACTGAGATACGAGGGTTGTCCAGTAGTGAGCACGTCGTACACCATGCTAAGAATAAAATATTTCCGTCTAGCACCTACTTTTAACCACCTAAGTTTTTCAAAAAATGGTGTTATGTGTTCGAACCTACTTACATCAAAAATGAAACGCACGCACGAATTTAACGCAACCTGAATCATATTCTGATGCTCATCCGTTATGCTACTAAAAACCGCACAACAGTAATCAATGACTGGAAAAATAATTGCACGCACAAGTCTTATTCTGAGTGGAACCGGTAAAATGTTTCTGCATACCTTAAGCTGATATAACCTCGAATTAATCGCCTTTGCCGTAGCTAACGCATGCAGTCTCCAGCTCAAATCATCAGCAATCGTTACCCCTAATAGTTTCAGATCATTGACATACCGAACTGCCGTGTCTCCATTGTAAATGTTCGGCAGCGTATTTAATGCTCGTACATACGCAGAACTTCCAAAAAAAATCGCGTTAGTTTTATCGGCATTCAGGAGTAATCCGTTCAACGAGGCCCAAATTCGAATCAAGATTATCTCTTTGTTGAGCAGCAATACGGCTTGATCAGTATTCTTGAAAGGACAACGCGTAAAAATCTGAAGGTCGTCTGCATAATAATTATATTCACAATTACTGAGAGCATACCGAAAATCTGAGAGATATAGGACAAATAGGAGCGGACCGAGTACTGAACCTTGTGGCACCCCGGAATTCATAGAAACCCACCGAGAGATTTCCCCATGGCGAGCACCTAACACGGCCTGTGAACGGTCTACCAAATATGACTTAACCCACATGACAACTGATTCCGATAAATGCAGATCCCGAAGCTTTTTCAGGAGAATTTCGTGTCGAACACGATCGAATGCTTTTGAGAAGTCAAAGGACACCATTGCCGTCAATTCTCTTTTGTCAATACCCTCGCGGATGTAGTCGACCACGCGCAAAAGCGCAGTCTGGGTGCTATACCCAGGCCTATATGCGGACTGAAACATATCAAAACGACCTGTCGACTCTAAAAATTCCTTAATTTGATCGGCTACTAACCGTTCAAGAATTTTCGAGAGAGCGCATAATAGTGAGATCGGTCGATAGTCAGAGGGACCGTTTGGCGATTTTACTTTCGGAATGGGACGAACCAAGGCCTGCTTCCACAGCGTTGGGAATGCAGCCGACATAAGCGAAAAATTCATGAGGTGCAGCACCATAGGAAAGATTACCGGTAGCGCTATTTTTAACATTGACAATGATAAGCCGTCCGCTCCGACCGCGTCTGACGAGGCTCGAGAGAAAGCTCTTTCCAGTTTATCCGGCGTTACTTCCGCAAAAAAAAATCTCGAATCATCAAAATTTCTCGCTTCATGACAATCGATATCCAGTGGAGCTGTGGAAGCAGACCCCACTGAAGCAAAGTATTCGTTCAACTCATCAATTGAGACGACTGTAGGGCTCGCTTGGCCCTTAGGACGAAGAATACCGAGTTGTCGCAATCTATTCCATGCAGATTTGGCATCCGTAGTATTTTGAAAAGCTTCGCCATAAAATTTCCTCTTTGCGTCCCTTACTAACAAGGAAACATTGTTCCTGAGAGCTTTATATTCAGCGAGTAATTTCTCTTTTACCTTAGGTCGTCGTTCACGGTAGGATGCTTTTTTAACTCTGTCGCGGTCCCTCATACGCAACTTAATATCTTCTGATAGCCATGGTGACGGTCGTCGCGTCCGAACCGATCGTCGAAAAGGTGCATGCACGTCCAGACAGGAATTTAACGCGTAGTTTAGAAACTCAACCTTATAATCCACAGATTGGGACAGAAAAAAATAATTCCAGTCGACCGCTCCTAATTGGCTTAAAAATTCCTCTTCGTTAAATCGCGAAAAGTCGCGTCTATGAACCTCCTCAGCTTGTACCTTTGTAACGGAGAAATCGTAAGTAACATACAGACAGTCGTGTCCTGAGAATGGGACCGGAAACTGATCGAAATCAATTACCTTGCTCTCCCTGTCCACTATACAGTGATCTATATGCGTACTAGAGTGTGCCGTATGAAATGATGCGCCAAAGGGTACCAGAAAGAAATCACACGACGATATAAATCGCTGGAGAAATAAACTGTCATGGTTTTTGATTAACAAATTCGTATTAAAATCGCCCATTATAATCAAATTGCTGTATAGGGGATGAAGTCGAAGACATTCCTCCATAAATTCTGATAAAAATCCAACTCTAGGGGGTCTATACACTGTCGCGATAAGAATTTTTGAGCCGTTTTTCGGCAATATCTCTACAAACAGAAATTCTGGCTTCGCACAATAATTTCCAGCTGAAGATGAGATTACTTTGGCTCTGAGCGAGCTACGCACATACATGGCTACGCCACCGCCCTCTTTACCTAGCCTGTCACAGCGAAAAACCTCATATCCACTCAACTCCACCATACTATCCGATACCTGTGGTTTAAGCCAGCTCTCAGAGACACAGACTACATGACACGTCTCTCGTGAAAAGATTTCTCTAAAGTCTACTAGATGTGTACTTGCTAATATTGACTGAACGTTTACATGGGCAATTCGCAGTTTCCCGTCCAGAGATCTCGAAAAGGACGCCATTATGAATAGGCAGTTATGCCGATTTTTTCACCAATTCGCCGCTTCAGTATCGTACACTTCTTCGCATCTAACGAGGAGTGGCTATGCTCGAGTCTAGCGGATTTACAATTATAGCAGCACGGTGACCTCTCACGATTTGGGCACGCTCTCATTTCATGAGATCCTGCACATTGACCGCAGATAGCTTCATGTTTGCAATTATTCGCTGTATGCCCAAAACCGGTGCATCTATAGCACTGTAGAATCTTAACATGATCCTCTACTGGAAATGACTTCCACGGAAAGAAAATACGCCCTTGTGATAGCAGTATAGATCTGACCTTCGGTGAGACCTGAATTACGATATTACGCGTTTTCCACGTGTCACGAGCCGGATACATATATATCAACTCCGCCGAGTCCTCTGATTCGTTTTGTAGGTTCATATCGAATAACGCTTTCATAAACTCCCCACTAGTAACTTCGACCGGCACATAACGCACGAGCAACCGCGGAAGCAGCTGCATATTTTCCTTCACTTCTAAACCTGCCTTCTCAAGAGATTTCGATTTTTTTAGGTCTTCCGCATCGCCCGAACGGACCTCTAGTCGAACGCCCTTGTCGCGCGCCCTTTTGACACCTACAACCTTCCATTCCGACTTTGAAGGGTCTACAGCTTTCATCATAGCCTCTCGCGTGGCATCTGAATCTACAAAATCTTCCTCCCTGCCCTTAACCGGTCCGATAAAAATGCTCTTAGTTGCCGGAACTGGCATCGAAGGCCCTCCGTCGATTCTGATCCTATCCTGCACAGGTTTATTTAAACCTGTGGCTGCTACGGTTGAAAACGAACGCATAGAATCAAGCTTAGAAACCTTATCTATTGCTACCTCCAATGGTTTAGTACAAGCCCTGATTTCATCGCATACTGACTTCCTTATCGACTCGGCTGTCTTCAAGACAGTTAGCAGCGACAGATAACCTGATGCCATAGCATTAACCGCGTCTAGATGCTCATGCAGCACCTCCATAGTGAGTTGTTTACGCTCACTACTGCTTTTCGACGAAAAAAGGTCACTTGTAAGAGAAGCGGCACCTTGCTTTAACCTCTTTTTCAAGTCTCTAACATCTTCCTCTGAATACGGGACCCTTATATTACCAGTAGCCAGCGATTCTTCGTACAACGAATCCTCATCGTCGTCAACTTCATTATCTCTCCGTGGTGAGATAGCCAGTCTTCGATTCTCAACAGGTGAAAAATCACGATCCTTTCCTCTCGAGTTACCCGCCGTTGGTCCAGCAGCGCCACGTCTGGAGCCCATACCGACTGAGCAAGAGCCCAGCAGGGTTCTCGGCCTTACCAGTAGGTGTCACTCTGATCTCCGGTCTGATCTATCCAATATCGATAATCCGCACCCTCAAAGCGCATGCGCGCAATGCCACGGAAGCGTAAAGCGGCCAGAAGATAGCGTCCAAGAAGTGAGGTTAGCCCATAAGCCAGAAATTGCACAGCAAATACAGCCCAATGCAGCCAAGAAGCACCAAAGATGATACTTCAAAAAGTGCAGAAGTAAAAACAGCCGTAGCTGACACCTGAAAACAGGCCCCCAGGGGGGCAGCGTGCGGCAGAATAGCGTAATAGAAAACAGAGCGATAGTAACGTCATGCGTCAATACTCACTTGAAGAGAGAGAGAGATATCGGTGTCGAAGATTCTGATGTTATCGACACTCCTATACAGGAAAGTTTCAAACATATTTCGAATCCTTGAGTTTTTATTTAGTTCGCTCTAAACACCGATATCTCAGACCCCGAGAACGCGTGTCAAAAATTCCATCCATAAAAATTAGGTCGATACGTCGAGGCTTAACAACAATAATGTTACAAAAACGACCAAAACCAATAACAAATTCTTAAAATCATATTTGACGTTAAACTTTAAAGGGAATCGTGAATTAATGTCGCCATAGCCACGGTGGTGTAATTGGTAACGCATCGGACTAGTGATCCGAGGTTCCCGGTTCAAACCCGGGCTGTGGCGATATTTTTTCACGATTTATTTTAATTGTAAAAAATGGGTCGCTCTGGTTGCTCCATCAATTCCTAATGAACTGGTGGAGCAATTAGAGCGAACTAAATAAAAACTCAAGGATTCGAAATATGTTTGAAACTTTCCTGTATAGGAGTGTCGATAACATCAGAATCTTCGACACCGATATCTCAGACCCCGAGAACGCGTGTCAAAAATTCCATCCATAAAAATTAGGTCGATACGTCGAGGCTTAACAACAATAATGTTACAAAAACGACCAAAACCAATAACAAATTCTTAAAATTCCAGTAGATGTTAGAATTCTCCAAACTAAAGAATGTTATGACCAATTACCAGTCTCTATGAACAACAATACGTATTATTTCTCACCTCGTACTCACATTTTGACTAAACTCGGAGTACAAATTTCTTGTAATAGATTAGTTTCACCTATGTATATGCTAGACGGTGCATGGTACAGCTTAGGCCCTAACCCCGTTCGTTCTATGCCACCCACCGTAGTACAACCTCTTACGAAACCTACATGGCAATACAGAAATCCCCATAACCTAGCCATTAGTGGAATATATACTCAACAAGATCTCGAGGAACTCAGAGATCATATTATGTTTCCCGCGGAACGTCCAGCTATTTTAAATTCCGTAGCTCGTGGTATAGCTGGACAACCCACCATTACTCAAGCTTGATCAGTTGCTAATTTACTAGACGAAGGCTCAATAAAAAAAATTATCGATTCAACCTGGGACAAAACCTGGGGATATATGTCTACATTTGGCAATTTTAGTGCCGGAATAATAGGCATATTGCTAATCTGCCGGTTAATAAAATTTATTTTCGATACAATTATACACGGGTATGCTCTACATACCATATACGGATGGTCTCTCTACTTGATAGGAGCTATATGGGATTCAGTAACTTTCGTTCTCTTACATCTAAACAAATTATCCAAAACCCCTCCCGGAGAATGCCCGAGTACCGAGACAACTCATACCAACAATCCTAAGGTTACACAACCTACAGATTATAAGAACCTCGAACCTCCACAAGAAGGTTCAGTAGGATATCCCTATGGAAATGTAACTTTTGAGTTCGACCCTGCTCAAAAGAAATTAAAGAATCTCAAAACACTGACAATCGTCACCCATCCAGCTCAGATAGCTGTCCGGAAAATCAAATTCCCCTCTTACACCACCCAAAAATTCCCCAAGGATCGACACGACCATTATCTTTTATTTGGACTTCCAAAGAATGCAACAGTAATTACAGATCTAAGACCCCGAATACAGACGAATCCATGTCACAAACAACATCAACCTCAGGAGAACCATCAAATCTTTATCCAAAGATACACGTCTCTTACGATATTCCGACAGACTCAAAAGATCGTAAAGATGATGGCGTAAGTAAATAAAAAAAAGGAGACCAAACCGAACGTAAGTATATAAAGAAAACATATACATGTATCCATAACTAGGTAAATAAGTAAATAACCACATCAAATATGTACGTATATAGATATGAATAAAAATATAATCAACAAAGGTATAGTCATAAAGTTTTTACCCTCACAGGAGAATCTAATTGAATCAAACCGGACGTAACAGAGGCTATTCCGACATTCATACTTAAGGAAAACAGTTCCCCCCCCCTCCCCCCATGGACCCGGACAGAGACCCATCGTCGGATTATATAACGAAGAACCGATGAACAATGAAGATAGCAGCGACTCCGATTCTACAGACAACGACATAAATGAGGACAATACCAGCGACTATCACGGTGAAGAATGGTAATAAAAAAAAAAAAAAAAAAACTTTGTGTGAAATTAGTTTTAAATAGTGACACAGACAAAAAAAAATAATAAAAAAAAAAAACTTAGTTTAATGTGTGTGAAACTAGTTTTAAATAGTGTGAAAAAGACTCAGTAAAAAAAAAAAAAAAAAAGGTGTGAAATTAATTTTTAATAGTGTGGAAAAGACAAAAAAAAGGGACTTCAGTGAAAGAAAAAGGTATAACGAACTCAGTGCCAAAAGAGACATAGTGTGAAAGGGACTTCGTGGAAAAAACAAAACAAAAAAAAAGAGACAGTGTGAAATAAACTCAGTGCCACCTATGGACTTAATTAAACTCAAACCATCACCCCATCAAAAATTTCCACCAGAAGGAAGAAAAACGGCAGTAATTCTATCACCAAACCATCACCGAAGAAAATGTATGAACTATATATGGGGTATTCCACGGGTAACGGGACAGGTTTTGGCCGCCGGTCTCAAAATTTTTTTTTCGTCAAGAATATCGTTTTCTGGTATCATATAAAAACATTTCCACACAGTTATTGACCCCGATAAAGTCATAGTTTTTGTTGAGGCCTAATCGAAAAAAAAAAAAAAAAAAATATTACCCGTACCTTTGATTGTGTGTCTTTTACGTGTCAACAGAGCAAAAAAAAAATCTGACCAGTGCATTTTAACCGGGAAAAAACGCTCTTTTCAATAAAAAAAGCAGAATATTAATCCGATATGTAAAAAAAAGTCTACGGCCCAAAAACTGCAAAAAAAAACAGTTTTTAATTTTTTTTCACCCCTTAGGGTCTACTGAATTTTATCGAAAATTTTACTGAACATAGTTCAACATGTTAGAAATGTTCGGTAAAATTTTCAAGTTGCCTTTTTTTTTCGTTCGCTCGCAATTAAATGCGCAATTTTTTCGTGAATAGTAGAAACTTCCGTCGCATCGGAACTTGCTCCGTTGAAACTGGGACATCACTCGTCTCCGATTGGTGTATAGTTGGGACAATGCTCGGAGTTCGTTGGTGCGCTGGTTGGGACACTAAGATCGCACGTGATTGGGTGGAGCGCCCTGTTCGGGGGGTCTGGTAGATGGAAGTGTCTCTCTTCATGGTCCGCGTGAATCGTACTACCCGGCAGGTTTAAGAGAGCTACGGTCTGTTTCATGAACAAACCGAACAAGTGTACATTTATTTAACATAAACTATTAACTTGGTTCATCCACGATGGTAAGAAATTACTGCCACAATCCATTCAACAAAAAAAATCATAAAAACAAACGTGCGCGTGTGAAACTTGTGACTAAGCACGAAATCGACTGGGAGCCGTCGTTAAAATTAGGGCTTTATCTTTGTAGACAATGTCGTATGATAATTGACGGTAAGCCTCTGGCTCCGCATGCACTTTCGGTTCCGAACGACGAAATTGAAAAAATTCGATGTAGTCCGGAACTGGAAACTGTATCTGGAGCTTTAGATAAACCTGGACCTTCCAACAAATCGGATAGTTTTGATCTCGCGACGAGTCAACCTGACCCCGGACATTCAGAAAAACGCGATTCTAGTGTTTTATCACGAGATGAAAAGGACTCGGAAAACCTTACAAGTCAGCCTGGAGGTTATTCTCAATATTCGTCAGTTGGGGAAGAAAAGTCTGAAGCAACTACATCTTATCAAAGTTTCGCGATTTCCAATAACAATAGCGGACTTGAAAGATTGCTCGAATTAGTGGATGAGTCACCAATTGCGAAAAAACGTAAACAGACCGTTACATACTCGTCTGCCAAAAAGCAGAAAGTTTATGAGAAGGTAAACGAATTTTTGAAAACCGGTTTGAACGAGTCCGCAAAAACAGTTGAAGAAAAGAAATCTCGGCTATACGATGAGATGATACAGCAACTTCATGACAAATTTGATAAGGAAACTACTTCTCGCCAAGATAAAATACAAATACTCACTGTTTTGCCGCAAAGTCAGTCGATAAACGAGGTAATGTCGGAGTTTGCTGCGAGCAGACGGATGATACAAATCGCTAAACAGCTATACTCAGAAACAGGAGTGATATCGACACCCACTGCTAAAGCTGGAAAGGTACTCGACCCAACCGCCTCGGCGACAGTACAAGCATTTTATCTCGACGACGAGAATAGTCGTGTCCTAGCAGGAAAAAAAGATTTCGTCTCCGTTAAAAAACCCTCTGGCCAACGAGAAAGAATACAGAAAAGATTAGTTCTCTGTAATCTGAAAGAGTTGCATCGAAATTTTCGAGATAAGTATCCGGAAATAGAAATTGGATTTTCACGATTTGCTACTCTTCGACCACCGTTCTGCGTTCTGGCGGGTCAGAGTGGCACACATACTGTGTGCGTTTGTACCTCACACCACAACGTCAAACTAAAGCTAGATGCTTGCAGAATCGGACAGCTCACTTCAGACTGGACCATCCCGCTGACTGACTACAAGGATTGCTTAAAATTTATAGTATGCAAGGATCCGACGATAGAATGTTTTTCAAGCAAGTGCAAAGAATGTCCCGGCACCAAAAAATTGAACGAGATGCTTAAAATGAAATTCGACGACGCGATAATCGACACAATCAAATATTCTCGTTGGATTTCAGTAGACAGATCAACGTTAGAAACTTTGGAGATCCCCACGGATGAGTTTGTAGATACGCTATGCTGTGAGTTAACAACGTTGCTTTTTCACGATTTTATCGCCAAGCAACAAGCATCGTACCATCGGTCGATCAAGGAAAATCTTCAAGAAGGAGAATTTGTTGTCGATTTAGACTTTGCCCAGAATTATGCATTCGTTGCACAGGATGCTTCTCAGGGATTTCACTGGAATAATGACCAGGCAACGATTCACCCCTTCGTGATTTACTATAAATCGGAGAATGGAATTGCCAACAAAAACCTGACGATCATTTCTGATTGTCTTGATCACATAACCAGTTCAGTGTACGCCTTTCAACGGATTCTTGTCCAATACTTAAAGACGCACTTTTCGGTGAAGAAAATTTACTACTTTTCGGATGGAGCTCCACAGCAATACAAGAATTGTAAGAACTTCATCAACTTGCTTCATCACAAACAAGACTTCGGTATTGATGCTGAATGGCATTTCTTTGCCACTGCGCATGGAAAAGGAGCTTGCGACGGAATATCAGGCACAGTTAAGAGACTTGCTGCACGTGCAAGCCTGCAACTACCTCCAGAAAGTCAGATTTTAACACCACAACGGCTCTTCGATTGGGCCACGCAGAATATCAAAGGGATTGACTTCCACTTTAGCGCGAAAAGCGAAAGCGATTTGGCAGTCCAATTTTTGAAGGAACGATATGCGAAGGCTAAAACCGTACCCGGGACACTGAAGTTTCATGCAGCCATACCAGCCAAAGATGGAAGGATGAACTTCAAAACGTATTCGTATTCAACTGCGCCGATCTCGAAAGTCATCATGAAGCATTAAAACAACACAAAAAACGGACCTTTTCAGGGCCACCATATACTAACGCAGGCAATATTTCCATTCAGATTAACAGTTTTTATACATTTTACTAATATTGAACTGGTACAGTATTGATATTCACATTGAGAGGCATATTTTTACTTCACGGATCCCTGCGTAATGCAATATCATTGCATTTCTATTGATGAAGATAAAACTTATTTATTTAATTGCCAGCGAACAAAAAAAAAAGGCAACTTGAAAATTTTACCGAACATTTCTAACATGTTGAACTATGTTCAGTAAAATTTTCGATAAAATTCAGTAGACCCTAAGGGGTGAAAAAAATTAAAAACTGTTTTTTTTGCAGTTTTTGGGCCGTAGACTTTTTTTTACATATCGGATTAATATTCTGCTTTTTTTATTGAAAAGAGCGTTTTTTCCCGGTTAAAATGCACTGGTCAGATTTTTTTTTTGCTCTGTTAACACGTAAAAGACACACAATCAAAGGTACGGGTAATATTTTTTTTTTTTTTTTTCGATTAGGCCTCAACAAAAACTATGACTTTATCGGGGTCAATAACTGTGTGGAAATGTTTTTATATGATACTAGAAAACGATATTCTTGACGAAAAAAAAATGTTGAGACCGGCGGCCAAAACCTGTCCCGTTACCCGTGGAATACCCCTTATGTACGTTGTTTTTCTATATATCGGCATAATAGTTTCCAATTTCGTGTATTTGTGCTCTTAGGAGATTCATCCCAAAGTACGCAATACATTTTCTTATGACTGTTATAACTTAGATACTAAAATATAGAAAATAATCTATTTGGACTGAAAGACAAAGCTTAGTCGGGTAATAAAACAAGTTGCGGTTGTTAGCGAACGATGACCAGTCTGTATTACAGACTTAGGAGAAGGAATTAATTTACTTCGGTAGTGGAAACAAAATAGTGTATTGATCATTCATTTTTCTTTTTTTCAAATTTGAATACACATATACACATGTACGTCTCTCAGACAGTTCAATATTTCTTTGTAAGTTCAAAAAATGTACCTACAGTTAAGTAATTACAAGATAATAATTAGAAGGTAAGGTAGTTTTCACTTGATGATATCGCGCCCGTGCTTGAGAGTACCAAGCCATGTGAAATTCACACTCGCCTTGAAAATACGCGAATGTTCATTCCCTATGTGCTCGGTACGTCGAAAACACGTACGCTTGCGCGCACGTCTGGGCCCAAACCCCCAGGCCCGATTATCGAGGTGCAAGTGGAAAACTGAATTTACGTTTTTGCAGTTGGCAGCTACAAAATTGTAAAAAAAACAGCTTTCAGCTTGCACCCCGCATCCATCACACATTCACACAATACAACTTTATGCAATTTTATAAATAATTAAATATAATAAAGATATAATAATAACCAATAGAAATGAATAAAAAGAAACTTAAATTAACTAAATTTTCTATAGTACCTGAGAGATTTGTGCGCACATACGAAGATCGGGTCTCCATGGCTCGTCACTTCCACGGTAAGTTACGACTCCAAACCCCTCTCGCATGCTCGCAAAACCTTACCTACTCTTGAATTTCTGGATTCGCAGCGACTTTCGGGTGCAACCTCTTATAGCGTTGCTTGGCCGCTTTCAGAGCGTTTGTCAGCGTTGCCACGAACGATCGACGCGACGGTCTGTCATTGCGTGCAATGCCACTGCACAACGCGGCTGCAATTTAAGAGAAATTAAAATATTTTATTTAAAAATTTCGAAGCTATTTTATTAAACAAACTTCCCTTAGATCGCATCTGAAAATCGCGTGTCTCCCATGTGTCATCCTTCGTGTCGTAGGTGGCTCGTATCCTTGAATTGTCAGCCTAGGAGAGTTTCCGGTGAGTCTTAATAATATATGTCGCAGGCCATTGACGTAACTACGAACTCTCCTTCAGCTAATGCTTGTTGACCACCGTCTCCGCACTGACGTGGCAACCAATGAGGCATGCAGTAACCTTTGTTGGCTATGTCACCGAACCTTACGAGCACAAGCTCGTCTTCGAGTTCTGAACATTTGTAACAGCCAACAGAGGACGAAGGAATTGCAACATCGTAAAACGACGTGACACGAGCAAACTTCCTGACCACCAAGTGAATTTCATCATCCAGGATTATAATGTTACAGACGACAACGATAGACCCGTCCTTCGTAATGCAACAACTGTCTCGTTTCGTTGCCGCAAGAACGAATCGTTTACATTTGGCACGACGATACTGCTTCATGTTCGGATTGATGACCTACAAAATATCAGCCGGAAGTGGCCCATCGCTATGCTGATTGAAGGCTACAGGTGTACCGGTTGAAAACCTGGACGAGTGCTTCGGAATCCATTTGTCTTGCTCAGCACGCCTATTGGCGATTTGCTGCAAGGTGTGATCCGGTTTCCTGCAGTAACTGCGGAAGATCTTCATGTTATTCTCGTAAGGAAAGGCAGAATACCCGTCGATGGGACCGAGCGATTTGACGTCCTCGACGAGATGAAGCAGGCAATGAATATTATAACTTACGAACTTTTCACCATACAAATTCGTGCACTGGCTCACGAATATGTTTAAAGCCTTTTCGGCATAGAAGAGTTGATGTTCCGATCGAGAATCTAACGCCAAAATACGCAGGGGGGCGTGCAACAAAAGAAAATGCCGCAGATGATCATCGCCGACGATCCCCTCGAAAATGACAGGGCCTGTATGGAGTAGAATTTGTCGGAACTGGGTGGCTTTATACGTCTTGTAAAATTCAATCGGTTCAGGACGACGTGAGAACTCCGTCGGACAGTAGTCTGCCAAACACTCGAGTCTCTCCGAAAGAAAATTTATTTGGCGGGAAGACATCTTAGCCGTGATGGCAAACTTGCCATCGACCATCGCCATTAGCATCCGTTTCATCACGCCAAGACACACGAGATGCATATACTCAAAAGGTACTTGCTGCACCATATCAATCGGAAGAAGCGATAGAGGGCTATCACCATCCTTGTGGTGATCCTCGTCGATTTTTCTGCGGTATTCGTCGTTGGTTCGAGGAGTATTAATAATACTTACGTAGGTCATGCGATCATGCACGTAATTTCCGGAAACCTTACACTTGGAGCACGGATTGTACGACGTATGGCCCATGTGGTTGAGGATGAATGCCCTCGCAGGTGCATCAGCAATCAGCGCCCTGAAAGAAATGGGTATTCTTGCTCCGTTAAACTCTACACCACCGACCTCGATCAATTTATTAGCCTCGTCGATGAAGAGCTTAAAAAATCCATCGCGCTATTCGGTTTTTTTATTCCTCGGTATACGCCGATAATTTCGACTCCAACGCGATCGACATTCACGATTCTGCACTGAATGGGCCAAATTTGGTTCTTACAGGACTTCCCTAGTGTGGCTCCATCAGTACTAATATCGATGTTCAAGATGGATGGAATTTCAGTCGGATGCATGAATTTGAGGAGACGGACTAAAGCAGTCTCAAATCCTAAATGAAGATATTGACCCGGTTCGACATCCACCAACGGCGACGGCCGATGTTTCATGTCCAAGAGGGTTTTAGTCGACTTCGGAAGCGATGAAAAGCAATTATGCTTACACAATACAGCAAGAATATTGTCACTTCCCTTCTGGCTTATATTATTTGCGACAAAGCACGTTGCAAGATCTTCAGCGAAAGTAGAGATACCAGCATCCGGAGTGATCAGAGGTGGAACCTCATGTGTAGCAGCGGCTTCGTCATCTCCGTCAAACGACAAAGACCAATCGCTTTTATAAACGTTGGCCTCATCTTCTGTTTCGTCATCAGAAACATCGTTTAACGGAGAGGCTACTGAGTCAATATCATCCCCACCAACTGAACTGGCTTTGGACAGGGAGGTGACTGATTCGAAGGACGTAACTGAGGAGTCTATCGATTTTACTGGCAGTTTGTCAACGACGTCCGTTTCTTCAGAACGCTCGGATGGGGGGAATAAACTGTCACGCATCTCGCTTCTTATCCTACGCTTCTGCTGCGGTCCTAGTTCGGCGAAAGGCTTACGGCCACGAGAACTCGTGGTAAGGCGCTTCATTGTTGATGTAATCCCAGGAACAAGCTAAAAATTGAGAATTGATAAGCTGGTTGCAAAGATGAAATCATAAATTGAAAATGAGTGAGGGGAATAAATAATAATCTGATAAAGTAAACTCCCTGCAAAAGGTTGATCGCCAATAGCTTCCTGAACAGTAAAATACTTTGGTACTGCTGCAATTATAGAAAGACAAGACCCATTAACGTTGAAAATTAACTTAGTTTCATCATAATGTCATCTAAATAACAAATATTACAAACAAAAAGACAAAGCACCGCGAATAAAATAAATAAGGGGAAATGAATGCCATGAAAATAACTGGTCTAGTTTTCGTTGTACTAGATTTGTTGCGAACAAGGCAGGCAAAGAACAGAAGCACCAATACGAATTCTCCATCGACTGTTACTAAGGCGAATATGATCTCACTATAGCCTCGCAGTCACAGGACACACAAGAGCGAGAGACGCAACGACAGAGGATCAAGAGCGTCCGAGTGAGAACACACTACGACCGTAGAGTGAACTTCTTGACGCGCGCGCTGCTCTGTAAATCACGACAACAAATAAGTCTATTTTTTTAATGAATTTATTCTCAGACATTCGAATATTCTTGCGTTGAAATGACGGAAACAAAAGTCAATTACAACTGAAACTTATGTTTTTTTTCGACGAATTTCAATTTGTCAGGACCCTTTATTGTATAAAGAGAAAAATATATGTATTTTTACTTTGTTTCGACAATAAAGATGATATTTTAGAAACATTTCCACTGACAACACTGAATAAGGCGTATTAAAAATGCAGGCAGACAAAGAAGGATAGTGCACAAATTAATGGTTTCTCCTTCGCTGGCGATCGCTGTCGCCTGTACATGCTCGTTACAGTGTCGCAGTCACAAGATGCACACGCGCGAGAGAGAACACGCTACAACCATAGAGTGGATTTCTCGAGTCGCACGCTACCTTGCAAATCGCAATAAAAAATCGATCCATTTTTCATGACTTCATTCTTATCGAGTCTGTTATTAGTAAGAAAAATCTAAAATGTATCGTTCATTCATTGAATTTAAATTTGTATCTTGATCGAAACAAGAAAAAAAAGCGTATTATTACTTTGTCTCAAGAATTTCGATATTGTTTTATTTTTTAAATAATTCCACTGAAAAACCATGAATAGCCAGTAATAATAATACAAAAGTTAATTGAAGAATTTTAAAAAATCAATTAATCCGTTTTCAAGCCCGCGTAATGATTCAAAGTAATAACTCGATAGCTGTGACAATTATAAAGAATATTACATAAATCGAAGAAAATTTGAAAATGTAAATTTGGACCAAGACCGAAAATCATCGTCTACATTTGTTCCCAGTGCGGCAGGCAAAGAAGAATAGAGTGCAAACGGAAGGTTTGAAAGGATGAAGCGCGTCCAAGAGCGAGAACACTGTACAGTCGTAGAGTGGAATTCTCATCTCGCGCACTGCCCTGCAAATCGCGATAACAAATCGATCCATTTTTTATAATTTGTTAAAGTTATAAACGATCGTCATCGATCCATGATTGCTTTTTGTCACTTACATTCGAGTTCCTATGCTTTATATTTTGTTATCTGTCATTCGTATAAAAAGGATGTACTAATAAACATATCGATGTCCTTAATAAAGATCCATATCCCGTTAATAATGAATTGCTAGACTCCCAAATATGATCACTACGCTAACAGGTTATGGGCCCTGTATAGTGGAAAGAAGAACTCATGCGTAAAGTGAATTTTCAAAGTGAAACTCCGAGAATTGTGCGCAAGTTGATACGAAGAGTGCTAAGATGAATGGCGGAAATGGTATTCGTTTGGAGACCCTTGGCAAAGATAATTATGACACTTGGAAAATGCAAATGGAAGCGTTACTAATTAAAAATGATGCTTGGGTATATGTGAATGGACCTTGCGTGAAGCCTGCGGTTAAAGAAGGTAATGTCAATCAGTTACTGCTGCAAAATCGTGGACGGAAAAGGGTAGAACAGCGGAATCAGATATTATTTTATCAATAAATCCATCGGAATTAAAGCAGATAAAGGGTTGTGAGAGCTCGTGTGAAGACTGGCTGAAACTTCAGAATATTTATCAGTCAAAGGGACCGGCTCAGAAAGCGACTCGACTTAAGCAATTAACGCTCCAAAAGTTGGAAGACGGTAATAATATGTGAGAACACATCTGAAAATTTGTCGACGCTGTCGACAAGCTCGGAGAAATGGAAGTCGAAATAAATGCGGATTTGTTGACTATTATGTTGCTGTATAGTCTACCGTCGAGTTCCGAAAACTTTCCATGTGCTATTGAATCATGGAATGATTTGCCAACTTCTGAAACTCTCAAAATAAAAATTATGGAGGAATACGAAGCGAGAAAAAATGATACGCGAGGAGCAATTCCTGGTGCGTTGTTTGCAAGAAGAAACATGAGGAATACGAAATTTCAACAAGGAAGATATGACGAAACAAAAACCGCTAATAACGAAACATTCCAGTTCAGGTGTCTCATATGCAATAAAGTAGGCGATATTGCTGTAGATTGTTGGTCGAGGTCGAAACAAAATAACTCAGATATGAAAAAATATTTCGCGAAGAATGCTGAAGACCTCTCACTATATATCTCATCGGAAATATCAAACGAACACGCCGCCCACAAGGCTGAAAACGATGTTGAAAGTCAAAAATTATGTCTCGACAGTGGATATTCCTCTTATTTTTGCAGGGACTAAGAGAAATTCGATAATCTAGATTACGGTGATTTTTTAATTAACTTTACCGAAAAAATGTAAAGGAAAATTTTGTTGGAAATTGAATTTCCTACAAAAAAGGTCCTTTAGACCCAATTAATTAAATTTCCAACAAAATTTTCCTTTACATTTTTTCGGTAAAGTTAATCATTTCGGAGAAAATCAACTTTAGTGACCCGTAGTGACCCATCTCACCAGTGTAAGTTTCACTTACGCCATTATTGAAGATTGTTTAATTCTGCGTAAATTGCGACCAAGAACAATGTGATAGCATAAAATACGGCTGAATTATAGAACTTTGAAAAAAAAAATTGATTTACGTGTATTTTAGATGGAAAATCTTTTCACGCTAAGGGAAAGTACTTAATATTATTATTAAGGGCTGTAACTTTCAGGGAATTTCTTTTTTGACATATCCATCAAAATTTTAGTTCCGGAGTGAAAAAAAATATCCGAATAAAAAATCACCCTAATCTATATGTTATTATGGACGGTAAACTTAATCTGGCAAGTAATACATCTACAACAGTACGAGCAAAAAGGACAGTGAAACTCACGACTTCGGTAGGAGACGAAAAAAAAAATGTAAGTCTGATGAATGCTCTACACGTACCGGATTTGCGAATGGATCTAATGTCGGTTGGAAAGATAACTGATCACGGCTATCACGTAACATTTACAAAATATAATGCCACAATTGAAAACAACGATGGAAACACGGCATTACGAGCAAAAAGAATCGGAGATTTATACTATATACAGAAAGATGAGGAACACGAATGTAAAGCTACGATGGAATCGAAGACAGTCACAAAGAAACCCTTAATTCTATTTAAAATGTGGCACCAACGAATGGGCCATTTAAATATACGAAGTCTAGAAGAGTCACAACGTACTGAAGCCGTATAGGGATTGAATCTCGAGAAGAATATTAGCGATATCGAATGTGAAGTATGTATCGCAGGAAAAATGACTAAGGATCCTTTTTCTAAAACATTGAACTGTAAAATGGAGTTATTAGAGATCATTCACAGTGACGATGCGGCCCCATGCGCACCGAATCTAATGGGAAAGCGAGGTATGCTGTAACTTTTATTGATGACTATTCGCGATGGTGCGAAATAAGATTTATCACAACGAAAAATCAAGTTTTCGAAATGTTGAAACCATTTAAGACAAGTGTGGAGAATGAAACAAACAAAAAAATAAAATATTTACAATCGGGTAATGGGAAAGAATATGTTAATCATAAATTCAATTCATTCCTACGAGAAAACGGGATTGAAAGCCGGCTCATCGCTCCACATAATCCAGAACCAAATGGAGTTTCCGAAAGGAAAAATCGTACACTTGAGAATGTGACGAGATGCCTTATGATAAGTTCGAAACTTCCTCCATCATATTGAGCGTTGTCAACGGCGAATTACGTGAGGAATCGTTGTCCCTCACGTAGGAATTTTGAACGACCGCGTATGCTTTTCACAAAGATTCTACGAAAGAAAAATTCGATCCTCGATCAAGAAAGTTTATATTTCTTGGATACTCCAAACAGTCCAAGGCATATCGAGTGTTGTTAACACATGAGCAAAAAATTGAGATAAATCGTGATGTCAGATTCTTGAAGAGTCTAAGGAAATAGAGGAAGATAAGGAAAAGCGAGAAGTAGATGTAGAACTAAAATCTGTCAATCAAATCGAAGAAAATGACGGTTATATAGAAGGAAACAATTTGCTGCAAGAGGAAGAACCTGCTATTAATCTCGAAATATCATCGGATCATCGTCATCTTCCTATGAAAGTGCAGAGGATGTAGATAATCAACGTGGAGAAAAACCGGAGGATCTCGTACTTCGCAGAGGTCCAGGGCGACCTGGGAAGATTATTACCGGACTTAAAGGACGACCACGTAAAGACTATCATACGTACGTTGCTAATAATGGAGACACGGCCAATGGATTTAGTGTCGAAATACCGATCAAAGAAGCCATCTATGGCAAAGACACTGAAAATTGGCACAAAGCAATAAGCTCTGGATTAAGACCTATTTTAAAAAAACGATTCGGGAAATAGTAGATCGTCCAAATGACAAAAAGATAATTGGCAGTAGAGTTGTACTCCGAAACAAATACAAACCTGATGGTCGAATTGACCGTAGAAAAGCAAGGGTGGTAGCAAAGGGATACACTCAACGTCTCGGCATTGATTTCAACGAAACATTCGCTTCTGCCACTCGAATGAATTTTATTCGACTCTTAATAGCTCTGGCAGCACACTTCGGAATGACCGATATCACAACTGCCTATTTGAATGGAACAGTCTAAGAAGAGATTTCTATGGAACCGCCGGATTTTATCGAAGAGGGATTGAACGTAATCATCCAAGAGGAACGACGATCGAGTCAAATCGGCAAAAAATCTGCGAAAATGCTTAAGGAACTACCATCAGGAAATAAGGTTTGTCTCCTAAAGAGGGCATCGTACGGTCTCCGACAAGCGGGACGACAGTGGAACACTAAATTAAATGAACTCTTAATGGAAATAAACCTTCGACAATCGAACTCCGTGTGTCTCTTTTACTTACGAGAATGGCGAACTAACTTTAAATGTTTAAATACCAAGTGTTTGACCAAAATAAGAAGAAAATAATTATACATCAGCGAGGATATGTTCAAGATCGGTTCGATCGATTTGGTATGGCCGATTCGAATCATGTGAGCACCCCCTCGAAAATAGAAAGAAATTGAAAAAACAACGGGTAACAATAGAATGAAAGGAATGTGATCTACCGTACCGAGAATTGGTAGGCGCTCTGTCATGTCTTGCTGTATCAACGACGCCGGACATCTCTCACGTTGTCAGCGTACTCGGACAATTTAACAATTGTTACGGCAATTCTCATTGGCCAGCAGTTAATCGCGTACTCCGGTATTTGAAGAGAACGATGAAATTCAGAATAACTTTCAAATCGAAATCCGAATTGCTCCATGGTTTTGTTGATGCTGATTGGGGAAATTGCAGACTTGACAGGCGTTCCTACACAGGATATGTATTCATCTTGAGTGGTAGTCCTATATCCTGGAAATCGAAGAAACAGCAAACTGTAGCGTTGTCATCTACCGAAGCCGAATATATGGCACTGACGAAAGGCACAAAAGAAGCGATTTACTTTAAAAGGTTTCTCACGGAGTTGAAATTAAATAATCTGGCTGATGTAGAAATTCTAAATGATAATATGGGAGTTCAGAAGCTTACTCATAATCCTGTGTTTCATTCACGAACTAAACACATGGACATTAGGCATCATTTTATCAGAAAGACGTTAGAAGATGAATTCTCCTTCGCTGACGGTCACTGACGCTCGCTACCGCCTCGCTGCTATAAGACATACGAGTGAGAGAGACGCAAAAACAAAGGATAAAGCGCGTGCAAGAGAGAGAACACGCTACATACGTAGAGTGGACTTCTTGCTGCGCGCGCTGTCCTGAAAATTACGATAACAAATCGATCCATTTTTATAATTTTATTTTCATCGACTGTATTATTAGTAAAAAAATCTGCAATTTATCGTTTATTAGATAAATATAAATTTGTTCGAATCTTCGATTGAATGAAGAACGAAAGTTCGTATTACTAGTTTGTCTCGACAATTACGATTTTTTTCCACCCAATAATTCCACTAAATCATTAAATACCTAAGAATAAAAATACAAACATTTTTTATACATTTAGAAAAAATCAATTCACCTGATTCCAAGCCCGCGGATTTATTGAAAGTAATAAAAAAATAGCTGTGAACATGATAAAAAATATTACCTAAATCGAAGAAAATTTAGAAAATTTAATTTTGAGCCAAGACCGAAAATCTTAATCTAGATTTGTTGCGAGTGCGGCAGGCAAAAAAGGATAGAATGAAAACGAAAGATTTCTCCTTCACTGACGGTCGATGACGCTCGCTACCGCCTCGCTGCTATAAGACATACGAGTGAGAGAGAGGCAGCACCACAAAGGATGAAAGCCCGTGCAAGAGAGAGAGAACTCGCTACATACGTAGAGTGGACTTCTCGCTGCGCGCGCTGTTCTGGAAATCGCGATAACAAATCGATCCATTTTTTATCATTTTATTCTCATCGACAGTATTATTAGTAAAGAAAATCTGCAATTTATTGTTTATTAGATGAATTTAAATTTTTTCGAATCTTTGATGGAGTGAAGAAAGAAAATTCGTATTATTACTTTGTCCCGAAATTACGATTTTTTAAATGTTTTTTTTTTTCAATAATTCCACTAAATCATTAAAAAGCAAATAATAATACAAAAAGTGTTTAAACATTTAAAAAAAATCAATTCACCTGATGCCAAGCCCGCGGATTTATTGAAACTAATAAAAAAATAGCTGTGAACATGATAAAAAATATTACCTAAATCGAAGAAAATTTAGAAAATTTAATTTTGAGCCAAGACCGAAAATCTTAATCTAGATTTGTTGCGAGTGCGGCAGGCAAAAAAGGATAGAATGAAAACGAAAGATTTCTCCTTCACTGACGGTCGATGACGCTCGCTACCGCCTCGCTGCTATAAGACATACGAGTGAGAGAGAGGCAGCACCACAAAGGATGAAAGCCCGTGCAAGAGAGAGAGAACGCGCTACATACGTAGAGTGGACTTCTCGCTGCGCGCGCTGTCCTGGAAATCGCGATAACAAATCGATCCATTTTTTATCATTTTATTCTCATCGACAGTATTATTAGTAAATAAAATCTGCAATTTATCGTTTATTAGATGAATTTAAATTTTTTCGAATCTTTGATGGAGTGAAGAAAGAAAATTCGTATTATTACTTTGTCCCGAAATTACGATTTTTTAAATGTTTTTTTTTTCAATAATTCCACTAAATCATTAAAAAGCAAATAATAATACAAAAAATGTTTAAACATTTAAAAAAAATCAATTCGCCTGATTCCAAGCCCGCGGATTTATTGAAAGTAATAAAAAAATAGCTGTGAACATGATAAAAAAGCCAAGACCGAAAATCTTAATCTAGATTTGTTGCGAGTGCGGCAGGCAAAAAAGGATAGAATGAAAACGAAAGATTTCTCCTTCACTGACGGTCGATGACGCTCGCTACCGCCTCGCTGCTATAAGACATACGAGTGAGAGAGAGGCAGCACCACAAAGGATGAAAGCCCGTGCAAGAGAGAGAGAACGCCCTACATACGTAGAGTGGACTTCTCGCTGCGCGCGTTGTCCTGGAAATCGCGATAACAAATCGATCCATTTTTTATCATTTTATTCTCATCGACAGTATTATTAGTAAAGAAAATCTGCAATTTATCGTTTATTAGATGAATTTAAATTTTTTCGAATCTTTGATGGAGTGAAGAAAGAAAATTCGTAACACTACTTTGTCTCGACAATTAAGACTACATTTTTTTTCAATAATTCCACTAAATCATTAAGAAGCTAGGAATAATAAAAAAATCTATTAAACGTTTTTAAAAAATCCATTAATTTGTTTCCAAGCACGAGGATTGATCGAAAATAATTAAACGATAGCTGTGAAAATTATAAAAAATATTACATATATCGAAGAGAATTTAAAAATATAAATTTTGTCCCAATGACTGAAAATCATTATCTAGATTTGTTGCGAGCGCAGCAGGCAAAGAAGGATAGAGCGAAAACAAAAGGTTTCTCCTTCGCTGACGGTCGCTGACTCTCGCTACCACCTCGCTGCTATAAGGTATACGGGTGAGAGAGAGGCAGCAACAAAGGATAAAGCGCGTACGCGAGAGAGAACGCGCTACATACGTCGGGTGGACTTCTCGCTGCGCGCGCTGTCCTGATAATAATTGATTTTTTAAATGTTTAATTAATTTTTATATTATTGTTCTTAAGTATTTAATTATTTAATGAAATTATTGAAAAAAAACAAAACAAAAAAATGTATAACTCGTAACTATCGAAACGAATTTTCCTTCTTCATTCCATTAAAGATTCTCACAAATTTAATTCTTATATTAGATAAATTTAAATTTGTTCGAATCTTTGATGGAATGAAGAAAGAAAATTCGTATTACTACTTTGTCTCGACAAATACGATTTATTAAAACTTTTTTTTCTTTAATTAATTCCACTCAATAAATAAAAAGCTAAGAATAATAATACAAAAATTAAGTAAACATTTTTTGAAAATCAATTAATTTGATTCTAAGCCTGCGGGTTGATTGAAAGTAATAAAGCGATAGCTGGAAAATTATTTAAAATATTACATAAATCGAAAAAAATTACAAAATATAAATTCTGACCCTAGTCTGAAAGTCATCGTGTGCATTTGTTGCGATTGCGGCAGGCAAAGAAGGATAGAGTGAAAACAAGAGATATCGCTGACGGTTTCTCACGCCCGTGGTCGCTCGCTACCACCTCACTGCTATGAGGCGTAGGAGTGAGAGAGACGCAGTGACAGAACATCAAGCGCGTACGTAAGAGAACACACTACGACCGTAGTGTGGACTTCTCGCCTCGCACGCTGCCTTGAAAAATCGCGAAATCATGTGTCTATTTTTTTAAATGATTTTATTCTATGGCAGTCAATTATTTTTGCGTTTCTATGCTGTGCCACTCTTGACTAGGGTTTACGCGTATTTGTTTTATATAATTATGTTCCACTTACAATATTTTCGGAATTGTTATCGCCAAATAATACTACGAAGTTGCCCGTCGATCGCCTCAATGTCCGATGTCGTGGTCCGTCCGTCAGTTGATATGAGGTGATATGGCAGCGGCTCGACGTCGAAAATTCACTGAATCTGAAAGAAAAGCCTGAAAAAAAAACACTACCGATTTATGCACGTAACGTGCAACACACGATCCCACTACACTTAAAAAAACTGCCTTCGAAAAACTTGTGCAGTAAAATCGCGACACTTGCACATCGGACGTCTCGAGAGAACTAAAGGAAAATTATGAAGTGCCGTGCTCAGTATTCGGGACGTGTCAAATGAACAACGAATATCCAAATATGCTACTATTGGTTCCCACCCCTTCTCGCGCCAACAAATCGCAAAGCGCGCCAATGGGAAGATTGTCTTTGACCGCGCTCTTTTTTTGTCTTTGCGCTTCTCGGACAGAAGTATCTAGAAATGACAGCGAGTGGGGGGTGTAGGGGGAGAGAGAACCAATCGTGAAATTCTTAATATTTCTTGTTCTGTTGGCGCCCACGAGTCAGCACGGCACTCGATGATTTTTCGCCAGTTCTCTCGAGAAGCTTTTGCTGCACGTGTCGCGCTGTTGCTACAATAGTATTCCGGGATCCGCAGAAGTGTTTCAGCGGTGCTTAGTGCAAAAGTTACGTAGATTATTTGGTGGTGTTTTTTTTTAGGTTTTTCTTTCAGGTGTGCAATTTTTTACTTCGCGACGCTGACGAATCAACTGAGAAGCGGGCCAAAATGTCGTACGATGCGGTGTTCGATGAGGACCGAGCTACATTGATCGGCGAAAATCACGTAGAGACTACGGTAAGTACCACAAAATTATATTAAAACATACGCGTAAAAGCGAGGCAAGAGTGCCACGGGATTTTTATGGTTTTTTCTCCCGCACGCGCTTCACCCTCTGTCGCATCGCCTCTTTCACTCATGTGCCTTATAATAGCGAGGCTGTAGCGGAGGTGTACAGGTGACAGCGACCGTCAGCGGAGGAGATCCGATTTGTTTTCGCTCAATCCTTCTTTGTCTACGCGCTCGCAATAAATATGGATAATTATTTTCGATCTTGGGTCAAAATTAAATTTTGTAAATTTTCTTCGATTTAGGTAATATTTTTTATCATTTTCACAGCTATCGTTTTATTACTTTCGATCAATCCGCGGGCTTGGAAATAAATTAATGGATTTTTTTTACGTTTAAAAATTTATCGTATTATTATTACTAGCTTCTTAATGATTTAGTAGAATTATTGTAAAAAAAAAATAATCTGTCGAGACAAAGTAATAATACGAATTTTCTTTCTTCATTCCATGAAAGATTCGAAAAAATTTAAATTCATGTAATAAACGATAAATTGCAGATTTTCTTTACTAATATTACTGTCGATGAGAATAAAACTATAAAAAATGAATCGATTTGTTTTCGCGATTTTCAGGACAGCGCGCGCAGCGAGAAGTCCACTCTACGTATGTAGCGCGTTCTCTCTCTTGCACGCGCTTTCATCCTTTGTGGTGCTGCCTTTCTCTCACTCGTATGTCTTATAGCAGCGAGGCGGTAGCGAGCGTCATCGACCGTCAGTGAAGGAGAAACCTTTCGTTTTCATTCTATTCTTTTTTGCCTGCCGCACTAGCAACAAATCTAGATTATGATTTTCGGTCTTGGATCAAAATGAAATTTTTTAATTTCCTTCAATTTATGTAATATTTTTTATCATATTCACAGCTATTTTTTTATTACTTTCAATAAATCCGCGGGCTTGGAATCAGATGAATTGATTTTTTAAAAATGTTTAAACATTTTTTGTATTATTATTTGCTTTTTAATGATTTAGTGGAATTATTGAAAAAAAAAAAATCTTAAATCGTAATTTCGGGACAAAGTAGTAATACGAATTTTCGTTCTTCACTCCATCAAAGATTCGAACAAATTTAAATTTATCTAATACATGATTTATATATATAACTACATACATAGCTATTATATAGATAAGAAATTTAAATCATGTATTAGATAAATTTAAGTTTGTTCGAATCTTTGATGGAATGAAGATCGAAAATTCGTATTGATACTTTGTCTCAATAATTACGATTTATTTTATTTCAAATAAAAAAAAATGTTCAATCATTCCACTAAATAATTAAATAGCTAAGATCAATAGTACAAAAATTAATTAAACATTTAAAAAAAAATTAATTATTTTGTTTTCAAGCTCGTCAAGTGATTGAAAGTAATAAAACGATAGCTGTAAAAATAATGAAAAATATTACACAAATCGAAGAAAATTAGAAAATATAAATTCATCGTTTATTAGATAAATAAATAGCAGATTTTTTTACTAATAATACGGTCGATGAGAATAAAATTATTAAAAATGGATCGATTTGTTAACGCGATTTGCAGGGCAGCGCGCGAGATGAAAAGTTCACTCTACGACTCTATAGTATTCTCTCGCTCGCACCCGCTTTATCCTTTCTTGCTGCGTCTCTCTCACTCGTATGCCTTATAGCAGCATGGCGGCAGCGGTAGCGTCAGCGAAGGAGAAACATTTTGTTTTCGCTCTATCCTACTTTTCCTGCTGCGCTCGCAACAAATCTAAATAATGATTTTCGGTCTTTGGACAAAATGTATATTTTTAAATTCTCTTCGATATATGTAATATTTTTTATAATTTTTTGAAGCGCAAATGGTGGATGGTAAAGAAATACTAATGTAAAGATAACATCGGTAAAATATAGTTTATTAAGGCCCATGATATGTGATTGATTATATCTCAGATAAACGAATGAACAATAAACAAAACAGATCGTTATAGCAACAGGAAACAATTTCCTGATGATAAATGACGCGGAGCCGTCTGAATATCGCTCCGAATGATTAAGGTAGTCCTTTCACATTAGCTAGTCAAACGAGTGCTAAATTTTTAATTGCGTTTCTACACATTTTGGTAGTTTTGCTGACTGTTCTGCAGAGTGGCTTGCTCATCAGCATTAGTTCTTAATATTTAAATCCATCCACAGACACGGTTTGAAATAAAAATACCCTGATACATACAAATGTCGGATGAGGTTGTTGTCATCCAGTTTTATATTAGAAAAAACCATAATTTTTGTGAGACTTTGACGAACGATAGCTCATTTTGTTTATTAAAAGATGCTTCATTGATTGACCGGGAACATTTTCTTATACTATTCTTTGTAAAAGAATTGCAACCGTTTTTCATCTACTCTAACCTATCATTAGATTTACACATGCTTGTAACTTGTGAATAACTAATACTAATAAAGAATTTGTCCGGTCAATCAATAAAGCATCTTTTAACAAACAAAATAAGCTATTGCTCGTCATAACTAGACTAATATTATGGTTTTTTCTAATATAAAACTGGATGACAACAACCTCATCCAACATTTGTATGTACCGGGATATTTTCACTTCAAAACGTGTCTATGGATGGATTTATATATTAAGAACTAATGCTGATGAGCAAGCCACTCTTCAGAACAGTCGGCAGAACTACCAAAATGTGCAGAAAAGCGACTAAAAATTTAGCACTGATTTGACTAGCTAATGCGGAAGGACTACCTTAATATTCAACACTTTCCCTCGATGTAAGGACGGTCAATGTGAGTAAATCAAATTATTTCAATTCCTAGAATTTCCAGGCACTTCCGATGCTTAGGACCGGAGAATCCTTTTGTTAAGATATCTGCAGCCATTTCTTCGGTCGGGATGTAATCTATTCACAATAATTTATTCTCGAGGATCTCACGAACGAAATTATGTCGCACATCAATCTTTCGATCTATTGTAAAAAATTGGATTTTTGGGTATTTTCTGAGCGCCACAATTATCACTGAATACTGAAGGCTACGATGAGTGATTGAATCCGAGTTCCTGGAGCAATCGCTGATCGTATACGGGTTCTTTCGCAGCCTCGTTGAAGACCATATATTCGGCCTCAGTTGCGGAGAGAGCAACTGTTCTCTGCATTTTGGACTCCCACGAGATTGGACTTCCTCCCAGAGTGATAATCTGAAACGTATCCCGTGTACGATCTTCTGTCGTCTAGGCAGTTTGCCCAGTCCGCATCCACGTAACCTTTAAACCAACGTTCCATCGTTCGTCTGTACCTCAATCCGAGATTTGCCGTTCTCTTTAAGTACCGGAGTACTCGTTTCGCGGCCTTCCAATGAGTTGAATCATAATAGGTGTTGTATTGGTTTAGGTAGCTTACCGCATGAACTATGTCGGATCTCGTGCATGTATGTCGGATCTCGCGCAAGTACATGAAAGCACCAACCAACTCTCTGTATGGGAATTTTTCTTTCTTGATATTTGTCCGAAATTTGCTGCGTTTGAGTTTTGATCTTTTATCTCAAATGTTTTTGACAAGTGATCTGAAAATTTGGTGATCATTTGAGGATTTCTTGATGCTACTAAAATATCATCTACGTATACGGCTACGATGAGTATATCTTCCACTTGTCCGGCATAGAATACATAAGAGTCCGATTTTTAAAGTTGAACCCCGAATTTCACTAACTCCTCGCTCAATTTTATGTGCCATTGCCGCCCGACAAATGCCACAGATCTTCCAGTATCTTGTTTGCATTCACGTCGATCATGCTATTCTCTTGTTCCGTGCGTATGATTTCCTCTAGAGTTTCTTTCGTGTACTCCGGGACCTCCATAAAAATGTGCCGTGGTTACATCAATCTGCTTAATCTTCATTCCTTGTTCTGGTGATAGAGCCATCATCGTACGTATCGAACTAATGCGTGTTACTGCAACAAATGTTTTGGTGAAGTCGACCCCTGGACGCTGTGTAAAACCTTTTACAACTTTTCGAGCTTTTCTTTTGTCCAGATTTCCGCTGGCGTCGTACTTATTTCTTAAGACAACTCGACTACCGACTGATGATCGACTAACGGATGATCCTTTCGACGATCGACGATTGTCCACGTTTCATTCTTCATTATGGATTTTAATTCGGTTGCCATAGCTTGAATCCATTCGTTTGATTCAGATCCATGTATAGCTTTGCGAACAGGAATTTCTGTGAGTCAAACTACGCGACTGATGTGTTTGCATTGTCCTCCGTAGTTTCTTGTGTATCTTCTTCAACGTTGTACACAGTTCGATATTCCTTTCTGGGTCTTCCCCTGGGTCCGATAAGTATTTTGCGTGGTCTTCCGCGGCCTCTTTTCGGTGGTTCTTCATGTTCGCCTTGTTGGTCGATTTCCTCATTCTCTCGGTCAGCTTCATCATTGTTTCGTTCACCCTCGATTCCGATTTGGCTGTGACTTTCATCAGGATTGTCGTCTTCGTTCAAGATTTCATTTTTTTCATTTGACCCGTCGTGTTCTTCGTTTCCGTTTTCGTATCCGTTTCGAGTGTCGTCCGTTTTAGATTTTATCGGTATTTCCAATTCAACACATTTGTGTGTGTACGATTTTCCCGTTTGAAAATCATCGTACTTTTCGGTACTGATATTCTTATTATTTTCAAGAAACTTCACGTCTCGAATTATATCTACGCGTTTTTCATAGACGAGCCACACCCGATATGCCTTCGACTGCTTTGAATATCCCACGAAAATACCACGTTTCGATCGTGATGCAAATTTCCCCTTGTTTGGATTGCGGTTGAGTGTAAAAACTTCGCATCCAAAATCTTGGAAATACTTTACATTTGGTATTCTTCCGGTCCACTTTTCGAATGCTGTTTTCCCATCGAGACTATATGATGAACATCTATTTCGAATGTACTTCGCTGTATTTATGGCTTCACCCCAGAACGATGGCGGAAGGCCGGACTGAAGTAGTAGACATCTTGTCATTTCAAACAAAGTCCGATTCTTTCGTGCTGCCACTCCATTCTGTTCCGGTGTGACAGTGAGTCTTCGTCCGATACCGTTACATTCTAGAAATGTGTCGAATTCATTATTACAATATTCCTTTCAGTTGTCTGATAGTAAATATTTGATCTTATTTCCGGTTTGCATCTCCACGAAAACCTTGAAGTCCTTAAATGCTCCGAAAACTTCATTCTTGCCCCTTAGTAGTCGTATTTCCCACCATCTAGATCGATCGTCTATAAAACTTATGAAATAGCGCGCTCTTCCGTTTGACTCGACGCGCATGCGACCACATACATCAGAATGAATGATTTCGGGAGCCTTCGAAACCCTTTCCGATTTCTTTGGAAAAGGGGACCTCAACATTTTCCATTGAATTCAAACCTCACAGTCGAATTGTTTAGTCGAATTATTCAGTGTCATCCCTTGCACGCTTCCATTTCGATTGCACTCTACAAGATCTCTAAAATTTAAGTAACCCATTTTTCGATGCCAGTTCTTCATTATGTTCGTCTTTGATTCATTCTGCACAGCATTTGCTTCCACTGACAACTTACCATCATTTTGGTTTAATCGTAGGAAATATAATCCATTTACTCGATCAGCATACAATAAGTTATTTTTGGTTTTCGGAACGATACCTCTGGCGGACTCCTTTTCGAGAATTACTTTAAATCCTTGATCGGTGATTTTTCCGACGGATAGTAAATTTGTGCGTAAATCGGGAACATATAGAACTTCCTGAAGATTCACAAATGTTGATATACCTTCAAAGCCCGCTGATATCTTCACAGTTCCTTTAACTTTTATTTCTGTTGATGTGTCACTGGCCAGATTCAGTTTCCCGGCCTTTATTTTCTTGATTGTCATCAAGTCTGCCTCGTTCTTGCATAGATGAGGCAAACATCCACTGTCTAGGCACCAATCTGTGCTCCGATTATTTGTTTCGGGTACATATGCTTCTTGCTCGGTTGATTCATCTATTGATACATAGAAGCTTATACTTTCAACATCATTTGCTTCGATTTCTGGACACATCGCTGCTTTATGTCCGGTCTTGTGACATTTATGACATTTCCATGGAAAAAACTGCTTTTTCGAAGTGTCTCCGTTGCCCTGACTTTTATCGTATCCAGATTGACGTTTATTTTGAAATTTTCTCGCAACCATTTTGCGTTTGATGTAATATTACGCGTGTCGTTTTCTCTTACGTCTGCTTCTTCCACGATTTTCATTCGTAGTGCTTCTGGAATAGGCAGATGACGGAAGACTATATAGCATCATAATTGTTGATAAATCACAATTGATTTCGATATTCATCTCGCTTAATTTATCGACCGTGTCGAAAAATTTGCGAAGGTGTTCTTTCACGTCTTCCTCACCTTCCATTCGATTTAAAGTTAATTGTTTTAGAAGTGTTGCCTTCCGAGCTGGTCCTTTAGATTGATAAATGATATGCCATATACGCCACACTTCGTTCGATGTATTACAACCCTTAATCTGCTTCAATTCGCTCGGGTTGATTGAAAAAATAATGTCCGATTTTGTCTTCCTGTCATTTTCTTCCCACTTTTAAGCTTGTCGAATCGATGGAACATCGTTAGGAACTATTTGAGGTTTCACATTATCTCCATTTAAAAATTCCCAAGCATCGTTCTTTACTAGAAGAGTTTCCACTTGTATCTTCCAAGTTCTCCTTGTTCAATGGCTCTATTCTTACTGAGCTCATCGAAGCCATTTTTCTCTTTCTTGAGAACATTCTATATACGCGAAAACGACACTATATTTAGTCCCTAAATCATGAAAAATGGACCGATTTGTTATCGCAATTTCCAGGCCCGCCGCGCCAGAAGAGAAGTCCACTCCAGTTATAGTGTGTTCTCGCGCTCGCCCGCGCTTTATCCTCTGTGAGACTAACGCGAGATTATATTGGGGTCTATGAAGGATAGTCGATTGAGGAGACGGCATTCGTATGCCTGACAGGTGCTTGCCTGTCGTGCTCGCAACAAATCTAGTTGTATGATTTTCGCTATTCGGATAAATTAATATTTGAAATTTTTATTCGAGTTATGTAATAATCGTAACTTTACGTAAATCATTAAACGGTATTTTCGAGACAATGTAAAATATGTATGGAAGTTGAGAAGTAAAGTTGTAGCTCTGGCTGCAGAATGCCACCTTAGTCACGCGCGGCAGACATGAGAAGTCGCACTTATTATGCATGCGTTACAAGAATATTATTTTAACGCAGTTGCGACGATCGAAGAGGGATACGAAGGCTCCATTTCGGCTCCAAGAGTACGCGATCGGGAGTGAGTACCCGTTGACTTCAACGGAGGAAGAATCTCCGGCAATATCCGCGAATCGGCCAAATGCGACAATAGGACACGAAGTGCAAGTTTTGAAAACGGCAATGGAAGCCCTTCAGACCGCGCGAAACGACACTGGTTAGTGCGAAAATGCTTATGTTTTCTTAGTTTTTGAATAATAGCTACGTAGCTAAAATACTTTCTTTCAATTAGAGGACGAAATTGAAAGCTGCCCGGTTAATTTTACGACAGCTACATTGGGCCGCAAGCAGAGTAACATCGTGGTGCTCAGCGATGTCACAAGTATCAGTGGTGACATCTTCTGCAACTTAACAGGAAAAAGTGTTAGCCACGACCGTGGCCAAACCTTCGGTCGTGGCGGCTGGGGACGCGGTCGCGGACGCGGCCGAGCCGCAGCCCCCAATCACAGCAACGGCTCGTGTACTGACTCCCATATTCCTTCCGTAGGTGGAGGTGGCCAATTTCTGGTCAACGTGGTGATCAACAACCCCGTTAAAACCAGAGCGATCAATGTAGTGCCTGTGGAGTCAGACCTTTCCATCTACGAAGACGCCATAGAGAAGGGAAATGACGTCGCTACTGCTCTCGCCCCTGCGACAAAGGTGAATAGATATCTTGCTTCTAAAAAGAACATTTGGTTTTTAAAATAATTTTATACTAATAATATTTTGAGTATAGACGACGGGTTCGCATGTGGAACCCTCTGTACGTGTGGGGTCGCTTGTGGCCAGGAACAAGCGATCCTTCAGTTCGGATCGTTCCGGCATTGACCTGGACGGACTTGTGTCGGAAGGAGTGGAGCGGGACGAGCCGCCGAGGAAGAGAAGGGCCCAGGATGATTCGGTGGATGACATGATAGGCATGTCTGTCATTGAAGCTCTCGCAAAAATCTATAGAGAGTTTAGGTAATATTAACAACATTAAGTGAGTTTATATTTCAAGTAAAATGCACTTTTAATCATAACTTGTATTTGAGTAATTTCAGTGATTTTCGCAAAGAAACACGTCACCAACTCGGGTTAGTTTTATAATTGTTCAGTCTGTCTTTCTGAAAATCAAAACAAAATTATTAATTCAAAGTTTTTTTTTCATTTTTAGCGTAATCGTTCAACGCTTGGACGAGCTTTCAGCACAGGTAGCAGTGGAGCGGTCGAGTGCTTTCCCTAGAAAGCCCGACAGTCTTCCACTGAGCTCTGTGCAGGACCTGGCAGCGTTCGAGAACATCGTAGGGGCCGAATTTGACCGAGTTGTAAGTTATAATAGTCGCACGTAGCCATTTTTTACGCAAAACAGCCGATTAATTATTTTTATTTCCTATTGCAGGTGGATTTCCTTGGTTCGCTCAGCAGCGGCTCGATCCACGAACGGGCGAACTTGATTCTGAAGGATGCGATAGAGGACGACCTCGCCCCTAGGTTGACAGTTCAAGGTCACGAGCCACATACGACAAAAGTTGAAGGGACGCGATTTTCAGATGCGATTTACGGTAAGTTTATTTAATAAAATTGCTTCGAAATTTTTTAATAAAATATTTTAATTTCTCTTGAATTGCAGCCGCGTTGTGCAGTGGCATTACACGCAATGACAGACCGTCGCGTCGATCGTTCGTGGCAACGCTGACAAACGCTCTGAAAGCGGCCAAGCAACGCTATAGGAGGTTGCACCCGAAGGTCGCTGCGAATCCGGAAATTCAAGAGTAGGTAAGGTTTTGCGAGCATGCGAGAGGGGTTTGGAGTCGTAACTTACCGTGGAAGTGACGAGCCATGGAGACCCGATCTTCGTATGTGCGCACAAATCTCTCAGGTACTATAGAAAATTTAGTTAATTTAAGTTTCTTTTTATTCATTTCTATTGGTTATTATTATATCTTTATTATATTTAATTATTTATAAAATTGCATAAAGTTGTATTGTGTGAATGTGTGATGGATGCGGGGTGCAAGCTGAAAGCTGTTTTTTTTACAATTTTGTAGCTGCCAACTGCAAAAACGTAAATTCAGTTTTCCACTTGCACCTCGATAATCGGGCCTGGTGGTTTGGGCCCAGACGTGCGCGCAAGCGTACGTGTTTTCGACGTACCGAGCACATAGGGAATGAACATTCGCGTATTTTCAAGGCGAGTGTGAATTTCACATGGCTTGGTACTCTCAAGCACGGGCGCGATATCATCAAGTGAAAACTACCTTACCTTCTAATTATTATCTTGTAATTACTTACCTGTAGGTACATTTTTTTAACTTACAAAGAAATATTGAACTGTCTGAGAGACGTACATGTGTATATGTGTATTCAAATTTGAAAAAAAGAAAAATGAATGATCAATACACTATTTTGTTTCCACTACCGAAGTAAATTAATTCCTTCTCCTAAGTCTGTAATACAGACTGGTCATCGTTCGCTAACAACCGCAACTTGTTTTATTACCCGACTAAGCTTTGTCTTTCAGTCCAAATAGATTATTTTCTATATTTTAGTATCTAAGTTATAACAGTCATAAGAAAATGTATTGCGTACTTTGGGATGAATCTCCTAAGAGCACAAATACACGAAATTGGAAACTATTATGCCGATATATAGAAAAACAACGTACATAAATATAACAATTTTTAAAATCTCGATTGAAAAAGGATGTTAATTAATGAACAAATTGGGTAAAACGGATGAAATAAAAGTAACTTTATAAAAATAAAAAAAACTCCCGACTAAAAAAGGAGGTTAATTAATTAACAAATTGGGTAAGCAAAAAATTATAAAGTAATTAAATAACCTTTCGCATATCATAGTCGGGAGATTTTTTTCGTCATTAGGTATGAAAATCATAGTCGGGAGATTTTTTTCGTCATTAGGTATGAAAATCTCCCGACTATGATATGCGAAAGGTTATTTAATTACTTTATAATTTTTTGCTTACCCAATTTGTTAATTAATTAACCTCCTTTTTTAGTCGGGAGTTTTTTTATTTTTATAAAGTTACTTTTAGTTCATCCGTTTTGCTTTTTCATAGAGGAAGCTTTGTTATGGTGAAAACTTTTTTTTCGAGATTTCTCCCGTTCAAATTCTACAAGATTTTGAATTTTTCGACAAAAGTTTGTTCGCGCTGTAGCTGTCGCAAATGTTGAGTTATCGAGTTCAAATTTCTCATACAAATGGACCAACATCAAAAAACTTTCGGTATCAAATTTGGTGAGAATCGGTCAACAGATGAAGATTTGGCAAGTTTTTTTTTTTTTTAAGTTACCGAAAAAAGTGTGTTTGCTCTCTAGCTTGCGTAAATTTTGAGTTATTGGGCTAAAATTTTCCCCAGTGGTAGAGTAACAAAAAAAAATGTATGATTTAGAACGTGGTGAGGATTGGTTGAAAAATACAGTTTATACGACATTTTCAAATTAAAAAGAAAAAAACGTGGGTTTGTGTTATAGCTCCCAAAAATTTCAAGCTATCGGGTTGAATTTATAATTTTGCTGATATTTATAATGTATAAAGCTTTCTCTATGAGGAAGCCAAACACAAACCAATGCAAACCGTCGAGCAATGCTCTATGGGTAATGTTGAACAATGAGGAAGCAAAATGCAAATTCATTTGCACCATTGTTAAATTTATTTTCAAAGTAATTCAAACACTCAGCCGTATGCACTATGAAGTAAGTTACAGAATACGCCTCAATGGCGGCCATCTTGTGATATTTGGATATATCAAACAGGTTTTTTCAAAATGCATTTATCTAGGCGGATCAACAACTTGTCACTTCAATTTATAGAAAAAGACATTGGGTACGAGAAGTCGCACTTCTCGCAATCGTGAAATAAAATTGTGCTCGAAACTCGTGCAAAAAACTTTTTCTCAACTCATGTGAATGCAACACAAAAACTCGTCGACAAAAAATTACATCGCACTTGTATCTAAAACTACTATTATGCCACTCTGTCTGAAAAGTGCCCACTTCTCATACGCTTCGATATACTTGCGTGAAATGGCATTTCTCGCACTCGTGACAAGAGTTTATACGAAACTCGTGCGAAAACTTTTTCTCAACTCGTATTGTAATGCACTATTACGATACCAGAGCGATACATTTTATTCTGACGACTATAAGATTGCAGCACGAACCGAAGGCGAGTGTTGCAATCACATGAGTTCAGAAAACGTTTAGCGCTCGAGTACCGTGCAAAATTTTATTTCATTCGGTGCGAGAAATGAAATTTTAATCATGCTCCATGTGCGTCAATTCTTTTTCGCGTCTTGTGAAGTGAAATTATATACGATACTCGGCGGTAAAAGTTTTTCCGCAGTCGTATCGTAATGTACTATTTCACAAGGTGCGATAACGTTTTACGCACCAAGTAAAATAAAGTACTATCACCTGATTCAGAGCCTCGCTAGTATCGACGGACGAATCTGGTACCCGTGATGGGCACGGCGAACCGTTACGGTGTCGCTACCGTGGAAGCACACGTATCAGTGAGGAGCACGGCATGCCGTTATGGTGACGCTACTGTGGAACCACGTATAAAACAGTGACGAGCACGGTGTGCCACTACGGTGTCGCTACCGTGGAACCAGGCTTTCCAGCGAGGAGCACGGCGTGCCGCCACGGTGTCGCGACCGTGGAATCACGTACCGATCACGTGCACGGCGAACCGTTACGGTGTCGCTACTGTGGAACCACGCTCTCCAGCGAGGAGCACGGCGTGCCGCCACGGTGTCGCAACCGTGGAATCACGTATCGGTCATGTGCATGGCGTGCCGTTACGGTGTCGCCACGGTGGAACCACGTTTGTCAGCGAGAAACACGGCGTGTCACCACAGTGTCGCTACCGTGGCACGATGCGTAAAAACGAAGAGCACGATATGCCGCCCTTGTGCCGCCTCAGTGTCATTACTCTTGAACAGCGAGTTGCACAGCGTAGCGGCTTCGTGGCAGCAGCGTGGCGGCACTTGGTCCACGCCGTGTCGTCACCGTGCAGCCACGCTGCTGCTACAGCGTTGAGCGGGGTGCACGCGGTGCCCGCACGGTGCCGCCACCGTGTCGTCGTGCGAGTCAAGCGGAGCACAATGTGCCATCTCTGTGCCTACGCCGTGGCGGTACTGTGCTCCGATAGCACTCCACGCAGTGCTGCAATGGTGCCGTGGCTGTGGCGCTACAGTGTGTCTAACCACGCTGTGTCGACAGAATCGCGTTACATTCGGTCGCACATAACTGCACGGTACCGACACGCCGTACCGTGCCGTGTCGCTACCGTGCCGTCCCTGTGTCGTTAGGCTCCATTTTAACGGCACGATTTTCTATCTGGGTGTGTGTATAACCTCACCAGGCTCGGTCGCTGCACGATCATGTTTTTTTCGAAATGCACGCCTATGTGATTTTCCGATCTGGCACATGTCACAGAAAATTTCACCACTTTTCGGCAGCACAATACCGTCCACAAGGCCCTTGTTGACCAATTCTTGCATCGTTCGTCCATTTGTATGGCCGAGAGGTTCGTGTCACACTCGAAGATTTGCTTTCACCATGTTCGCTTCGACACTTGGTTATGCACACTTCAGTCGAACTAGCTTACCTTTCAGGATTTTCACATACTTGTTATTAAACACCACTTCTTGACCCCTAGAGATACACACCGACTGAGAAGAGAATCTTTTTCATTTCCGGCACATGAAGCACTTTTTCGATTCTCGATTTATACCACGCATTGTCCACGTATTTCTCGATCTCGATCGTTACTTCATCAACGACCGCTGTCGGTAATCCAGTACTCCTGATTACTAGCGTTCAGCACAGTGTTCACTATGTCAGTAGGTAAATCCGCGCTCCCTTTATTTTTACCATTGGCAGAATTCCTGTCACTCGATTTCACCGCAACAAACGCACAGTCACGTGATCCGCCCGCGTCACCGTCCTCGTTCTCCCGCTTTTTGTTCCCGCACTCACGCGCATAATGCTCTTGTTCTTGACACTTGAAGCACCGCACTTTATTTTTGTCCTTCGGTTTCCGTTTCTTTTTGTCAATTTCAGCACTAGATTTTTCACTTTTTATTGCCGCAAAAGCCCCTGGAGTCTCATCATCCTCACCCAATCGAGCCTCCTCACTGATAGGTCTCACTTGAAGATTGTTCAGTCTTTGCGTGTTTACTGGCACATTGTCCCATACAGTACGAAAACTTGCGTACTTCGATGGCAAACTTCCGAGCACCTTAGCCATTATCATCGTATTCAACACCTGTTCTTCCACGTCGACTAACTATGCCGCCATTTTCTACACTTTTACTACATGCTGTACCATCGAGTCTCCCGGGGACATGCGATATTCATACAGCCTCGTTGTGAGAAGTAATCTATTCGACGCTAACTTTTGTTTATACACGGCACACAATTGTCCCACATCTCTTTTGCCGTCGAAAAAATTGACAACGACTGTAATTGTTTGTACACCATCGCGGATGATATTAAAAACATCGTGAGTGCATTGTCCGCCAACCAGGTTCCTATGGCTTCCTGTTGCAATGGCCCGGTCGGCATCAGTCTGGTCCTGTCCACGACGTTTTGAATTCGATTTGCGATGGATAACATTTTCATCTGAAACTTCCAGCCTTGAAAGTTTTCTCCTTTAAATTTCGTCACATTCCATGTCGAGATTGCGTCCGACATTCTCTATTCGTTTTTTTCCGCGACCACGCACCGATATTCGCCGAAGAAAGAAAACGTGCACGCCAAAAGATGGCTGCCGCTCGGCGACCTCGTGTCCCGCTCTCTGCACTTTTTCGATTAATTCACCACTTTTCTCATAATCCGCGCTCAGTTAGAATAACTGGGCTCCTAACCTATTATAGCAGTATGACTGTGAGGGAAGGAGCAGGTTCGATTAATGAAATAACCGTAATTTATTTCAATGAGCTTTATACTACGCGAGTTTTTATTTTTGCCGCGCTGGTAGCCACCTCGATGCGCGTTATTTGCTAAGAGCGCCCTCTTTTTTTATTCACTTCTGCGCATGTACATTAGCGGTATTTTTGGACACGCATTAATCTACTTCATCAATTACAATTTTGCCGATGCCTGTACACGAGTGCGAGCATCGGCATGACTTGTCGATTTTCTTTTATTACCCTTCCTTCTTTTGGTGTGCCTACGCGAGCTTGTATAACTCGTATGACTAGCTCACTTCTTACTGGTGCACTTGGCGCCTTGTGACGAGCCCCTCGTGCAAGTATTTCAGTGACTTGACGGAGAGCGCCGACCAAATATAATGACGCCTTCGTACCAACTTTCCTTCACACTTCCCGCAAATTTTATGTTGCTGGGCGCCAGGTAACCAATTCTCAGCCCCGTATACCGGGGATCTAATCCGATCCTTACCTTTCCCTTCGGTCGGGTAGCTAAAGTGGGTTGAAGGTCGGGGGCACGATGACAGAATAAATATTCTCGAACAACAGGCTTTTTCTTAAGCAAAAGTCACATGGTTGCGTAGTTATTAAAACAGTTCACTCGCATACAATTTCATGACGGTAAGTTCGTCGGCTCGGTCCTTCTTTCACACGCTCGATCGTTTTGATCTTTCACGAGCCGGATAATTACACGGTTTTGGCGCGGCGGAGTACGCGAGCATGGCTCTGTAACGCTCGACGCCAGTTCTCATCGCGGTCGACTATTCTACGCGCGCGTTATTTTTCTGGACTCTCACTCTGCCTTCTCGAGACAATTCCAAAACCGAGCTAAGTTTCGGTACACGCCGTGTTGTGTTGCTCACGCAGTGTAGCGTTATTACTCCGGAGACGGGGTTTCGAGGAAGCGATCGACTGCTCTCCTGAATCATCGCTATCCTCCGCCATCCTTCTTCCTCTATTCATTCGCTCTAGGCGCACTCGCACTCTCGCAACACCTCGTGCGTTTCGTACATCCATAATCTATATCATTCACTCTACAGTCATATTTTACTATAATTCGTGTTCATACCTCGCGTACATGCCGTGAGTTGCGAGGAACGATTTGGTTACTATGCTTTGCCGTTTAGTTATATCGCATTGCGTCTCCCCTGGACCGTCTTTACGGATTGTTCGCGAGATCTCGCCACAACGTACCATTATATTAACACTTTTTTTTTAAACGCTGAAAATCGAGATTGTCCTTGCCACCCTACTATGCTGATATCATGCGGCGTCGCCCTGATGGGTGTGGGCAGGAACCAGCATCGCATTGGACATGACCCGAAATTCCCACGTGTCTTTTGGGAATGGCTCTGAGCAACGGATCAGCTGGTCTCGCTGATCACGAGCGATGTGGTTGCGTAAAACTGCACTCACAAATTGTCCGATTACGCGCAATAGCCGGAACACCTTCGGAGTTTAACAGCAACGCGCCAAGGGTGTCACGCACTTGGGGAACTGTCATCTCGTCCACGACTGCCAGTTCCAGTACCGGGAACTCGTTTCCTTCCGGTAAGTCATCGTCTATTGTCCATATCACTTCCCGAACCCCGCATTCCCCAAGTTGAAGCTGTTACAGCCGATCGGGGATTTCCTCGTTCTCTCCCTCTATACTGGCGTTAGACTGCCTTAACAAATAGCGTACTTGTTTTTTCCGCAAAGCGTCAATCCACTTTGGTCTATCGAGCTCTCGCTGCTGTATCTCTCCCGCACCGTCACTGACCACTGCACCGGCCTCGCTGTCACTCGTGTTCGGGGTCGAGGTTCTTTCACGTGACACGATGTTTATCATTTTTCTACACTCGTGCGGATACTTGAAGCTCAAGTACTGTTCGGCAACACTCTACCCGTGAATAACAATCTTGAAACTTTCTGAGAATTTCGAATAACGTCGCTTCACTGATTGCGCACTAACGGCTTTCAAAAGCTTTTGTCTGAAATACGGTCCGAAATTTACGCCCTTGCACCACATAGCGCGCCAAGAATTGTGACGTGCTCGTAGCATGAGAATTTCGGCGCTCGGCTTCCATCAATTGATCCTGGATTGCTTATCCCGAGACAACTGATCCCCGCCAGCTTATTTCCAAAAAACTGATTCCATAAAAAACTGATCCCACGGCAGCTGATCCCGGCCTAATTTATCCGAAGTAGGTACAAAAGAAAACTTAAAAGAACCTAAAGAATTGAAGGAAGCGCAAGAACGGAAAGTATATGTTGTAACGCGGCAATTTTGCAGCGTTGCAATAAGGGCATCGTCCTCGCACCTCGAAGGCTCAGCGGCGATCACGTAGGGTTGTTAGAGGAAAATTAAGACTATTATTAATTATTTGGTATGTTATTTTTTTTATGTAAAATATTCCGGAGGAAAGAGAGAGAGATAAGAGTCAGCCATCCGGAAGGAATGAGGGAACAAACGTCCCGCGAGTAATTCAGCTCGCTTGCCATATGGACGAGAAGCTCCAACCACCTATATCGCCGGTCAACGCATGGGAAATCAGCGCACTCTTTAATACACCAGAATCATCCGAGCAGAGTTGCTCGGAAAAAGGACTTCGCGTGTGGTCGGTAGCGCAGCGTACTGCCGAACCTTGACACGCAATAGACAATACGAATTGAAGTCTCAGGTAAAGAGAGCGCGTAAGCGATTCCCCCGATTAGGCAAAATTTGAATATATAAGGGTGGGGAGCAAAGTCCGAGAGCGCGAGAGCACGCTAATGCTCGAGGCTTTTTCTTGGGATTGTTCGAGGTGCGAGGACGTCCCATGTCTGTTGTGGAGATCTTCCCCGATAAAGACCGCCTTTTGTCCCGTGGACATATTTTGGATTTTTGGTTGAGGGAGTAAAAGGATTGGCTTCTTGTTCGGTAAGACTTTAATACTTTCTCTGGTCTCGGTAAATATTATGTTCAGATTTTGTGCGTGAAAAATTTTAAAATATTGATATACAGTAGAGTTTGGCCGTGCCGGAATCGTCGTTTCGTCCGCGTGGAGATTTAGTCGCGAGAGTTTGTACCGTTAAGCGCTGTTCGTCCCGCGTCTCGTTCGTGATTTCGGGCTTCGAGTCATTATTAAAGAATTGTTTTATTCGAAATAAGTAATTTTCTTTCGCCATTAAGATAAACCGTGATTTTCATTAGTCGAATTTTGTGAACGTGAATCGCCCTTGAGCCCGTGTCCTTGGAAAAGCGATAGGTTAAGCCGTGTCGTTGTATGTGAGTGAGTTGTCTTCGTCCCGTAAGTGTTTTGGTAGGGAGAGTGAGGCAATAGCCACATTACAGGGCATCGGAAATATTTCTTTATTGGTTATTTTTTTGGAATTATATTTTTTATTACGAACTGACCGAAATATAAAAGAAGTGTAATACGGATCGAGTGCCGTGAATTGGATTTAGCGCGACCGTCCCGAAACATTTTCTTTATCTTATTTTTGTTGTTATTGAATTTATTGATAATCATAAAAGGGGGTATTAGGGATTGATTGTCGCGAGTATGGTATGTTTGAGAAATTCGCGGCCGTCCCGAGGCATTACTTTTGTCGAAGGAATTTAGAATTATATTGTTATTTGCTACTTTATTGTTGGAGTACTAGCGAGAGAGTAATTGTGGAAATATTGTGACCACGAACAAGAGGTATTTTTACGCGATATTTGAAATTAAATATTGTCGAGCTTTGAAGTGGAGATTTTAATAAACTATTAGATTTTGTGAGTCCCGTACACCGTGTTAATTTTGATTTTGTGTTTTGTCCTTTTTGTTATTGGAAAGTATCTCAGGAGTCTCACCCCCCCCACTCTACGTAAAAAATAGCTGCAGTTAGCCTGGGCTGGCAATTGTCACGTTACATCGTCGCTTCTCTCCCGGCGCGAAAGCGCCTGGCGCCCTGTTCTTCGGAACGAAACAAAAGGGAGAGAGTTAACTGACAATTTAGATTGTGGCGTTTGGGATTTTTCATCGCGTTGGGAAAAATAGCGTTACAAAAGTGGCGCCCAACGTGGGGCCCACAACTGAGAGACTTTCCTAATTTTTTTTTTCGTAAAGGCTTAAAATTAAAATATAATTTTGTGTTCTCTTTTAATTAAATAATTTTTTTTTTGGAATTCAAACTTTTCTTTTTTTTTAACTCATTTTTTTCCCAGTTTAATATTTGTGATTGAATTATCTATTTATTCGTTTGCGGGACTCTATTTCGAATATTTGATAGAAATTATTGATTTCATAGTCCCGAGGATAAATTGAAACTTTGAAAATAAATCAGACGTAACTTATGGAAACTTCGACTGTAGGGTATATCGCTTGTTTGTTCGGTAGGCCAAGCTCACTCTAGTGGTGTTTTTTCTGTTGTTGATGTCGTCGAGTGAGTAGCTGTTTCGGACTTTGCAAACGGTTACTCCCGGCCAATGTAACTTTTATAAAATATTATAAGGATTTTGGAAATGTTATTTCGCCTCGTATATATGACATTCCATGTATAGTGTCCCGAGAGTCGAGAGCATTGCGGGTCACGCTGGATGTATAGGGCGTTCCGTGTATGATAGCCTTCTCATTTTGACAGGTGGACTATTGTAACATATTATTAAAATGTATTAAGAAAAATAATTAACCACTTTTGTTAACAATTTGAGTTTTTTTTTTCTAAATTATTTTAATTTCGGATTAATTTTCTTTTGATGAATTATTTTTTTTTCTGTGTAAAATTTTTTTTTTGGACGAATTAAGAAATTTTTTTATTTTAACGGGAATAATAGTTAATTTTGTTCTTCTTTTTGCTGACTGAGGGATTTGACAATTTTGACTTCCTTTTCCTTATCTTGACATTTTGACATTTTATAATTTTGACAGTCTAGAACAAATTTTTTTTTTTATATTGACCGAAGATTATTTTTTTGGTTTGACAATAATTGAATTTTAGTTTTTCTTTTGGGTTCCCTATGCTGTGATTGGAGGGAATTGTTTTTCTTTTCTCCCCAGTTGACTATTTAGAAGTTTTAAGGGATTTTAAGGGTGACATATTTTTTTTAGTTATTTACCTTTTTTCCCCTCTCTTGTTCTATTTCCGTAATTACTAGTTTTGACTTTTTTCAACATTTTGATATTTTATTTCTTTCCCTATTATTGAAATTTTATGGTCACCTGGATGAAAATATTTTACGTTCGTTATATTTCATCCCGAAGCTTATGTGACTCGCAGCTACTCAGACCTCTCGAGGAGTAAAGGAGATTTTTTTTTTGGGTTTTTTTTTGAAGGAGGTATTAAAGGCGCGACAGGCAGTCTGCAGCCTGAGCTCCGAAGATTGTGGGTCTCCATACATCCCCATATATTTTTTTTTTTTTTGGATTTATTTATGTTACCGGTTTGCGACAATTTCGAGATTTGATAGAATTATCGAACTATATGAGACAACAATTGCCTGGGATCTGTTCGTCGGCTCGTGTACACGGGAGGTTTTATTTTTCCGCTTGTGCGGGTGGTCCCGGGGTAAATCGCGCGCCGCGAGGGAGGTTAATAACGACAACCGTGCCTTTCCTTTTCTTACGGAAGGTCTTCGTGTCGTTGCCTTGATCTCGTGTTTTGCCCGAGAAGTGGAGTATCTGACGGAAGGTTCCCAAAATCAAGATAAATATTCTCATTTCTTTTTCTTTAGGAAATTATTACGATTAGCATAGTTTTACTTTAATTTTGTTTTTCTCTCTTATTCAATTATTTTAAATCTTTATAACTTGGAGGTTATGTCCTGTTAACTTTGGTTCTATAGTCTTTTATTTGAAAAAGTTTCAAGATATCTATTTGCTTGCCTGTCCCGAGAAGATTTCTCTAGACGGCCGGCGCTCTGGTTTAAATTTACAATTTAACGTTATTACTGTTTTCTAAATTCTATGTATTTGATATCCTGAGAATAATTGAGGTTTCTTAGTTTGGTTACTTACAATTGATATTTCAATTTGGTATTCTTCTCCTAACGGTTTTGAGAGTGTTTCGAGGGTTCGGGATTCCTAGTTCGATTTGGAAGTCGTAAAAGTCTGACAATGAGGACTCCTGAGGAAATCTCCGCGATGACGGAAGAAGAGGTTAATCATGAGAGGACTGCCATCAGAGGGTACAGATGCAGTGGTTAGAGAGAGAATCTATATCTCTTCGATCCTTGCCCATGAGGGAGATCAAACCGCGTCGGGAATGGTCACTGTAGGAGATTTGAACAACATCCTTCCTCGAAGGGGACGATCTGAAGTTCCTCTGAGAACGGACATCGTTCCTCCGCTTAACGTAGGTCCCGAGAACGCAGAACGAAACGTCTCCGAGACTTCCGACCCTCTTCACCATTCATCATCGGTGGAGAGAGGTATTACGCGACATCACGCACCGGCTATGACCGCCTGCGATATTTTGCGGAAGTGGAACGTCAGTTTTGCCAGGACACGTGGAGAAGCGGTGGACATTTTTCTCGGTCGCGTCGAAGATAGTCGAGGCTTAGTCGCTATTTCGGACAAAGATTTAATTAACTGCCTTCCGCTTTTCGTGACTGGGATCGCGTATCACTGGCTCAAGCTTGAGAGATCCAAATGGACATCTTGGAACGACTGTAAAGCCGCTTTCCGAAGCCAATTCGGAGATCCAGATTTCCAATATACCTTGAGAGAGCAAATCAGAACGAGAACGCAAGGTGCGGAGGAACGCGTGTCAGACTTCTTCACCTGTGTAAGAAACCTGTTCGTCCGAGCTGAACCACAGTTCAGTGAGGAAGAGCAGGTTATGATTACTTACCGAAACTTACTCCCGAGATTGCAAATTGCAATTCCGTTGTCAAGTACAGGGACTTTAAGTCAACTGGAGACCACGGCTATCAGAGTGGAAAGAAGCTACTTTGCGGCAGCTACCTATCACGCTCCTCCTGCACCAGATCGTTCTTTGCTTCTGGAATTTGCCTACCATGCGCCGCGTCCCGCGCGTAATCATGTGACTTTTGGCATGTTAGAACCATCGCCTAGTAGAGTTTACGGAGGGGAGGGAACATTTCGTCGAGACACTTACAATTCGAGATCAGAACCTACTCGCGACCTTCGACCCGCTTCTCCGCGCTATCTGCCATATTCTAAACAAGATAATCGTCAAGCTGCCGAAATGGCAGCAGCTCGTTCACCAGTCCAGCCACGACCAGCCATCAGGTCGGAGATCGCTCCACCTCGAGCTCTGCCTCCCAATAGCACCAATCCGTTTCTTCCGGTACCTACATCCCCGAGAAGTCAAGATAGGTGTTCCTCAACGGCTACAGGCCAGAGGACACCGGTGATCTGCCACAATTGTGGCCTAGAAGATCACTTCTCTCGAGGATGTGCAGTCCCGCGTAAGGTAAAATGTTACCGATGCGGAAAGGAGGGAGAAACAACGAAAACCGTCCATAATTGTCAGGGAAATGGGTACGGGAGTCGCCGATAGGGGGGTGCGCGTCTCCTTCAGCTTTTTGGGTCCCCCCTTTGCGAGTTCAAGGTAGCATTTGCAGTCCCGTAGGAGATAACACAGCAGTCCATCCCGTGTTAGTTATTTGTTTAGACGTGTCAGGTAGACGACTACCGGCATTGGTAGACTGCGGAGCCACCGGTTCGTTCATCGGAGCCGACGGACTACTGGCACTCGTGAGACTTGGCTACGCCCGAAAGCCTACTCCTCCGCATCACAGTACGATCGCTAACGGCGATCCCATTACTTGTACGGAAGAGGTTGAATTTGATGCGAAGTTGGAGGGCCGAGGTTGTAGACTAAGGGCTCGCGTGTTCCCGGGTCTCGCGGTCCCGGTGTTACTGGGATTGGATTCACTCGCCAGATTAGGAATGGGGGTGGATCTATTAAAATGGACATGGTTCTTTAGTGGAGAACCCCAATTAGAGTACGGCTTTGAACTTGTAGATGGCCCAGACAAGATCGATCTCGTAACTCCTATCATGGACTTGACAGCATCGGAGACAATCACGCTTGAGAATTTTCTCGCCGTGGAAGTCCCGAAATTAAAAGCTTCTCCCGGGGTGACGAATTTAGTCGGGCACCATATCGAGATAGGAGACGCGTCCCCTATCAAGCAGAGGTGGTACCTGTTCACTCCGATTATGAGAGAGGCGATGGACAAAGAGGTGGATCGAATGTTAGAGGCAGACGTCATCGAGCCTTCTACTAGCGAATGGTCCACACCTATAGTAATGGCGACGAAGCCTAATGGTACTTTCCGTTTCTGTCTGGATTTCCGTCGTGTCAACGAGATCTCGAAAAAAGACGCCTATCCAATGCCTTATATGAGTCACATTCTAGATTGTTTGAGATCGGCAAAGTATATTTCTACTCTAGACTTAAGTCAAGCATTTCACCAGATTCCATTGGAAGCAAAGTCCCGGGTAATTACAGCTTTCACAGTCCCGCATAGAGGCCTGTTTCAATTTAAACGTATGCCTTACGGGCTGACAACTGCCCCGGCGACCTTTCAACGTCTGCTGGACCGGTTAATCAGTCCCGAGATGCAGCCTCATGCCTTTGCTTATCTGGATGATATTGTTATTGCCACAGACACTTTTGAGGAGCATTTGGAATGGCTAAAGAAAGTCTTTGATCGAATCACGTCGGCAGGATTGTTGGTCAACGCTGACAAATGTGAATTTTGTCGGAAGGAATTGAGATACCTGGGTTTTCTCATAAACCAAGAAGGTTTACTTGTAGATCCGGAGAAAACCGCCGCTATTCTGAATATACCAGTCCCGAGAACGGTTAAACACGTCAGACAGCTCTTAGGCGCTACTTCATGGTACTGGAGGTTTATACCCGAGTACGCTAAGGTAGCTGAACCGATTACGAGACTCACAAGGAAGAAACAGATATGGACTTGGGGACAAGAGCAACAAGAGGCTTTTCAGCGGCTTAAGAGAGCTTTGATAGAAGCTCCAGTATTGGCACGTCCCGACTACTCGAAAAAGTTCACCTTACAAACAGACGCTAGTCTAATAGGGCTAGGTGCGGTTCTTACGCAAGAACCAGACGGAGCGGAACATCCAATTGCGTATGCGTCCTGTATCCTAACCGCTACGGAACGAAATTACGATGTTCGGGAATTAGAGTGCTTGGCGATTTTATGGTCGGTAGAAAAGTTTAAACCGTATTTGAATGGTTACCGTTTTACGGTGATCACAGACCACGCCAGCCTCAAGTGGGTCCTGTCGCAAAAAGAGCCGAAAGGTCGAGTAGCCCGATGGACGTGGAAGCTCATGAGCTCTGATTTTGAGGTTTTACACCGGAAGGGTTCACAGAATCAACTGCCGGATGCTTTGTCCCGTATGTTTGAATCGGATCCTCCGGCGGAACATATAGAGGAAGACGAATGGCCGGATGTGGTAGGATTACCTTCCGAAGACACTGCGAACTTGGTGTTCACTGTCCCCTCAGAGGCTGATGACCCGTGGTACAGCAAACGGGTAAAAGAGGTGCAAAAAGATCCCAAACGGTACCAAGACTGGAAGTTCATCGATGGTAGGTTATTCCTGAAGCGTCGTTTGTCCCGATTCGAGTTGGAGGACAAGGTTTGGAAGTTGGTAGTCCCATTTCCTGATCGGCGCGCGATTCTTCGAGAAACACATGATGTCCCGCAGGCAGGACATCTAGGCATAGACAAAACATTTAAACGAATCATCGACTCATATTTCTGGCCCGGACTATATAAAAATGTGACAAGATATATCCCATGCTGTAACACTGGTCAACGTACCAAGTCGCGGCAAAATCCTCCCATGGGATTGATGGGGCGAAGAGTTGTCGAGGAGCCGTGGACGGTAGTCGCGGCGGACATCATGGGATCGTTTCCCCCTATTAAATCGGGTTTTGCATATATCTTGACAATCCAAGATTTATTTAGCAAATCGGTGGAGTGTTGTCCTTTAAGGAAGGCCACGGGCAAGAAAATAAAAGAGGCTCTGGAAGAGTTGGTTTTGTCGCGATGGGGTACCCCGGAGGTTCTCCTTACTGATAATGGAACAGAATTTGTCAATCGAAGCTTGCGGGAGGTGGCGGCCGAGTATGGAATTTTTCACACCACTGCGCCGCGAATTTTTCACTCTGCCTTATCATCCGCAAGCTAATCCCGTCGAAAGGGTAAACCGAGTGCTAAAAACAATGATAGTCGCCTTCTTGGAAGGGGACCATCGAGAATGGGACTTGCATTTAGTCGAATTTCGCTTCGCATATAACACCGCGTATCACTCTTCTATAGGCACTCGTCCTGCATTTTTAAATTTTGGCCGAACACTTAAACCTCACCAGTTTAGTAGGAGAACACCCGGAGAGAAAGAGGTTATACCTATGAGTCGAGACCTATGGTCCGAAAATATGAAGGACCCGCAACCCCTACGGGAGAAGGTCCAACATGACTTGGAGGAAGCCTATCGAAGGCAATCAACTCAATTTAACAAACATAGACGTCCCGAAGGATTCAAGGTGGGAGACGAGGTCCTGAAACGCCAGCGGGTGTTGTCCTCGGCTCCTAATTACGTGGCAGCCAAATTAGCGCCCAAGTTTCAAGGTCCTTATAGGGTTAGTAAAGTGGTGTCCCCCGTGGTGTACGAGCTGACGAACGGGGAAGGACGGGTTGTCTCCAAAGTATCGATAGATGATTTAAAACCATATCGGTCTTCGACCCCTATTTTTTCTGCAGAATCTCAAGATGTAAATAGGAAAAAAAAAATAAAAAAAAATAAATAATCTTTGTTAGGGAGATGAGGACGTTGTCCCGAAACATTTTTTTAAATAAAGAACGATCTCCCGCAAAATACGAGGAATTTTGTTTTTTTTGCATGCTAAACCCTTTCCCTGAACGTGGCGATACTGTCCACCAGAATGCTTCCAGGCGAAAATCTAAGGATGAGGGACGAAGGAGACGAACGATATTCGATCTCGACCAGTAGTTTTTTTTTGTTTTTTTCTACCTCTCTCTATTGTGTGGGACTCGTGGAAAAGATGTCCCGAAGCCGGAAGTCAGAGAAAGGTGAAAGACAGCGTTAATATTCATAGTTTTATTTTTTTTATTTTATTATTTTGTGTGTTTGACCATTATCTCGAGCGAGCCTACGTGATCCGGACGAGCGAGAGGAATCTGGTGTGGCCTCAACCCGGGTTGTGAAAGTAGACCAGAGGGGGTGAGAGTCTTGCCGGCCGAGGACGGCCGTAATTAAGGAGGGGAGGATTTGTAACGCGGCAATTTTGCAGCGTTGCAATAAGGGCATCGTCCTCGCACCTCGAAGGCTCAGCGGCGATCACGTAGGGTTGTTAGAGGAAAATTAAGACTATTATTAATTATTTGGTATGTTATTTTTTTTTTATGTAAAATATTCCCGAGGAAAGAGAGAGAGATAAGAGTCAGCCAACCGGAAGGAATGAGGGAACAAACGTCCCGCGAGTAAATCAGCTCGCTTGCCATATGGACGAGAAGCTCCAACCACCGATATCGCCGGTCAACGCATGGGAAATCAGCGCACTCTTTAATACACCAGAATCATCCGAGCAGAGTTGCTCGGAAAAAGGACTTCGCGTGTGGTCGGTAGCGCAGCGTACTGCCGAACCTTGACAGGCAATAGACAATACGAATTTGATATCTTAATTCGCCAAGCGAGGCGCCAGGTCCCGTCTCAGGTAAAGAGAGCGCGTAAGCGATTTCCCCGATGAGGCAAAATTTGAATATCTAAGGGTGGGGAGCAAAGTCCGAGAGCGCGAGAGCACGCTAATGCTCAAGGCTTTTTCTTGGGATTGTTCGAGGTGCGAGGACGTCCCGTGTCTGTTGTGGAGATCTTCCCCGATAAAGACCGCCTTTTGTCCCGTGGACATATTTTGGATTTTTGGTTGAGGGAGTAAAAGGATTGGCTTCTTGTTCGGTAAGACTTTAATACTTTCTCTCGTCTCGGTAAATATTATGTTCAGATTTTGTGCGTGAAAAATTTTAAAATATTGATATATAGTAGAGTTTGGCCGTGCCGGAATCGTCGTTTCGTCCGCGTGGAGATTTAGTCGCGAGAGTTTGTACCGTTAGGCGCTGTTCGTCCCGCGTCTCGTTCGTGATTTCGGGCTTCGAGTCATTATTAAAGAATTGTTTTATTCGAAATAAGTAATTTTCTTTCGCCATTAAGATAAACCGTGATTTTCATTAGTGAATTTTGTGGACGTGAATCGCCCTTGAGCCCGTGTCCTTGGAAAAGCCATAGGTTAAGCCGTGTCGTTCTATGTGAGTGAGTTGTCTTCGTACCGTAAGTGTTTTGGTAGGGAGAGTGAGGCAATAGCCACATTACAGGGCATCGGAAATATTTCTTTATAGGTTATTTTTTTGGAATTATATTTTTTATTACGAACTGACCGAAATATAAAAGAAGTGTAATACGGATCGAGTGCCGCGAATTGGATTTAGCGCGGCCGTCCCGAAACATTTTCTTTATCTTATTTTTGTTGTTATTGAATTTATTGATAATCATAAAAGGGTGTATTAGGGATTGATTGTCGCGAGTATGGTATGTTTGAGAAATTCGCGGCCGTCCCGAGGCATTACTTTTGTCGAAGGAATTTAGAATTATATTGTTATTTGCTACTTTATTGTTGGAGTACTAGCGAGAGAGTAATTGTGCAAATATTGTGACCACGAACAAGAGGTATTTTTACGGGATATTTGAAGTTAAATATTGTCGAGCTTTGAAGTGGAGATTTTAATAAACTATTAGATTTTGTGAGTCCCGTACACCGTGTTAATTTTGATTTTGTGTTTTGTCCTTTTTGTTATTGGAAAGTATCTCAGGAGTCTTACCCCCCCACTCTATGTAAAAAATAGCTGCAGTTAGCCTGGGCTGGCAATTGTCACGTTACATCGTTGCTTCTCTCCCGGCGCGAAAGCGCCTGGCGCCCTGTTCTTCGAAACGAAACAAAAGGGAGAGAGGTGACTGACAATTTAGATTGTGGCGTTTGGGATTTTTCATCGCGTTGGGAAAAATAGCGTTACAATGTCTTGTAACAGGCAACTCCGCCCGCCCCCTTTCTTCCACTCCCCGTCGGGTCATTACTACCAATATAATTGGCTACAACAATAGGCGTCGACGACTACACACTAATCTCATAATATACAAGTGTGAGTCATTACATTTACACTTATATATTATATACAAGTGTGAGTCATTACATTTACACTTGTATATTATACATTACTATTATATTATAAGAATTATACGAATAAATCATTTAATCGCATTTAATGAGTGATCTTTGACTCATGGGGTAAGTTTTTTCGGAGATTAGTTTGTTGCGGGACAAGTTGGAGTGATAAAATGTCGCGGGATAAAACGTCGGACTACCAAAATATAGTGACGCCCGGTTCAGTTTTGCTCTCACACACTTCACACTGTCTTTCAATTATATTTTTACCGCTGGGCGCGGAATGTTTTTATATCCCCGATAGTCAGGGATTACCTTTGACTCGTATCCTCCGATGGTCCTCTTGTCCGGCTGGCTGTCAAAAGGACGTAATTCGAAGGACTAAACAAAAGCATTTGAAATCCGGTTATATGCTTCTCGACCTACGATCTGTTTACTACTCGAGTTTAGGTAATTAAATTCACAATGAATGAAAATAATGTAATAATTCTATGGAAATAATATCAATTTATATTACGATACAAAGCAAAATACACAAATGGCTCGAGCACGGCATATCCCCCGATATTAACGTTAATATCTCCTCATGAGATTCTTTTTGTTATTTTTTTATGTTTACGACGCAATTCTAAAGCGATCAAGGAAAACCCAGGAAAAACCTTCAATAAACTACGTCACCTTACTTTCCTATTCTTTTTTCGCTCAATGCTGTGGCTGCACTGTCTTTACCGTGTGCCGCGTGGTCGGCTCGTTCTCTCAATAATCCTTTCTAATTATTATAACTTAGATTAATCTGTTACTGATTGCCTTAACCTATATACATACCTATATACATACCTATATATATACCTTGCCGGACCTTGACACGCAATACACAATACGAATTTGATATCTTCATTCGCCAAGCGAGGCGCCAGGTCCCGTCTCAGGTTACGAGAGCGCGTAAGCGATTCCCCCGATTAGGCAAAATTTGAATATCTAAGGGTGGGGAGCAAAGTCCGAGAGCGCGAGAGCACGCTAATGCTCAAGGCTTTTTCTTGGGATTGTTCGAGGTGCGAGGACGTCCCGTGTCTGTTGTGGAGATCTTCCCCGATAAAGACCGCCTTTTGTCCCGTGGACATATTTTGGATTTTTGGTTGAGGGAGTAAAAGGATTGGCTTCTTGTTCGGTAAGACTTTAATACTTTCTCTCGTCTCGGTAAATATTATGTTCAGATTTTGTGCGTGAAAAATTTTAAAATATTGATATATAGTAGAGTTTGGCCGTGCCGGAATCGTCGTTTCGTCCGCGTGGAGATTTAGTCGCGAGAGTTTGTACCGTTAGGCGCTGTTCGTCCCGCGTCTCGTTCGTGATTTCGGGCTTCGAGTCATTATTAAAGAATTGTTTTATTCGAAATAAGTAATTTTCTTTCGCCATTAAGATAAACCGTGATTTTCATTAGTGAATTTTGTGGACGTGAATCGCCCTTGAGCCCGTGTCCTTGGAAAAGCCATAGGTTAAGCCGTGTCGTTCTATGTGAGTGAGTTGTCTTCGTACCGTAAGTGTTTTGGTAGGGAGAGTGAGGCAATAGCCACATTACAGGGCATCGGAAATATTTCTTTATAGGTTATTTTTTTGGAATTATATTTTTTATTACGAACTGACCGAAATATAAAAGAAGTGTAATACGGATCGAGTGCCGCGAATTGGATTTAGCGCGGCCGTCCCGAAACATTTTCTTTATCTTATTTTTGTTGTTATTGAATTTATTGATAATCATAAAAGGGTGTATTAGGGATTGATTGTCGCGAGTATGGTATGTTTGAGAAATTCGCGGCCGTCCCGAGGCATTACTTTTGTCGAAGGAATTTAGAATTATATTGTTATTTGCTACTTTATTGTTGGAGTACTAGCGAGAGAGTAATTGTGCAAATATTGTGACCACGAACAAGAGGTATTTTTACGGGATATTTGAAGTTAAATATTGTCGAGCTTTGAAGTGGAGATTTTAATAAACTATTAGATTTTGTGAGTCCCGTACACCGTGTTAATTTTGATTTTGTGTTTTGTCCTTTTTGTTATTGGAAAGTATCTCAGGAGTCTTACCCCCCCACTCTATGTAAAAAATAGCTGCAGTTAGCCTGGGCTGGCAATTGTCACGTTACATCGTTGCTTCTCTCCCGGCGCGAAAGCGCCTGGCGCCCTGTTCTTCGGAACGAAACAAAAGGGAGAGAGGTGACTGACAATTTAGATTGTGGCGTTTGGGATTTTTCATCGCGTTGGGAAAAATAGCGTTACAATGTCTTGTAACAGGCAACTCCGCCCGCCCCCTTTCTTCCACTCCCCGTCGGGTCATTACTACCAATATAATTGGCTACAACAATAGGCGTCGACGACTACACACTAATCTCATAATATACAAGTGTGAGTCATTACATTTACACTTGTATATTATACATTACTATTATATTATAAGAATTATACGAATAAATCATTTAATCGCATTTAATGAGTGATCTTTGACTCATGGGGTAAGTTTTTTCGGAGATTAGTTTGTTGCGGGACAAGTTGGAGTGATAAAATGTCGCGGGATAAAACGTCGGACTACCAAAATATAGTGACGCCCGGTTCAGTTTTGCTCTCACACACTTCACACTGTCTTTCAATTATATTTTTACCGCTGGGCGCGGAATGTTTTTATATCCCCGATAGTCAGGGATTACCTTTGACTCGTATCCTCCGATGGTCCTCTTGTCCGGCTGGCTGTCAAAAGGACGTAATTCGAAGGACTAAACAAAAGCATTTGAAATCCGGTTATATGCTTCTCGACCTACGATCTGTTTACTACTCGAGTTTAGGTAATTAAATTCACAATGAATGAAAATAATGTAATAATTCTATGGAAATAATATCAATTTATATTACGATACAAAGCAAAATACACAAATGGCTCGAGCACGGCATATCCCCCGATATTAACGTTAATATCTCCTCATGAGATTCTTTTTGTTATTTTTTTATGTTTACGACGCAATTCTAAAGCGATCAAGGAAAACCCAGGAAAAACCTTCAATAAACTACGTCACCTTACTTTCCTATTCTTTTTTCGCTCAATGCTGTGGCTGCACTGTCTTTACCGTGTGCCGCGTGGTCGGCTCGTTCTCTCAATAATCCTTTCTAATTATTATAACTTAGATTAATCTGTTACTGATTGCCTTAACCTATATACATACCTATATACATACCTATATATATACCTTGCCGGACCTTGACACGCAATACACAATACGAATTTGATATCTTCATTCGCCAAGCGAGGCGCCAGGTCCCGTCTCAGGTTACGAGAGCGCGTAAGCGATTCCCCCGATTAGGCAAAATTTGAATATATAAGGGTGGGGAGCAAAGTCCGAGAGCGCGAGAGCACGCTAATGCTCGAGGCTTTTTCTTGGGATTGTTCGAGGTGCGAGGACGTCCCATGTCTGTTGTGGAGATCTTCCCCGATAAAGACCGCCTTTTGTCCCGTGGACATATTTTGGATTTTTGGTTGAGGGAGGAAAAGGATTGGCTTCTTGTTCGGTAAGACTTTAATACTTTCTCTGGTCTCGGTAAATATTATGTTCAGATTATGTGCGTGAAAATTTTAAAACATTGATATATAGTAGAGTTTGGCCGTGCCGGAATCGTCGTTTCGTTCGCGTGGAGATTTAGTCGCGAGAGTTTGTACCGTTAAGCGCTGTTCGTCCCGCGTCTCGTTCGTGATTTCGGGCTTCGAGTCATTATTAAAGAATTGTTTTATTCGAAATAAGTAATTTTCTTTCACCATTAAAATAAACCGTGATTTTCATTAGTCGAATTTTGTGAACGTGAATCGCCCTGGAACCCGTGTCCTTGGAAAAGCCATAAGTTTAGCCGTGTCGTTGTATGTGAGTGAGTTGTCTTCGTCCTGTAAGTTTTTTGGTAGGGAGAGTGAGGCAATAGCCACATTACAGGGCATCGGAAATATTTCTTCATTTGTTATTTTTTTGGGATTATATTTTTTATTAGGAACTGATCGAAATATAAAAGAAGTGTAATACGGATCGAGTGCCGTGAATTGGATTTAGCGCGGCTGTCCCGAAACCTTTTCTTTATCTTTTTTTTTGTTGTTATTGAATTTATTGATAATCATAAAAGGGTGTATTAGGGATTGATTGTCGCGAGTATGGTTTGTTTGAGAAATTCGCGGCCGTCCCGAGGCATTACTTTTGTCGAAGGAATTTAGAATTATATTGTTATTTGCTACTTTATTGTTGGAGTACTAGCGAGCGAGTAATTGTGGAAATATTGTGACCACGAACAAGAGGTATTTTTACGGGATATTTTAAGTTAAATATTGTCGAGCTTTGAAGTGGAGATTTTAATTAACTATTAGATTCTGTGAGTCCCGTACACCGTGTTAATTTTGATTTTGTGTTTTGTCCTTTTTGTTATTTGAAAGTATCTCAGGAGTCTTACCCCCCCACTCTATGTAAAAAAAATAGCTGCAGTTAGCCTGGGCTGGCAATTGTCGCGTTACATCGTTGCTTCTCTCCCGGCGCGAAAGCGCCTGGCGCCCTGTTCTTCGGAAAGAATCAAAAGGGAGAGAGGTAACTGACAATTTAGATTGTGGCGTTTGGGATTTTTCATCGCGTTGGGAAAAATAGCGTTACAAACTATATCAGAGGTGGTGATAATCTTACGATTGAAGGAATATAGAATAAAGGGGAGCATTATACGCCGAGGAACCTCGCAGAGAAGCTCCTACCGCTCGTTGCCGCACTTGTCACGCAGCAGACGGAGACCACTTTACTTATGCGTACCGGTAGAAACGGGACAGAAAGGGAACGAGAGCCAATGGAGATAGCATTCAAGCCAAGATGCCCCGGCCTGCAGCGAAGACGAAGCATCGGATGGATAGCTGGCGACGCTGCTCTGACATCAGTACAAGGAAGAAAAAAGAGAGGAGGACGACCCACAATGCAGTTTGCGTATGAAAGATGCTCCCCGCACCGCGTGTCAGCCTATCAACTTTAATTTTTAAATAAAGGAGTCGATTCATCAATTAATTCATAAATTAAATAGACTAGGAGTTTTAAAAAATAAGTTATGAATAATTAAATTTCATTGCTAAATGAAATCAATCAGATAGAGTAATATTTGAATAGTTAAATTAGCTAGTAATTTCGGTCCGGGTACAGTAATTTAGTTGAAATAGTTAATTGATTATTCTATTGGGTATAAACAATACCAATCACAATGGTTAATTAATTATTCAAATCGGAAACATTAAATATAGAAACATGATTATTTTTATTGCTGTCCTGGCATCGTTAAATTTAATTAATTAATTTGTTTTATATAACGTCTCACATTTATCTTTTCTTTAAATTATTAATTAAGAATAAATTACCATAGGAGCTATCGGTAAATTGGGAATTATATTAACGTGAAATTTATTATAGATAATTAAGAAGCATAGGAGTAATCTATGTATATGGAATAGTGGGAGGAGTGATTAAGATCGCCCTATGACCCCTGGAAGAGAGACACTAAAAATCTTCGATTGGTTATATAACTCACGGACCACCAGGTCTCAGGGCTCTTATTATCTTTTCTTTCTAACGTTCTGTTGAAAGCTCTTGTAAGCTTCTAATCTCTGAGTCCGTATTCGTATTACTTTTACTTTTATCTTTGCCCGCGTAGTTTTTTTCTTTCCCTTTCATTTTTACGACTTTCTACCTTTTCGGTTCACACGGACTGTACACGCCCACCATTGAGTTCTTAGTTTTCCATACTCTTTGACTTTCGATTTTCCAAGCTTCATTCTGTCTCCAAACCTCCGTATGCGTAGGTACTCCGGAGTTTAAAACCGGAAATTTAATTTGGTCACTTAGTCACTCCTTCTCAGTCTAGGGTGTTTTTGAGATATTTCGGTGAAATTTGTATCAAGTAAATTGTCGCGTCACATAAATTCCGTGCGGGATTAATAATAAAAGGCTGAACATTTAATTGTGATTATTCCATGTTCGTCAATTATCTCCTGCCGTTCTCTCTTACCAATCCGTCTGTGGCCCCAACGCATCTCGTCCATCACCGTTGGAATTTGCTATCCAATCGTTGCTCTCGCTCGCTCGTTATCTCCATCCATTGGTTCCTACCACCGTCGTTTTCTTGTTCAGTCAGTTCTCATCGCCGGTAAGTCAGGTTCTTAAATATGTTTATCAATGAGAAAAAAATACTGTCTTTTCCATCCCGAGCTTTTGCCCGAAAGGGTAGGCTCTAAACCAAAAACACACGGTGCTTTACCTGGTTTAAAAGTAAAGAGTAATAAGGAGAGCTTCACTCTCCTTTGCCTAGATGAACCAGGGTTTCTCCAAGGAATCCGTGACGTAACAATATCTTCTTTTCTCAGAAATAAAACATACGCTGCCTAGTGCCACGTCAAGCAGTCGCACAGGGCAGTATAATGAAGGGAGTGCAAGTTATTCCTACCAAGTCCCCGTAGGTGATTTTTCACTAAAGATAGAATTCAGAATTTCACTAACGTAAGCAGTTCGATGCGTCCAATTGATACGCTGGCTCTCGGACTCACGCCAACCAACAGTGATAAAGCCTGAAACACAACACCGAAATATCCCGGAGACCGTAACAGAATTCCGATAAGGGACCGCGGGAACTGCAACTACTTTTTTTTCCTAACAAAGGCACTTTTTTCAAGGTATTGCTGGGTACATCTCAGCTCCCTCAAGAGCTCAACTAATTTAGTCAGTTTCTTAAGCAAATAGCTACCTTGCAACGACTCCAAGAGGAATCAAAACGGTTGCGCCCAAAGTTTTCAAAGACATAACGCGTGACGAAGACATAACCTGCATTTTGCAGTGGGTTTTTGTACCAATCAGTACAGTTATCTGTTATTCTTTCGTCCCTTCCAGCCCATCGAGTCTCGTGGAGAAGCGTAAACAGAGATAAACCTCACTACAGCCGATATTCTATTACGCTGTCGCATCAACGCGTAGACAAAGAGTGCTCGAACAGCGGAGCTCGAGTTATATCGTGGCACCGCGAATCGCTCCTCGACGCCCGAAACATATATATGACAAATAAGAGCATGTGACTGCCGAGAACTCATACATTTATAGAAATTGTTAAAATCCCTCAAGGTGTTGAGAGCTCGCTAGCGAGGAAAGCGGGACGGAGAGTAAGGGAGGATCAATGAAACCAGTCGATAGACAAGCGGCCGCGACACCGACGCCGAATACAGTAATCCACCTAGCGACACGCAACGGATCGCATAAATTAGTCGATTTTGAATCGCAGTAGTGAGAAGACGTAGAGCGAGTTCCGATAAAAACGGTATAGATCGCGCGCGTTCAAGCAATGAACGGTACTCTACGTGTAGTCACAGGTGTTTCTCGAGAGCTCGAAGCTTGATTAACAAGCCAAACATATAGGTTAAGGCAATCAGTAAGAGATTAATCTAAGTTACAATAATTAGAAAGGATTATTGAGAGGACGAGCCGACCACGCGGCACACGGTAAAGACAGCGCAGCCACAGCATTGAGCGAAAAAAGAATAGGAAAGTAAGGTGACGTAGTTTATTGAAGGTTTTTCCTGGGTTTTCCTTGATCGCTTTAGAATTGCGTCGTAAACATAAAAAAATAACAAAAAGAATCTCATGAGGAGATATTAACGTTAATATCGGGGGATATGCCGTGCTCGAGCCATTTGTGTATTTTGCTTTGTATCGTAATATAAATTGATATTATTTCCATAGAATTATTACATTATTTTCATTCATTGTGAATTTAATTACCTAAACTCGAGTAGTAAACAGATCGTAGGTCGAGAAGCATATAACCGGATTTCAAATGCTTTTGTTTAGTCCTTCGAATTACGTCCTTTTGACAGCCAGCCGGACAAGAGGACCATCGGAGGATACGAGTCAAAGGTAATCCCTGACTATCGGGGATATAAAAACATTCCGCGCCCAGCGGTAAAAATATAATTGAAAGACAGTGTGAAGTGTGTGAGAGCAAAACTGAACCGGGCGTCACTATATTTTGGTAGTCCGACGTTTTATCCCGCGACATTTTATCACTCCAACTTGTCCCGCAACAAACTAATCTCCGAAAAAACTTACCCCATGAGTCAAAGATCACTCATTAAATGCGATTAAATGATTTATTCGTATAATTCTTATAATATAATAGTAATGTATAATATACAAGTGTAAATGTAATGACTCACACTTGTATATTATGAGATTAGTGTGTAGTCGTCGACGCCTATTGTTGTAGCCAATTATATTGGTAGTAATGACCCGACGGGGAGTGGAAGAAAGGGGGCGGGCGGAGTTGCCTGTTACAAGACATTGTAACGCTATTTTTCCCAACGCGATGAAAAATCCCAAACGCCACAATCTAAATTGTCAGTCACCTCTCTCCCTTTTGTTTCGTTCCGAAGAACAGGGCGCCAGGCGCTTTCGCGCCGGGAGAGAAGCAACGATGTAACGTGACAATTGCCAGCCCAGGCTAACTGCAGCTATTTTTTACATAGAGTGGGGGGGTAAGACTCCTGAGATACTTTCCAATAACAAAAAGGACAAAACACAAAATCAAAATTAACACGGTGTACGGGACTCACAAAATCTAATAGTTTATTAAAATCTCCACTTCAAAGCTCGACAATATTTAACTTAAAATATCCCGTAAAAATACCTCTTGTTCGTGGTCACAATATTTCCACAATTACTCGCTCGCTAGTACTCCAACAATAAAGTAGCAAATAACAATATAATTCTAAATTCCTTCGACAAAAGTAATGCCTCGGGACGGCCGCGAATTTCTCAAACAAACCATACTCGCGACAATCAATCCCTAATACACCCTTTTATGATTATCAATAAATTCAATAACAACAAAAAAAAAGATAAAGAAAAGGTTTCGGGACAGCCGCGCTAAATCCAATTCACGGCACTCGATCCGTATTACACTTCTTTTATATTTCGATCAGTTCCTAATAAAAAATATAATCCCAAAAAAATAACAAATGAAGAAATATTTCCGATGCCCTGTAATGTGGCTATTGCCTCACTCTCCCTACCAAAACACTTACGGTACGAAGACAACTCACTCACATAGAACGACACGGCTTAACCTATGGCTTTTCCAAGGACACGGGTTCCAGGGCGATTCACGTTAACAAAATTCGACTAATGAAAATCACGGTTTATTTTAATGGTGAAAGAAAATTACTTATTTCGAATTAAACAATTCTTTAATAATGACTCGAAGCCCGAAATCACGAACGAGACGCAGGACGAACAGCGCTTAACGGTACAAACTCTCGCGACTAAATCTCCACGCGAACGAAACGACGATTCCGGCATGGCCAAACTCTACTATATATCAATGTTTTAAAATTTTCACGCACATAATCTGAACATAATATTTACCGAGGCCAGATGAAGTATCAAAGTCTTACCGAACAAGAAGCCAATCCTTTTCTCCCTCAACCAAAAATCCAAAATATGTCCACGGGACAAAAGGCGGTCTTTATCGGGGAAGATCTCCACAACAGACATTGGACGTCCTCGCACCTCGAACAATCCCAAGAAAAAGCCTCGAGCATTAGCGTGCTCTCGCGCTCTCGGACTTTGCTCCCCACCCTTATATATTCAAAGTTTGCCTAATCGGGGGAATCGCTTACGCGCTCTGTTAACCTGAGACGGGACCTGGCGCCTCGCTTGGGGAATGAAGATATGAAATTCGTATTGGGTATTGCGTGTCAGGGTCCGGCAATACGCTGCGCTACCGACCAGACGCGAAGTCCTTTTTCCGCGCAACTGTGCTTGGATGATTGTGGTGTATTAAAGAGTGCGCTGATTCCCAATGCGTTGACCGGCGATGTAGGTTGTTGGAGCTTCTCGTCCATATGGCAAGCGAGCTGATTTACTCGCGGGAAGTTTGTTCCCTCTTTCCTTCCGGTGAACCCTCTCCCTCTCCCTCTCCCTCTCCCTCTCCCTCTCCCTCTCCCTCTCCCTCTCCCTCTCCCTCTCCCTCTCCCTCTCCCTCTCCCTCTCCCTCTCCCTCTCCCTCTCCCTCTCCCTCTCCCTCTCCCTCTCCCTCTCCCTCTCCCTCTCCCTCTCCCTCTCCCTCTCCCTCTCCCTCTCCCTCTCCCTCTCCCTCTCCCTCTCCCCCTCCCTCCCTCCCTCCCCTCCCTCCCCTCCCCCCTTCCGTGTTATTGTGGTTTTCGGGCCTATCGTTCTCGCGCTCGGTTGAGAGACATACGCTGTCTCTCTCGTGCTCATGGTATATCCTACCTGTCACGAGTGTTTGCTGTCGCGTGTGCTTCTCGTTCCACTCGTGGATAATCATGTGTCGTTCTCGTGAGAATTCTTTAAGAATTCTTCTTTGATTCGGTGCCTTGTGGGATGCATTAATTAATGCTCCAAGTGCTGCAGTGATCAAGTGTAGTTTTCGTGGTATCGTAAGATACGGATCCCGTCGAGTTATTTGGAATATCTTCTGCTGTTTCGGTGAGTTATTCTGTTAAAGATAATTTATCAATCGTGCGGAGAGATACGTTCTCGTTATGCTCGCCTGGATCTTTCGATCGGCTGAGCAGTTTTCGATGCATTTAGATGCGATTCCGTGACTTTTAAGTCAAAATAAGATAATTGTTCTGGTTCAGAATAATTTTTCTCGATGTCGTGTGTGTTCTCGTTAGTTATTTTATTGGCGAGAGGATCGCGACCCTTCTACCATAATCTGCATCCTGAGCAACCGTGCATTTCCGCAACCGTTTGCGCTCGCGAGTGCCTTCGATGATTAGTTTTAGGTTTTCGTGTCTGTTTCGTCTTTGCGGAGGTCGGCCGGTTCCACCGATCTCCAGTTTTAGTCCGGTTAGTTAATACCGGCGAAATAAATTTGACTGGCGCCCCCGGGATCTCGTTGCACTCGCGGATGCAAACGGCCGAAGGTGGCGTAAGTTTCGGTTTCGTGTTTTCTTTTTTGCTTTTCTTTTCTCCCTTTCGGTTTGAGCTTAAGTTTGGTTCCGGTTACATTTTTTGTTTTTTTTTGGTTGAATTATTTTGTTACTTTTAAACTCGCGGTATCGAGATAAAGAAAAATACGTCACAATCAATACACCCAAAGACTTGGAATCGTAAGTGTGAGTGAGACAAAAAAACAATGACCCGAGAAACACCGATGTTCAGTCCTCGGCTACCCCTGCACGCGTACAATGACACGTTACAGACCCCTTGGGGTACATGGGCTCTCCCAGCCTAGGCGCCCGCTCACTCAGTTCCTCTCGACTCTGTGACATGAACCCTTGTGAGTAAATCCTCCAAAAAAATTGTGTGATGTAACAATATATAAAAGGGTGTATAGTTTTGCGCTGCAAATGTTAAAATCTAAAATCCTACAATAGTATCGTGTCATTTTTTTTTAAATTAAGAAAAATAACGAAAATAAATCCTCTCAACATTTTCATCTCCTCAAACTTTCCGTTACATTCCACCGTTATCTTCAGTTATCCAGCCGACCGCCTTAGTCACTCATTGAATCATGCGCCCTGAGCCATGACTCTTAATGTTGGCCGTCCGCTTTTCCAAGTTCACTAGATTATGATTTTTTCGTCGCTGTCACCGACGTCTCTTCACGATAACTCTAATCACCTATTTTGCCTAAAATATTGGCGCTCAACGAATTGTCAAAATCTCTGGAGCCCTGGCAGCCACTGACCCCGGCCGCGCCAGGTGTGAAGTTATAATTTAATTAATAAATTGCCGCAAAAATTATATTTTGACCCGAAAACAAGACGGAAAAAATAGCTTTTTTCTCAGTACACTTTGGGTCCATATCTCAGTTAAGTTCGTAGATATTTCAAATAGGCATTTTGGTTTCGAAATGACGGCTGGTCAAAGTTTTCGAAACATTCTCAACTTTTTATTCCATAGATAATATATACATTATATCGTTGGGTAGGGCTCATCAAGATCTATAACTTACGTCCGAAACATTTTTTTGGTAAAACGCATAGAAAGTTGGTGATTGTTAAAGATTTTTGTGATTTTAATTGAAAATTTCGATTATTTTTCATAAGCATCTAGGTATGTAAAGAGTTTTCCAGAAACTCTTAGAACATAATAGAATATTTTATAATCTTGTGGAATGTTTAAAAAACTATTGGAAATTCTTACTTCCATCACATATCGACACAACTATGCTTCAGTTACAGTTCTTGAGTTATTAAGTTTCTTTGACTGACAAAATTAAAAAATAAATGTATATTTTTTACGTTGCTTTTGGCTAACTAAGTTCATTTCTACTGATTTATTCAACCTCCAATAAACGGAGATCCAAAAAAATGCAATGAAAAAAGACCGACATTTACATTTTCGACTTTCGAAATTTTAAGTTTGATCCTAAATTCAATATTATGATGGTCCTTACTACCGATAATACTAACAAATACTAAAAATAACACGAGAAAGGTACATCAGAAAATGTTTAATATATTCGTATATAAAAGTGTTTCATCTTTGATCTTCAGACGCATCCCTGGATTTTGGGAAGAAGCATCCAGTAGACCGATTGTATAAGTTTTCGGTTCTTGTTCGTTGGTCTCGAACCTATTTTAAGTTCATTTCCGATTTCTAGAGACAGTCCCTTCGGTCCAGAATCAGGCCAGGTTATGCCCAAAGGGTATTCATCAATCCAATCTGGGGTGGGATTTCTGTAAGCATATAAAAACAATTAAGTCACTATTCACATTAGTTCGATAATGAACTCTAAAAATCCTATTTTTACTTTCCATACCCATATTTGACAAAATTCGACAACAATGTAGTAACCCGATAGATAGCAGTACTCATAGGAGATCCAGGATTAATAGTCCAGTTAGCTTGCCTAGCGTAAAATATGTATGCGAGATCGTCGCCGTGTCCGGCTCCTTAATCAGACGAATAAAAAATTTGATTTTAAGGAGGTCTACGCACTTCTCACTCGTCAAATCAGTGCTGATTTTGTAAAAATATTTTTATGAATCTCTGTTTTCATTGACCGTATAAAAAGATAATTACATTGCATAGCAGCGTGTTTTCTTAATGGAAAGCAGTATTTAATCACAACATTGAAATAAAAGTGCCTAATATATTCCAATTTTCATAAGGGCGTTAGTCAAGTTTCGAATACGATAAGTGACAAGTTTTTTTTGTGTATTGAACTGTGCTTTATCGATTTACCGCCTAGATTTTAGTTCTTCCAAAGATATAACCATTTGTTTGCATATCGTAAGATAAACAAACACTTATCATTCTATCTTTTTAAACATATTGTTAAAAATGATTATAATGCGTTTTTATTCTTTGAATATGCACGAGACTTTATTTTCGTGGTGCATGACTATTCGCCATATTGCTAACTGTCTTCCCTCTCCGCTTCCTCTCCTTTTTTTTCCGAAAGTGGCACTCTAATAGAGAATATCCCGTCCCCTTGAAATGCTTTCTTCCAATAATCTCTTATACATATTTATGAATAAATTGAATAAAAATATTAATAATAATCGTTTTTCACTAAAAAAAAATATAGTCGTACATTAATAGGAACATAAACGGAATGTAGTAAACATAAATAAGAAAATTAAACGTAGCTGAGAACTTAAATCAGAAGATAATAAACATAGTTAACGAAATGATAGTTATAAGTTCAGACTAGTGAAATGAATAAGTGTCTTTTTTTTAGTCACTTTCTTTGTCTGGCAATGAACAAAGCTTTTTTACAGCTCTGTTGTGTAGTCCACCGGAGGTGCGGACTGTAACCACCCTCATAACGTTGTTAGCTCCGGGATAAACGAACCACTTGTGATGGCGCTGTAAATCTTGCAGATATTCGTTAGACCATCTTCGCCATAAATGCTGTCCTACTTTCTGCAGGTTTTGCTACCGCGCGAGTCGATTGTCGGGAACTGCTAAGTAATCGTGTTCGGAAGTCAATAATAGTGAGCCCCCAATAAGGAAGTGGGGGTCAATGCTGCAGTATCATTTGGATCGTATTAAATAGCATATAGTACTCCTCCGATGTCGAAATAAGACCGTTCGTGACTGTGTTGAGGTGACGCTTTGTCGACTTCACCGCTGCCTCACAGAACCAACCGAAATGTGGTGCTCTAGGTGGAATGAATTTCCACTGAATTTTTTGCCGGGCCAAGTGACTGGGTATTGTTCGATGTACCCTTTGCAAAAACTCGAAGACTTCTTTTAATTCGCGCGCTGTGCTGACAAAATTAGTTCCATCGTTCGAAACTATCTGTGAGCAAATCCCTCTTCTCGCTACGAACTTTCTTAGTGCTGATGGAAAAGCTTCTGCAAATAACTCAGTTACAAGTTCTAGATGTGTCGCTTTCGTCGCAAAGCATGTAAACACTGCAATCCAAGCTTTCAAACTGTGCACCCGTCCACGTCTGTGGGTCTCGCGCATCTAAAGAGGTCCTAGGTAGTCGACTCCTGCGTTGGTAAACGGTTTCAATGATCCTCGGACTCGTTCTTGTGGCAAATCTCCCATCAATACCTCTGGGGATTTTGGATTACGTCGATGACATTCCCCGCAACTTCTTGTGATTTATTGTGCTTCCCGACGATTCGACAGAACCCAATATCGCTGTCTAATCATATACAACAACTGCTCTGGGCCGCTTTCATTATAGTCTTCGTCACATTATCACTGTCAGGTAGAATAATTGGATACTTCTGTGTTTCTGGAATATTAGTTTTTGATAGCCTGCCACTTACTCTGATAAGACCACTTTCGTCCAGGAACGGGCTGAGTGCTACGAGCTTACTTCTCTTTGGTACTTGTTGTTTCCGTTCCAATATGAGTCATTCTTGCAAGAACGATTCTTGTTGCGTCATTCTTGTCATTGCTGTTTCAGCTTGGTCCAGTTCTTACACCGATAGTCCATCATTGCTTTTTGTTCCTAGTGCGTTCGTTTTGAACCTTAAGCAATATGCGATTACTCGTCGCATTTTCTCAAACGAAGAAAAACCTTTTAAAGTATCGCAGGTTGCTTTCGTCAGTGTAAATACCGCTCATACCTTCATTTTTTAAGTGTCCATGCGAATCTTTTTGCACTCTGGCCATGCTCCAGTGGTGAGCCGCGGAGGTCCATGCCACCATAGTCCATTCATCTACCGTCATTCTCCTAGATATCAAATCAGCGGGGTTGTCTTTCAAAGATACATACAATCACACTGCATCTCATGTCTAATCTTAAATCTTCACCACGCGGTTTACTACGTATGTCTTACGAATGTTCGGCGATGATACAATCCAACGCAGTAAAATTGTTGAGTCGCTCCAAGGAAATATATTTAGGATTTTTTTGCCGAAAACTTCCCTCACTAAGTCGCAAAGCTTAGCTCGTAAGAGCGTTGCGTTTAGCTCGAGTTTTGGTAGTGAAATTGTCTTGAGCGGTGCTACCCTGCTGTTTAACGTAATTAATTATGAGGCAGTTCGCGATTTGAGTCCCTTGAGACAGTGTAGAGACAAGCCTCGTACGCCTTTTCTGAGGCATCGCCCAAACCAATGAGACTTTCCTCATAGTTTCTCGAATTACGTTTCTTGGTATACTCATATCGTTGATGTTGGACAGTGAACCGTAGATTGGTCCCACGTGATTTGTAGTTCCTGCGGTAGACTTAGGTCCCAACCTATTGGTAGTTGCCACATTCGCTGCATTATGCATCTTGCATTGACGAGTACGGAACCCAAGAAACCTAACAGATCAAAAATCTGGGCTATTGCAGACAGAACAAGTTGCTATGTCCTTATGGGTGACTCTTCAGAGATTACCGTATATCTTATTGCATCGGATCGAACATCCCACAGACGTCCTAATACTTTTATCGCTCCTTCCTGGTCAATCGTTAAGAGTGGGTCCACCTTGCTGCTTTGTATTATATTTTCTAAAACTCTATTGTCGTTTCAACGCCATTTTTTTAATATGAAACCGACCTCGCTATAAGACCTGAGACAACTGCGGCTGCAACGCAATTGCTTTCTCGATTGTGTTCGAGGCCGTGAGCACGTCGTCCATATAAAAACCCTGATTGAGTGCTTTTGCCGCCTGCGTAAACTTTGTATCCTCAGCTGCTAGTTGACCTAACAGCTAGGAACGGCGCTGGTGCTGTCCCGTAAGTTACAGTGATAAGACGGTATAACTGAATTGGCTGTGTCACGTCCGTTCTCCACAGTATTCTTTGGAAATCATGGTCCTCTTCACGTACAAGTATTTGCCGAAGCATGGCCGCTATGTCAGCAGTTAGGACGAACTCATGGGTCCTAAATCGTAAAAGCATACCAAAGAGATCGTTCTAAGGACTTGGTTCGGTCATTAATAGGTCAGTGCTGTCCCAAGCAAAGTTCTTGTTGATGCGTCGAACACAACACGCAGCTTCGTGGTAATACTTTCCGGACGAATTACCGGCTTGATGCGGCAGCACGTATGTTTCTTTCGGTCGAAAAGAAACGCCATCCGGCACAAGTGACATGATGTTTATAATCTGCCAAGAACTCGATATATCTAGTTTTAATTTCCGGATTTGCTTTCAAGTGCGAATAGCCTCTTCGCTTGTGTCTCTGATTCTCCGAGTATTACCTGCGTTTTCCATGGTAGGGCTACAATGAACCTCCCATCTGTGTCTCGCTTTAATGTCTCGTAGAATTGTCTTTCACATTCCGCTTCTTCTTTTGTCCATCGTCGGTTCTCACGAGTTTCCTCCTGATTCAAAAATTGCTCTAACTATGTTTGTAACTCTGAATTTGTTACTAGTCCGCAAAATTGTGAAGAACTTTTGTTCGTCGCATCGATTAGTTCTCCACCCGCGATCCAACCTAGAAGTGTATTTTGTAATCTTGTTAGCCCTTTTCTCCATTTCTAGTGTAAGCAAATAAATCCCTGCAAGTGCCGATTCGAACTACTGCAGATAGTCCAACTGGCTTGTAGCGATTTGTTCCCTTCCCCTCGAAATCATAAGAGCATTCGTAAATTTTATTATTCTTTTAAATTACTTCTTTTCTCAATTTTCTGCGAACCAAATTGTAAGACGTCACGAGAATCCTGTGATGAGCTAGAAATACTTTTTCTCTTTTTTCACTTCTATCAACTCGTGCATATAACCTCACGAGCAGTAAATTCAATTTGGCCTTATGTAGTGCAGGCTTCACGCAGTTGCACCAAGTGTACTGCGTAACACTTAGCATCATTTTAAAAATATCGCCCTTAAAAGAGTTATCGTCGTTACACTAATCTTACTCATATAATTATAATAATTCTGACGCATTACTCGTGAAGCGATTAACCAACCGATGATGACAATTACTGATGAATCGATGGTTAGTCGGCTATTAGTGGCCATGTTAAATAATGAAAAACTCTCTATTTTACATTTTGACCCTGATCTGAGTCCTCTTCAATAATTCTTTTTTCTTTTCATTATTCCTATTAATTACTAGTGTATCTTTCTATTGTAGTTGTCTGTGTGGTGAGATGTTAATGATGGTCACCGGACTCTCTGTTGAGCCAGAAAACCCGGTGAGTAGACTAATCATGGAGTGTCCGTTGTGGAGTTTGTTGAGCCGGGTTTTCTGGCTCAACAAATATAAAAATGTAACGGTACTAAGCACAAGATAACCTCGAACACAAGAGCATATAGGCCGGAGAGTCCGGTGACCAACAACAACACCTCACCTCACAGACAACTATTTTATTTATTTTTTTGTGTCGGAAACTCGAGCGGTGGCGAAATTAATAAAGACCTGGTAGATGCGAAAAAAATATTTATTCGACAAAACAACAATACATTTTTCGCAGTCTTCGCTTTACAAGATCGTCATAAGGAAGGTCTCCGTGTTTATCGATCTTTTTCCTTCTATTTTTTCAATTTATACAAAATAATTTTTAGGAGATTGTTTTGGAAAGTTTTTAAACAGTACTTTTTAATTAAAATATCCGTAAATTGAGAGAGATTCTTGATTTTGGTAAATTTATCAGTCAGGTGGTAATCTGACTGGTAAGAATACAGACTTAAGCTTATCTGATTTCCATTGTAAACTCCCCCAATCCGGGCTATAGATGTCGCCTCGAGTGCTGTTTCTCTGCGGTTGAATTCCCGTTGCGCAATGTAGCCGGTTGTCGCTGTCTTTATCGAGTTTGTGGGATCGAGCCTCTCTCTCTAGTTTCGTGTTCAGCGTTGGTGGCTGGGCTTCCCTCGTGGCGCTGTGATCGATCGATCCGCCGTTCGATCCGTAATGGCTGTATTCTCGCAGTTTGCCGACGTGGTCGTGATGGGGTACAGCGGAGTGCGGCTCGTGAGTGTGAGAATTCGTATCTCTTGATATGAACTCAGTTTCCAGAACGAGATGACTCCTCTGGATGCTGTGGATGTCGGCGGCCTCTTCGTCGCCTTGGGATACGAGTGGATGCACTGAAACACTTTATTCAGGTGAGTTTTTAAATCTTTTTCTATTCCGCGTGTCTAGTCTGTTTGCCGTGATTCTTCTGTTCTCTTTATTTCTGGATAAGTCGATGGTCAATCTATAGTCCAAAGTTTCCTTAATCATATTTTATCTGTTCTCGAGGTTAACAGGAGATTTTCTCCCTTGCTTGATACACGACTGTCATATTCAGATGCGCGATACTTATCAATTTCTTTTGACAACTACTTCAGAAGTTACTTTTTAACTCGTTGAATACCACTTTTCACTTTAAACTTTTGAATGTTGACTGTTCACCGTTGAATAATAACTGATTACTCTCTGAATTTTGGGTCTGTTTATATACAAAACCGCTATATTCATCTCTCTCTTTCATATTACTTTTTCCTATCCATGAGATCCTGTAGCCCATCCCCCTTGGTCCTGTAGTCCTTTTTGCTTTAAATGTTAATAATTTTCATCTTCAGCTTTTATCCCTATTCCCAGCCTTTGCGTGAGTCTACATCTTACAGCTGGTCAGCCAGCCACGGTTTTGTAGGCCCACGCTAATCCTCCCGCTTTTGCTCGCTTCTGTCTCGTTCATTCTTATCTTTTTATTTGTTTATCTTAGTGATATTTTAATTAGTTTTTCATATTTCTAATTTATTTTTCCTTTTCTTTTCAGATCTTTCCCAGGAAAAGAAGATTGGCGGCGGCATATCAGAGGGTTTTAATCTCTCGGTAGCCCGTCGACCTGTCGTTGTAAGTATAGAAATTTTGTTTCATGATAATAAATTTGTAGTTTAATTTTAGTCAGTTCTTCGAAATTGATTTGTTAGTAATTTGCTCTCTTTTTATACACAGGATTTTCTTTAGCCCAGGCTGATGCGCCACATTGATGGCTTGCAGAGATCCTCGTCGCCATGGTGCGGATTGAAGGTGAGTATTTAGCTATTACATTTATGTTTCTTTTTTTATTTATCGCTCATTTTTCTTTTTTTTTACAGACTCTTGGACTGGTCGTTACCCAGTCTCGACCAAACCCTTACTTTACAATACACTAGTAATTAATGGGAATAATAAAAAGAAAATATAAATCATGAAGAGGACCCAGACCAGGGTCGAAACGTAAAATAGAGATTTCTTTATTTAATCTGGCCATTTATAGCTGACTAACCCTCGATTCATCAGAATAACTCGGCCACAGCACCACTACCATCACGATGACAATTACAACCCAGTTGTATCGCAATTGGCGTAACTGAGGTTATTCCCCATTTCCACCTAAAGAAATAAACTACTTTACAGGTCCTGGACATGAACCTTACCTACCCTCTAAAGAAAATCAAAGTGAACCCTCTATAAGAAAAGTCGTTACTTAGATTTTCATTTCATATACAAGGAGCTCGCGAGGAAACAGGACAGGCCAACGCGGCTGCGCAAGAATTAGGCAACCTGATATTGGCCTGATACGGCCTACGACCGGCAGTGCGCCTCAACCGAGCGGCGATGTCATCCTCATGCGGGGAGAGAGGGGTCAGTGCGGGTAGTAGTGGGGGCCAGGGATGGTAAGGGGATGTCAGAAGCCACGCGGGCTATGTGTAACAAGTTAGCTACTTACAGTAAATTAAGTGATCCACCGTATCAATGCTATCGCGTCACTTAATTGTGAACCGTTATGAAAATAATTAATACCCGGGAAGAATGTTAGGATCATTCAGTAATAATGCTTCGGGATATCGATTCTATTAAGTAACTGTTAATTCATTGTTTCTTGTTAATTATTTCAACCTAATGATTACTACAAAATCTAGTAATCCTAACGAACTTAAAGAACCTATCGTTTCCACTTTTTTTTTAAGAGCTTACAGTCAGTTCCTATTGGCTGGGCTATAAACTAATCGTCAAAAGAGAGTGGCTCAATGAAAGTGTGTATTTTTTAACTCTTACTTCTAATTGTTATCATGATTGTTACGTCCTGAGTATTTTTCTTGTTTTCCAATGATTATTGTCTACTCAAATTATTCTTATTAATTATTGCTTTTAACTCTAAGATATTACATATTCGGTGTTTCTCTTTTTACTAGCGTTTTTTTATCCAAAAACCAGTAAGTTGGTCGTGTGGAAGTCGGTTTGTAGTTCAAGACAAAGGCGAGTACTACAATGACAAGAGTTAATAAAAAAAAAATTTCCCGAGTGTTGAGCAAAACTTTTCAGTATGATGTCGGGAAATAGTAGCTTTTTCAAGCAAACAGCTTGCGAAAAGAGCACTTCTCTAAATGTGGGATTGAAAAGATATTTCGTAGACTGTGTAATGTCTAGCCGATGGTCCATGCTTGCAATGCTTTGTGGAGACGAGGGAAACATTTGAAATACAAGTTTATTTAGAACTCATCAAGATGTTGTGCTTTAACCCTTTTGCTTATGAACCCGTTTTACTGACTGTTCTACTCTTTAGCACAATAGTAAGCCCCCATCATTTTGTGAAATGATTATGAATAGAATAATATTTTTAGTGATTATTAGTCAGAATTAATTTGTCATCGTATGCGACAGCTTTCTATTACTTTTTTAACGACAAGAGTTTGAGAAGCACATCTCGGAGTCTGAGACCCTGAACGGTAGATTAAAAGTTCGTAAAGCTAAAGCCCAATTAAAAATTCAGTAATTTATCATTTATCTAATGGTGGTTATTTTATGACTAATCATTTCTGCATCTGCAAAATTCGTACTTTGGTCAGCTGTAACTATGTAACCCTGCGGCGAATAATTTTTTTGCAAGGCACATTTTTGAGTTTTACCAGCTATTTTCTTTCGATGATTTTCAAAGACTGGTAGTCATTTTTGTCATGATTTTTCCGCTTGTAACACATTTTTTCCGCGGCAGATTTGTATTTATTGCGATTACCTCCACGCACTTTTTTCATTTTTTTATCAATGATTATTAAAAATAGGTAGACCTTTTGGTCATTTTCATGCGGATGGCAAGTTCTACCGTTCGAAAAAAATCTTAAAAACGTTTCTGGAAATAATCGCAAACGCGAAAATATGCCTTGGAAAAAAATTAATTACACAAATAGGTAAAACTGTGCAACTAAATAGGCAACAAATGATTGCCTATTTTTAAATTACATTTCTTTTAAAATATCAAAAAAGTGCCAGCATATAATTGCAAAATTCGAAGATCTGCCTCGGAAAAAATTAATTGCGCAAATAGGTGAGACGGTTAAACTATTTTGTTTCGGCAAATCTTCGATATCGCTGCGATTATCTGGACTTTTAATCGTCCCAGAATTATTCGCTTGAGTCAGCTGATTTTGAAGTCTGACCGACCGTGTTTACATCTGCGCGACAATAAGCGTCTCGCGACAGTTTCGCCCTTACACTCATACATTCGCACACACATTCACACTACCGTATTTTCAGACCTTCGCTCTCGTTTCCGAAACGAAGAGCGGTCAGTCGCACCAAAACAATCGGTCTGTTCTCGCTGTCTCGAACGCCGATGCATTTCAAATAAAGCAAACCGTTTATCAGAATTCTGTGTATCGCCTTCTTTAATCCATACCGAACCTTTCCGCAGTCATTGGGAGTTCTCGTAACATATTTGAAAATCATCAGAAGGAAATAAAAAACTTAAAAATCTGCTTTACAAATTAAAAAAAGTGCCTACAGATAATGGTAAAATGCAAAAACATGCCTATAAAAATTGCTGACCAAAGTACAAATTTTTCAGATGCAGAAATCTTCAGTCATGTTATTTTTAGTTTTATTTTTTCGATGATCCTGAAACATGAGCAGTCATTTTTATCATCTTTCTCGTATTATAAGCTATACCTTTTGACCTGTTCATGTAATTATCTTATTTTTAAAACAGATTTGTTAATTTATTGATTATCGAATGGTGGGCAGTGCCCAAAAAAAACATAAAAATGAAAAATATTTAAATAACCAAAACGACTACTTCTTTTTCAAGAACATCGAAAAAAATAAATAAAATATAAATGCCATTGGGTAATCATTAAATGAAAAACTCTGCCTCAGAAATAAATTGATGACACTAACAGGTGAAATGGAATAGCTAACAATAAGAAAAAAAAATGACAGCAATTTTGTAGAATCATCGAGAAAAAAAAAAAAATAACCGTCATTACATAATCAAAAAACGAAAAAATCTGCCTCAGCAATAAACTTTATACACGATCTGGTGAAATGGCATAGCTGATAATACGAAAATGACTCCACACTTTTCAGGTTCATTGAATTACAAATAACTGAAAATAAAAGCAAGTTAATCAAGGAATGAACTAATCTGCCTCACAAACCAATTAATGGAACAGGTGAAAAGGTACAATTGACAATAAGAAAAAATGATTGCAATATTTTCGAAATCATCGATTAAAAAATAAACTAAAAATAGTCGCTATTAGATAATCAAAAATTTAAGATTTCTGTCACAGAAATAAATTAATTGATCGCAGCGTTACAAAGTTATGGCTGATACAAGTCTTACATTTTGCAGATGCAGATATCTTCAGGATCATTTTAAATTTTAAATGGCAGCAAAGTAATAGAAAGTACACTGATTGCCGGGTTTCCTGGCGAAGATCACAAAATGTAGTTCCGATTTCAATAACTGAGAATCAACATAAATTAAATAATCAGAAAAACTCAATATATATCACTCGGTATTAACTTACAATATTGACAGCACATGGCTAGGAAATCCGATAACCACAAAACACAATATTTAGTACGATTAACAATGTACATCACTTAAATGATTAAATTACTGAAGAGGACCCAAATCTGGGCCGAAACGTCTAAAGAAACAATTTAGTTTCGTTCTTTGGTCGACAATAGCCGATAACCTTCACCACTCGGCCGCAAAGTAATATCATTTACTTTTAAATACCACGAAAAATTATGAGAAAAAGTGAAGGAGTTCTTCCTTTATTTTTCAATGCTCTAAGTGTACGGTCTCAATTTTTTAATTAAAATTTCTACGATTCTTTATGGAAATTCTTCTTTTATCAACATATTAAAACGTTTAATCACAATCTACGAATTATTGTTGCAAAATAATACATTTAAGGAAATCATACAGTACATGTTTGATTTGATACAACCCAGATCTTAATTGACCTCGTTTCAATAGATCTTTCAACATATCTTAACAATTTACGACGATTTGCAATAGCAAGTAAGCTATTACAAACAATATCGGTAATTTTCTGCAGGTCATAACGAACTCTCCTTTCGTATGTCAATCAACTGACTAAGTGCAACTTGTGATTGATATGCAGTCTACAATGATTTCTTAGAATGTGTGAGTTATTTAAAATACTAATGGTATTTTTTATTTATAACTTTCATCCTTTATCATGCCAATAAGTTGGTAGATTTTGCAGTTTATCATATTACTTACACAAAATGTGTCGTAAAAACATAAGGCTTTGGTCAACGGAGTATGTTCGGCTCACCAGTTTGCAGACTTCTGATACGGGCTTACGCTACGCTCCAGTCTGCTGAATTATCCGTACTCGCTTGATACCCCCAATACCCCTTCGGCGGTCGCTCCTGTGGGCCCGACAGCTTGGTCTTCATGCAGCGAGATTGAGACTGTCGGTTTGACGCGCAAGCGCATTTGCCTGTCCTATTTTCTCGCGAACTCCTTGTATATATATTGAATGAATTGCCCTGTGTCAGTATGATCGACGAATTCCCCTTAAAGGGGGTTAACCATCCCAAATTTAATCACTACCGACCCACATGCAATTTTGTGAGAAAATCAGCTAGATATCATTCATTGACGATAAATGCTGATGTCTAGAATACTCTCATGTTCAGGTATCACATTCCTCAAATTATACCTGAGGAATTTTCCTTTTTTCCATTATGCTAATCTACTATCTTTTTAGATATCTACATTCTTACTGGAATCTTGTTTATGATGAAGACGAATGCGAAGAGCGATTTACACATTTAAGCTCCTTTCCAACAACAGTTCTGAGTGCGATCTACTATCCCTAAATACAGTTCACGAATATTCCATTAAAAATGGCAATTCGCTGGATATACTGGTACTATATATCGCTATATTATAAAAATATCTCGCCGTCACCGCCGCCGCTGTGTAGGAGAAACAAATGGGGGCAAGCGCTCCACACCTCCAAGGCCAGGCTCAGATTTCTCTAAGTCCCCCAAAAAACTTCTCTAATAAATAGACTAAATTTACAAAATTCCGAAAGGAGAAGTTACAACATACAGCTCTTTAAATAGTTGCAACGATCGCCTCGGCAACGGGAATTCTGGGTAATCCTTGATTTCTTTTATACAGCGGCAACGGCGACGAGATATTTTTATAATATAGAGAGGAATATAAATATAATATAACAGCTGAGTATATGTATACCCAACGTGCTGCTACCAACATTCATATATTGTTAGGTTTGTGCTAAGTACTACATCAATATTGACATTTGATGCACAGAGAAAAGTGATTGGTTAGATCAACCAAAATCAGCGATCACCGGCTGTCTAATACATATTTAGTCACCTTAACAATTGTTTTTCTTACCTCGCTTAAGCATATAATGATCTGCTGAACCAAACAACTGTTAAAGAAACCAAAACTTTCGTTGCTGTATGTAACTAAATATTTATTGCAGTCGGTGACCTCTGTATTTGGATGATACAACTAATCTCTTATCTCTGTGTATTTTCTACAATCCTACAGACTATATTTTATACTTCACATGATAAAATAACCATTTTAAACACTTTTATTTTTATTCCGTAATTGTTTTTTTTTTGGGTTTCATAAGTTCTTGTCACGAATCATGTGCATCAAATCAACAACTAAACTGACATTACTGAATAAAAAAGTGTAGTTTTTATAGCATTTTGTATACTTCCTAGCAAAGTTTTTAACACTCATAAAAATTATATTTATTTCGGTTAACCTTTAAACATAATTTTTAAATCATTATTGTTGTTAAGCCTCGACGTATCGACCTAATTTTTATGGATGGAATTTTTGACACGCGTTCTCGGGGTCTGAGATATCGGTGTCGAAGATTCTGATGTTATCGACACTCCTATACAGGAAAGTTTCAAACATATTTCGAATCCTTGAGTTTTTATTTAGTTCGCTCTAATTGCTCCACCAGTTCATTAAGAATTGATGGAGCAACCAGAGCGACCCATTTTTTACAATTAAAATAAATCGTGAAAAAATATCGCCACAGCCCGGGTTTGAACCGGGAACCTCGGATCACTAGTCCGATGCGTTACCAATTACACCACCGTGGCTATGGCGACATTAATTCACGATTCCCTTCAAAGTTTAACGTCAAATATGATTTTAAGAATTTGTTATTGGTTTTGGTCGTTTTTATAACATTATTGTTGTTAAGCCTCGACGTATCGACCTAATTTTTATGGATGGAATTTTTGACACGCGTTCTCGGGGTCTGAGATATCGGTGTCGAAGATTCTGATGTTATCGACACTCCTATACAGGAAAGTTTCAAACATATTTCGAATCCTTGAGTTTTTATTTAGTTCGCTCTAATTGCTCCACCAGTTCATTAAGAATTGATGGAGCAACCAGAGCGATCCATTTTTTACAATTAAAATAAATCGTGAAAAAATATCGCCACAGCCCGGGTTCCTGTATAGGAGTATGCTACGCAAACCACCCTTTAGAAAAATCCCCCAAAACACAACAATTATAGAAACCCTTTTAAAAATTTCGCACTGATTTGACTAGTGTGAAGCGCTGCGAATAAATGTTTATTGATTATTATTGGCTACCTACCAGGTATAGTACAGTTTCTCAGAATGTTATGAGCAGATCGCTCCATATCAAATGAAATATGATAGTAATAAACTGGTTTATCGTCGTTATAAGCTGCGAAAATCTTTTGAGTAAGATCAATTTGACTTATAAAAAGGAAGTCCGACAGTACCTTAAACAAAAAAAATACATATACTTTATGTTTTAAGATATTATTACGATCAATGTTTTTATTTAAAAATAATAACATATTTTTCTAATTGATTTTATATTAATCATTGATGAAAATTATACTTGTTTTTTTATGGTGTGTACATAACAAGTACGTACCAACCACATATATTATAAATTTTAAGAAATCAAAGTTAAAAGCTCTTACTTTGGCAGTTTCATCAATAAGGGATCTTTCAAATTCATTCAAATTCTCGGAACTCCATGAATCGAAAGTATCGAAAACTACAGTAAGACATTTAGGCACGTCCATACCTAGATAGTTTATCAGGCCCACAATATAAAGTATTGAATCTATAAATGGACGCATTTCTGAAAAAAAAAGCGTAACTTATATATTAATGTTCTTGCATATTAGGGTACCGCGCTGCATTTTTTTCAAAATTCGATTGCATGGTTTGTGGTACTCATTCCAGTATTTTACATTTATTTATTTATTTATAATACGCAAAATATACATGTTTTGAAATTTCATATAATTTCAAGTTTATTCATTCTTTGGAAATGAAAATACTCAGGGCTAAATATTAAGACAGTTATTTCCCTCCTATTCCATTTCAGCTCTCCCTATTTGTTCATTTCTTCCATACTTTATTTAAAAGAACCGCTCACCTATTGATAGTTAAAGATTTTAAATCTAAGTTAAAAATAAATAAAGGTACTGTTACCACACCGGGACTTTAAGTACGCCAAAATTTGAGCCAGGCGTTAGCCACCCGATGTGAGTTATACTACGGGTCCTTATACAGTCCGGTATTTCAACTACTCTGAGACTTCAGCTAGTCAAGAACGTCAACCATTTCAGAATTTTAGACGATGGGGCGATACCCACTTTTGGATTTCAGCCACTCCGGAATTTAGACTACTCCATGACTCCATCACATTTATGGTGCCAGCGGAGCCAAATTATATTTTTATTAAAATGTATGACTAGGGACCCCTGGCGTAAAAAAAAAATCTACAACGCCCTACGCTAAAACCACATCATAATTACAATTTTTCTCTTAATTTCCAATACTTAATTTCCCAACCTTCAAATTTTCTAAGCAATAGTACGTTACAACGACAAGAACTTACGAAAACCACCTGAAAACTACAACTTTCTATAAAAAACTGCGAGATTTGGAACATGTGTAGACAAATTTTCGTATTTATGTCTCCCGCGCGACTACATATAATCGAAATTATTCGCGCGATGATATTCAGAAATCGAAAAGGTGTCCAAGCGTTTGCGAGGCTACCGAGCTCGCTCACTCTTCGTCTAACCATCCTCATAGAAATATATGTGATAAATGTACCGTATCTTGGTGAAAGTAATACTTGTAGACGTCTCATCTATCCTTCGGTGTCTCCTGTATCCATGCCTGGAGGAGTAGTATATCTATATCGAATATTATTTATAAAAAGATGAGTAATAATATTTATATTTGACAATTTTTCACAAGAATTTAATGATTGAATATCACGGGAGGAATTATGACGAAGGGGTTTTTATAATTTATTTCTGTTAATTATATGTTGTAACGTGGTAAAATTCAGGCTCCTCCCGGCCTGATAAAAAGCTCCTCGCGGCGCGACGACTCCCGGCAGATCCATAGGGTTCGATAGACATTTAGACATCATTTTAATTCTTTTCGTTTTATTTTATTTTTTTTAATTTATGTACCGAGCGGTGAATTTCACGAGATGAGGAAGAGCCGTCGGTGTTCGTGGTTTCGAGAAGCCGTGAGATCAAGAGAGTCACGAGGGGTTTTCTTTTACCCTAGCACAGCCCTTAATTTTCGACGTTGTTACACTGAGGAATGGAATAGACACCCTGGGGAGAACAACATCGCTGCACCGTCCCTGCATCGTAATAAGTCATCAGTTCGGTATCACGTCTAAATAACTTCGACAAAATATCTTTTATGAAAATATCTTGGTAAATGATCTTTTTTAAAAATATCTTCGCGGTAATAGAATCTCGGTAATCATATCTCACTGCAAAATATCTTTTTCAAAAATATCGTCGGGAAAAAAAATAAAATTTAGGATTTTCGACTTATTCACCCGTTTATTCTTTCAGGATTAACTTTTGTAAGCATACCGAAGTGTACAAAATAAACATGAAATATATAATATAATTGAAAATGAATAGTAATAATAATAATAATAATAATAATAATATTGAATAATAATTGAATATTAAAAACAAAACAAACAATACTGCTGGGTAATTAACGCTAATTTTGGATGAGCGTCGTATTTATCTATAGCAATATATTGTGAGCTATACCCGTAAATATTCCAGCGGCTCCCGATTCGCATAGTCTTCGACAACCGATTTAAGTCGAGCATCGTAATCCACATACTTCTTACGCTCGCGCGTTCCGATGACTCGACCGGCAATTCTTTGTTCGATTAATCGTTCGGTTGCATCTTGCTCTTGTTTTCATGCTACGATGAACTTCCCCTTCGATGCATGCGTAATTATTTGTCCGTGGCTCATCGTTATTTACCGTCATATAATAATTCCACATAGCAATTGAAAATAACGGTGAAGTGCGTTTCCCGCGACGGCCTGCATCTCCAATCCATGTTCTTTCAAAATATTCAATGACGAGTTCTGCTTTGCCGTTGTCGGTAAAATATTGCGACCCGACTAATGAGTCGTATGTGGGGATGACGTCTTCTTCTGGCACGAAAGCTAATGCAATCAGCATCTTCAGATGCAAGGCAAACTCGATATCATTGCCATATCGAATGTGTGGGCCCGACGATTGAATGTGTCTTCAAACAGATTGTCCGAAATGAAAGTGGCAACCTTGCACATGAGCGCTTGGAAACATTTTTTCAAAGGCTGTAATAAAGCTTTGCTCGAAGTCAATTATCAGACGCGATGGATTCAAGTTGGGTTCAGCTGCCTTTAAAGTTTATAATATCACTTTATATGTTTTTTTCTTTTTATCGGGGGCAAAAATAAATACGAGCGGAATGGTCTTGCCGTCATTGATCCCGTGAATTGTATAAAACTGCGTGAATATCGTGGGTACAGTCTTGAATGTGCCGTCGCCGCACCAGACCTCACACGTGCTCAAGAACGTCAAATTATCTCGCGTCGCAAAAATGAGATAACGATTTTTGCCTTCGCTGTCGTGAAGCAAGAAAGGCTGTCCCTTTAAAGTTTTTTTCAACGATTCCGTTAGCTCAAGCAGTTCACGAATTGGTGGATTTCGGAATTGTGGGTTTTGTTGTTGTCGTACCCGTTGCTCGGTTCGAGTCAAATTGGCTTGATTTGGCAATTCAGCGGCTGCTGATATTGATACTGTTGCTGCTACTGTATTTATGATTCCCGTTGTCGTCTCATTGGATCTCCGTGCGCGTTTCTTCATTCGTTCCACTGCTTGTTGTGCTTCAACTCGAGCCGCTGACGGACCGTGATTATGCGGGCTTTCCATTATAATTGTACCTGATTCCAAAGATGATATTTGTTTATTAATTTGATAATTGCTTCGTAATAATTTAAATTTAATGAAACGAGTATCTAAGGATCTACAGACAGACGAACAACTGTATATTATTCGACACGATGTTATTTCGTATCGAATAATATTCGAGTCTATATCTATAAAAATTTATAGATATAGACCGAAAATAAGTTCCATTTGCATTAGAACAAAAAAAACACCGAAATACCAACATTATCCGGACGAATAATATACAGTTATTTATCCATCTCCATATCTTTACGCATAGCCTTAATTTAATCCGTTTCATTTTTTGTTTAATAATTATGTTTCACCATTATTTTCGTTTTAGTTATATTTAATTTAATTAATAAGTAATTTAGTTTAATTAATTCACCGTTGGTGCGAACTTACCAGTGCGATTTGCTATTGTTGTATGAACCTTCCCTGAGCATCGATCAGTTTTGTACCAAACACATTGACAAATTACTTTATTTTCCGTTTCAGAGCATTTCGTCAGTATATGTCCGTTATGCACAAGTTTCGGTTTCCCTTTTTGGCTTCTTATAAATTTCAACGGCCTTTTATAACAATTTCGGTCTTCGTTTTCGTTGATCGCGGCGATGATAAAATTCCGTAATTCGTGCATTGGGCTTGGAGTAATTCGTATATTGAGAAGCTGTCCCTTAATCGTACTAATCGAAATCGCGGTTCCGCGTGAGCGCGTTTCACATTCAGCATATACGTATATCAATCGATATCGATACATTTCAGTTATAGCGACATGATTTTGTTTTGCTGCCGGTAATTTGTCGTGTGGTGTATTCAATTACTGCAGCCGTTACATATTTATGACGAAGTTCATTCTCCATGAAGATGTTTTGGAAAAGATATTTTGCTGTGAGATATTTTTACCGAAGTTGTTTTTAAGTGAAGATATTTTTGAAAAAGATATTTTGCAATGGGAGATTTGTACCAAAGTTTTTTTGTTGCGAAGATATTTTTGTCCGAGATATTTAGTCATAGACCAATCAGTTCATGCTACGCTCCGTCCCGCTGCGCTGCGCTGCGCTGCGCTGCGCTGCGCTGCGAAATTTTGATTTGGATTTCGTGCGCCAGAACCGCCAACACATTTGCGTGCGCTAATAAGTATTGCGTAGAGTCAGAGTTGGCCGTCTGAACTCTCGCCGCCTAATTTTTGGAAAAGGTGGGGATCAGAGGGCTCGTGTCTCCGTGCGCTACCGATCGCGTGGCTGTTTCCCGAGGATCGTCGCGTTGCGAAGAATATTGAGATCCTCCCGAGAGAAAAAGTAGAAAGAGGCTCTACGGATTCCCGTCGTCTTGGTGAGTTGTTTTGCCGCTCAGTTTTAAAAAAAAATTTTAATATTGTTTTTTTTTATTTATCAACCGTTAATTCGCGAGTAGTGTTTAGGCGCGACGACGATTTTCCGTACGTGTAGGATCTCGAGATTTTCTTTTGTTCTTTGTCGTATAATCCCGCGAGACTTTGTCGGAAATTTTGCCGGGTGACTAGATCTCCCGTTTATTTAACGAGTGTTTAATTTTATTTTGTGGATCGTGCCGAGAGTTTTCCCGGGTTCAGCCAACAATGTTAGATTTATTTTTTTCGGGTTTCGGGAACGACTGCGTGTTTTTTTTATAGTGTCACCCGCGATTATATTATTTCTGTCGGTGAATTTAGTAGCCGGTTTTTTTATCCGTAGGAGAGTGTGAGTGTCATGTTTCGTTTTACATGATTGAAAAAAAAGGACTGAACGTGTCGTTAACAAATTTTAGTGAATCTTAACGTGCGTTAAATTCATATTTTATTAATTTCTTTTGTTTTCTTTTGTGTTCGCGAATATTGTGGAATAATTAGATCGTGGGCGAATATAATTGTTGGGTATTTATTTATTAGTTGAACAGTCCCGTCTGTTCGTATATTATTGTTTGTGTGATATTTTTATTTTTATATATTTTTGTGAAATTGTGTGGCGTGAGCCGTAGCGTACTGTAACTCGCATCGGCAGATCGAAGCCGAGGTTTGTGAGTTTTACGGAAAATTGATCTTGTTTTTTCTTTGCTCTCGAATTTTAATAAATTGACTTGTGATTCCCGGATTTGAGAATCGATTGATAATTATTCACTGAAATAAACTGCACGAGTTCCCTTTTTCGGAATCCCGCCACTCTACGATTATTGACGGCTGCGGCTAGCTCGGCAAAAGCAGCTTGGTCCACAAAAGATCGAGAACTCTTCCCGGCGCGAAAGCGCCTGGCGCCCTTATAAAATAAAGGGAAGAATTCTCGGAATTTTAGCTTGTAGCGGTTTTGGGTTTGGAAATTTACACTACAATGTCAAGCTTTTATATTATAAGATCTGAAAGTAAAATCGTTCATGTATGTTTGAGTTACGTGTATGTATGTATGTGTGTTTAAAATATGAGTGATATTTGCTTCATTGTATTGATTTGTTTCTGGCTCTTTCCAAAATTTTTATCTACAAATTGTTATGTTTACAAATTAATTAACAGTTTGCTATATACATATATTTTTATAATTATGTATGCTATTGAAATATTAATTAAAGAGCCTGATCATTATATTTTATTGTGTTTATTCTATTTATTTGTTTCTCTATAATCTGGTAAAAATGTTAATTGTGCAGGTGCGGATTGTTGGTGTTATTATTTTCATTACGATATTTTTTATATGTTTAAGACATTGCGTAACAATTCATGCTAACATCTATATTCATTTCAACTCCACAACAATGTAAAATTATAAAATAGGTCAGAAATTATTAATATAAATTTCCAAAATATATCTAAATATAAATATATATACATATATATATTCCTTTATTCCTATTAAAATGAAAATAATAACTGCCAACTAATTACGGTTTATTACATTTTGGTTTCTTAAACACGATACTAAATTTTTGTAATTTTCTACAAGCATCTTTGGTCTCTAAAATGTTGGTAAACCACAACATACTATACAAACTTACGAAAATCTATAAACCTGTTCCAAATCTCAGTTTTTATCATAGGTAATTATATCATAGGTAGTGTTATCTTAATATCTCATCAGTAGTAAATTGTAGCCTTGGCTAATAACTCGCTATCAAAATGTGAATTTTATTGCTGTCCACAGAAATTTAATAACCCATAACTTTCCATCATAATATATAACTGTTTATTTTAATGTTTTGTTTATTCCATTAAACGGGGCGCGTAGTACTCTCGCCCTCGTTTAACTTAAACCTGCCTCTCCATGTTTATAATTAAGGTCCGCGAGACGTAGAATATTGGAACTTGGGAGGATGTATCGTATATAGATCTACAATTACAATAGTACGGGCCTAGGGATCTCATAGAAGGACTTCCAATTACAAAAATCGGACTTATGCATGTCATTCTAGAGATCTTGATTCTTGGCACGGCGGTGGAACCGAAATCTAATCAGCGTGGAGTGTCGGGTTTATGACACTGCAGCTGTGGTCGTTCGTTTCTAAACTTTGGCAGGAGTATTAGCGACACTAATCTTTCCCGTTCCAAGTTTTCTATTATCTTCAGTTATACCCGTTTCGACTACGTTTAATGTCTTCAATGGATGTCATGCTTTCATAACATCAATAGGGGCAATCTTTAATTTGGTATTGAATGTATGGAAAATTAGCATATATTTGTTTAATAACCGTATTGTACCCCCTGCAACGGAGTCTCATCCCATCGTCCATCTTCCATCGTGGTATTTACACTACGCCAGCGGGTCATCAACTCAATATTTTTCTTTATTTGTTGGAGCTCCTAGAATTTTCATTTGTCAAAGATAATAAAAAGACACTGATTAACCGATTCCGTGGATTTTGGATGCCTAAGGATCGAGCTGGAAAATGGGTCGAAATATTATTGTGCCATCCGTCTCCTTCACGCCTTACCAGTCAGGAGCTGATCCATTCCACTTTCATAGAAATTGTCGTGGTTCGGCCAGCCCGAACCCCCGTAAGAGAGGTTTTAGAACCGATAAGGTTAATATATAATAACGATAATTATAATAGGTACACTTGCAGTATTGCAATGAATAATATTGTGAGTTCAATCGCCCATACATCGTGGCCACAATTTAGAACCGATAAGGAAATAGGTTCGATTGCAGTGTTGCAATGAATAATATTGTGCGTTCAATCGCCGATATATCATGGCCACGATTTGCCGCCGAAGGAACTCCACACCTTCTTAACGTCGTTATTAGATCAGAGGAGAGGACATGTGTGAATCAGTCAGATTTGCTGCAAGAGAGAGACTGAGGAGAGACAACGAGTGAGATACCATACGTAAAATATTCGCTCTCTCAACACCGCAATTATGTACGGTACCAAATATAGGAGTCAGTAGACGATATTATAATTCGAATTGTGCACTAAGCCTTTCTGCGAGATCTAGAAATCCTCTAGTACCGTAAGGACCCGAGAATTGACTAATTTTTAGGGGCAAACTCGAAACATGAGAGCGTGTATATGCGCGGAATTTGACGAGGTGCCGCAGTCGTGATCCCATTGATCGACGCCGCAACATATCCCCGAAAAAACATTTCCGTGTTACATATGAAAGTGATTACATCGCGATCACTTTCATTCCGTCATTTTTGTAGATAGTGACGGGCTCGTACACCTAAAATTTCGAAAAATAAGCGTCGAGCCACTCGTCCCAAATATCACGACGCCCGCACGTCTTTCCCTGCTATCGTGACGATGGGCGCCAGGCGATCAATTATTTCACCCGATCGCCAGGGAATTTATTGTCTAATCCTTACCATATCCAATCGTCTCCGGCTAGCTAAAAGGGGTGCAGTTCGGGGGACGCAGTACAAAAATGAAGAAAAATAATAATTACGGAGAAACTCGAGATATTCCCGCACGTATAATTTATTACCCGATGTAACGGTTAACACTTCGACGCTCAATGTTAATCTCAATATTTAACAGAAGACAATCGTACATTAATGACTCGAGTCCGACAGGTTTCGCGAAACTAGACGCACGCATTTACTACTTTTTCCCCGATACAGCTGGTATAACCAAGAGGGCACGACACGACAATCCCGACAATAATGGTAGCAAATTTTTGATTACACAAAGAGCATCTCGTGCGCTTACCTTTTCTCTTTCTAGCGAGATACGCTACCACGCGGTTCTCCTTCCTTGTCTCGCCCGGTGCCTCGTGGCCGGACTCTCTCTCGCTCGTTGCTGCTTATGGGCTGTCGTCGCTGCTCACTCTATCCCGCAGTGCTCGTGCACTGCTCGCTTCTATCCTCTCTCCCACTCGCTCTCTCACACTCGCGGCTACGGGCGTTTGAGCTCGTGCCTTTGTTAGTTCACTCGCAGTGCTCGTGCACTGCCTCACTCTCTCCTCTCACTCTAACTCGCACTGTTCACGCGTTTGAACTCGCGCCTTTCCGATTAGTTTTCTTATTGTCTACTAATTCCATGCGCTACCTCACTCTAATCTTTCCATAGCGGCTGGCACTGCTGCACGCGGCGAGAATACTATCGAATTCGGTATATTAGATTTTACGCGTTCTTCTTCTTTCTTTTCGCCTATTTGCGGTCCTTACACGTTCCGGGCCTTTTTCCTACTGCCTAATTGCTAGCGCGCATCGTGCCCTCTCGATCGCCGTCGCGTAGACCGCTCGGCGCTTCGAGACTCTTGAGAAGGGGGTCCTTTGTAGCGTGCTCGCGTGGTCTCCTCGCTTGACGCCTCTCCTCTCCTCTCCGCCCGTACAGCCTATGCCTCGAGCGTACGATATCTCGCATTCCTGGAAGAGTTGATATTTCCCCCGCAGTTACTTATTCTCGGGCAATTTATTTCTTTTGGGCCGAAGAACGATCGTACAACATTCGCACGGGCCGGCCTCGCTCGCGCGCGTGCCTTGGGCAGACGTGCGGGGTCGGGGGCGTCGTAGCGCCTCGTCACAAGATATAGCCTCTGAGCAGCATACGCCTCTTTAGCAACGCTGAAGTCTGAAAGAGTGATTCGAATGGAAGTCCCGAAGAAGGGTGCCAAAGTTGTATTGTTTATATTTAGAAAGTGGGCGTCTGAAGAATTGATAAAAAGAATTGGTTTGTTTACTTCTTCGTCAGGTACACCGTCGATTATATATTGGATTTTTGCCTCCAATTCGATATCAGCGTAACTCGCTATTTCCAATACGCGATAAATATATACTTGAAAAGATTCATCAATTTTTTTTTTTGACACGGCTGAGATCGTTATGAACTGTTTTGCCATTCACCGCGGACGTGAACTCGTTCATACGTGCTTTTTTTCTATTGCCACCAGGTCTGTGCATGACACTCAAATCCACAAAAAGATTGGCTGAACGACGCAGGAGCTTTTCGAGAAAATTATCTTTTGAACATCGGTCCATTAGTACAATTCTGTGGTATTTTTAAAGTCTATAAGCCATCACTGAACATTTTGATTACCGTTTCCAGAGAGTGTCACAAGCATGTCTTCGACATCTTTAAATAAAAGCGTAGGTTGTGATTTCACTCTCACGTGACGAGACACATCTTGATTTTTACGTCGCCCGTTTTTACCATCGTCGTTGTCATTCGATTCTCGAAGATTTGTATCGTCAACTTCTTTATCTATGTTATCTTCGTTAGTTTGTAATGCATTCTTGAGCCTTTTAAGAAGTCTCGTTTTATTACCGGCTGTTGGAGAGACTGGTGGTTAGTTACGGCGTTGGGCACCCAACTACCGGCTGGCTGGCAGCACCTCTCGGAAGCTCGCGCAATCATCTAATAGCGGTAAACGCATGTGCGCTTTGGCTCGCGGCAACGAGACACTGGTTTTTTGCGCGCTTTCCATTAGTCACTCTTTGTTAACGGCTGTGACCAGTTCAGTATTAAGTTTTTCAAAATGCTCTCGGTTTCATTCTTTAGTCTTCTCATAATTAGTCTCCTCATATATATTAGTCATCTCATCGCGGCATACATCTCAATTAGACTGCTCACCTCGGGGAGTTTTCGTACGGTTATCGTGTCGATGTAAGATCTGTAGCCGGCGATGTCAGCCAATAACACGTGGCCGCGTGTTGCTGTAATTCATTTTGGGAAAAGACTACTCGGCAAGTTCAGATCTTAATATAACTGTGCTTCGTCGGTCCCTCACTCAAACATTGACTATTCTCACATATCTCGCCTTTTTGTACTGATTTTAAGTGTTTTGTTTTTTTGAAAATATATAATATCGTTACCAATAATTTTTCGCCTAGCGCCATTTTTTATTTCAAGACCTGTTCCACCATTACCAACTCAACAACAGCATTTTTCTACACCGGCCGAATTCAAATTCCGATCACGCAAATGAATTCTGAGGTCTGCTATCGATACCACATCTACGTTAATTGGTTAATTTATTTTTTCGTCGTCATCTTGGTCATTATGTGTCTTTTCGACATTAGATGTACCAACGTCATCGCCTTTCCCAAGAGCCACTTCGTGAACCCTTGCGTAATACTGCTTTTGTTCCAACTAAAGAGAGTTTATGTTTTTCAAGAAGATTTGAGCTTCTCCGTCGTCAAATTATTTATATCGAAATTCGCTCCGATATTATCAGAGCACGAACAGTAGAATAGTACAAAGATCGCGAGACCGGGGCGTGGCCCAAGCCCCCCACCCGTCCGACCCCTCCTCCCTAGAGGGACGCCGCCATTGCCTCCCACTTACCCTTACCCCCACCACCTGGGGTATTTTCGATGGCCATCATCCTCCCCACCCGCTAATACCCCAACAAAGGGTGCTAGACGTGTCACGTGGTCACCCCCTACTCTGGGGTTCTGATACGCGCGCCGCGAGGTGTCACCCCACCGAGGCCCACCCCCTACCTAGACCTCACTAGGCTTTCGACCGTGTGCGTTACGATATTCTGCTTGGAAAGCTGGCGAATCTTCGGATGTCGGACTCGGTGGTATCGTGGTTTGCTGCGTACCTGAGCGGGCACTCCCAGGCGGTTGTCGGTGCGGGGGCAACTCGTTCGCAGTTTATAGCGAACTCCACTGGCGTGCCGTAGGGCTCGGTACTAGGCTCTCTCCTATTCTCTCTCTATATGGCGGATTTGAGATTTGTGCTGTCCGGGTATGACTACAATATACACGCTGATGATCTTCAGAGTTTCTGCAGAGAGTTTCCACGTGATATCGATTCTTCCGGCAATAGGTTGAACCAGGATGTGTTAGAGGACACACTTAAGAGATGAGCCGGTCACAAGAAGTTAAAAATATTATACGTGCATAACCTTACCTCCCAGTTCTTTATTGTGAGTTCTATCCTCGGATAGACATACCGGGGGTAACTAAAGCTAGGGAAAAGTTCTCCGGGGAGAGACGCCACGAACATTACGTCAAACATCTTAAAATATATCACACAGATAAATACACCATCGATTTTAAATGTAGCGAGTGCGACTACAGGGTGGAGAGCAAATACCCCCGAAAGACGTTGAAAGCCCATTATATTAAACATCACGAACAGGCGCCCACTCTTCAGAGAAGTCCGTTGCAGCCTGAAGAATCCGAGGAACATATACAGGGAGAGAGGCCGTCAAGAAGTAGCCAAACCCGCCCCTCCCCCGCGAACATCGAAACGGTAACACAGACATGTGCACAACTTGAAAGACGCATTTAAAAATAGACACAAGCCCAACCACAACCCCGCATACAAACACAGCGTCAAATACGAACAACCACTAACAACCACGAACCTTCGAAACACCCTTATGCGACACACGGCAATAGGTCTACGTTACGCTACGGCACTACGGAATTGGGTCGTGGGCCCCGAATCAAGGTACCACCCCCGTATAATCACCAGGGAATCTCGCAACAATAACACCATCGCTTGCAGCCTCAGCTGTCGCCAAAAGAAACCCAATGGTAGTACCCGATCGCCAGCCACCTGTAGACGACGAAGCCCTCAACACTAGCTGGAGGGAAATACGGCAACAGGCGGCAGCGTCCCCTCTGCTAAAGATGTTGATGACATCGAGAAATGCCTCTCTGGAGACGTCAACATCGACGCCCAACCCACCGGCTGCCTTGCCCGAACTAACACCAACGCCACCTTTCAGACGAGTAACGAGAGCAACAAAAGCGAGAAAGGTGGCAATGGCACGTGGAACACCGGTGGGGGCCAGATCGACACCAACAACCACAAGGGAGGCCAACGGTCTGGTGGGCACTTGAAGACTGGGACTGATACCGAGGACAACAGCAGATACGACCCCGGTACTCTGGTTAGTGTCGCCAAAGACGAGGTTCGCCGAGGCAGTTGGAAGGGCTTCGGCAACACCGGAAGAGGCCCAGGGAAGAAGGATGGAGGGGGTAAACGGCTCAAGTTCCCCGCAAACACAGAGTTCGGGGACGTTCACGGGGGTTAGTAACTTACCAAATTCCCGGGATACTCCACCAACACGATCCTCACCCCCTTAACCCACCGTCAAGTGAAGGCAGCGTGGCGACACTGACGACAACAACCACAACAACGACAACATGCACGGGGTCGATAATGTCGGCAGTCCCAGCGGCACAGCACCATCATATCCCCGGAGGGACACACCCAGCAGAGGGGCAGCAACAACAAAAACAACAACAACACCGTACACAGTCGAAAGAAGGAAACCGAGAGAAGGCGGCACCAGGGAACTCAGCGGCAAGTATGGAAGCGGGGGCGAGGGGCCAGTTGGCAGCACCTCTCGGAAGCTCGTGCGGTAATCTAATAGTGGCAAACGCATGAGCACTTTGGCTCGCGCGCAGGGGATATGATCGCCCAGAAGGAGAGGCTGATGGTGCGAGAACTCGGACCGGGGGCACGGCAACGGAGGCAACCAGACTCCAGAAGCTATATCGCAGCAACCGTCGTAGGGCGGTGCAAGGGGTGCTTGGTCCTCGTGAGCACTGTCTAGTGGACAAAGCGGACATCGAGGGGCACTTCGGAGCGTTACATGGACCACGAGAGTCAGGAGCTGAGCTGCCACCCGTGTTCCCGGCGGAAACGCTGGATGTGGCTAGCTGCAAGGCCCTGGAACGGCTGTTCTCGGTCGAAGAGGTGAGCAAGTGGCTCCGGAGGATGACGAATTCATCCCCCGAACCCGACGGCATCACATACAGAGACTGGAGAAGGGCCGACCCAGGGTGTCGCGTGCTCGCGGATATATAGAACACCTACTAATGTGAGGAGCTGCTCCGGAAATTTGGAAGTGTTCTAATACAACCCTCTTGTTTAAAAAGGGGGATCGGAATAGCCTCTCAATTTAATATGGGGGTCGTGTTACCTATCGCCAATCGCGATGGGTGACACGACCCCCAAGCTTTTCGCGGCGATGATAGCAGATTGTCTAACCGACTGGGCCATCGCGAACAGCAGGCTCAGCCCATCGCAAAAGGGTTTCCTGCCGTTTGAGGGATACTATGAACACAACTTTACCCTGCAGGAGATCCTTGGCGACGCAGGGAGATAAGGCAAAGAGGTGGTCATCGCGTGGCTGGATTCAACAAATGCTTTTGGATCAGTGCCATACGCGGCGATCCACAAGGATCCCTCAAATTACGAAAAACATTATCAAAGCGTCATATAATGGAGCAGCTACGCGCATCCAGACCTCTGACGGACTTACAAAGCCGAACAACACTGCTCAGGGGTGCGATAGGGCTGTCCGATGAGTCTCATAGTCTCCACCCTCACCCTGGAGCTCGTGTTGCGATCAGTCGGCAGAGGTAGGGCAGGATACAGACTTGGGGGCCAGAAATTTTATAACCTGACATATGCAGATGACACGGCTCTGATCGCAAGTAACCCCGAGGAAATGAGATCCCTTCTGGTGGAGGTGGAGGCGGCGGCAAGGGCGGTGAGCCTCTCATTTAAGCCTCACGCGTTTAAATTGTTAACCGCGGAGGATGAGATGGTAAGAATCCTCGCCTGGTATCGGCTGAGGGAGACAGTTTCGGCGAGAATCGGGAGGCCTCCGCCGGGGAGGACATAGCCCGCTACCTCAGGGAGCATGGAAAGCGAGCATGCGGCGACGGTGAACATTGGGCCGCCGTTTTTATGCAGCCGTGCAAGGAAGGCCATGACTCAGGGGAGGGAAAAGACGGGAGTAGCGTGGTGGCGGTACGAGGAGAGGGGGGAGCTCGCAGTGGAATGCAGGGTCCCAACAATTAGCCGGTAGTCAAGCAACCGGCGCAAGATCACAAATCGTTGGTCGCTTGAGGGCGGCCGTGTCCGGTCACTTCAGAAGGACACTATTGGAAAATAAAGACCAGGGGAAGGTTTTCGAGATATCATTACTCATGCCGGTGTCTAACCACTTTATGAGGAATGGACGCAATATCCGCTTCGGCAATTGGAGATTCATTCATCGGGCGCGGTTGGATGTGCTACCGCTTAACAGAGCACGCCGCTGGGTCGTTGATGGCAAGCGGTGTCGGCGATGCGAGTGTAACCTCGAAACCCTACCATATGTCCTCGGGAACTGCGGTCCTCACGCGGACGCGATTCAGAGAAGGCATTAAAGACTCGGCTTGTGAGACCGGACGAACGAGCGTGTCCTCGGTCTTCTCGTGGTCAACCCCAGGTACGCGGCGATGATGAGACGGCTGATGGTGAACGCCACGGTCCGGTGATCACGGGACATATACGTCGAGCATGTGTCGGGAGTCAAACAATATGCGCATTGACGACATACAAATGGTTACGCCAACATATCTGTTTATCCATTATATGCGTCTATACGTTACAATGGAATTTTATTTTTATTTTAATTTTTGTTTCGGACCACCCACCTCTTCATGTATCTACGTATTTCTTTATTCACCTAGTTATTTACTGACTATTTATTCATGTACCTATTTATTACTTATTTGTGTATTTATTGTATTTTATTTTTTTAATTTTTGTTTTATTGTTTCTGACATATGTAACCCGGTTAACCATCTATGTAGTCTAACCTATTCTGACTCTATTTATTAATAAGAATTTGTTTGGCTTTTGTCGTTTATCAATAACATTATTGTTGTTAAGCATCGTCGTATCGACCTAATTTATATAGATGAAATCTTTGACACGCGTACTCGGGATCTGAGATATCGGTGTCGAAGATTCTGATGTTATCGACATTTCTATACAGGAAAGTTTGAAACATATTTCGATTCCCTAATTTTTATTTAGCTCGCTCTAATTGCTCCACCAGTTCATTAAGAATTGATGGAGCAACCAGAGCGACCCATTTTTTACAACTAAAATTAATCATGAAAAATCGTTTCCTGTATAGGAATGTCGATAACATCAGAATCTTCGATACCCATATCTCAGACCCCGAGTACGCGTGTCAAAAATTCCATCTATTTATTAATACTCAACTTATTGTATTCGCCATTGTCTTAGCCGTAAGTTTATTTTATTTTAATTTTATCCGTCCGACTAATTCTTTTATTTATTTATTATTATTATTATTTATGTTAAATTCATCCGATCCGTTCTTTATTTGTAGGTCGTACTCCGTAGGTGAAACGGTATCTATTTATTTTTTAATATACTTTATTTTTTTAGGCGTAACCATTTACGTGCGCACCCAGCGCTGATGCACCAAACTAATATCTGCAGACACTTCACACCAGCGAGCGTAATAAACCCTGGCTCCCGAGAGGAGTACACATTAATATACACATATACATATACACACCCCATGCACTGGCATTATATATGCGCTAAGGATAGAGTACGGAAAAAATAAATAGATAAATAAGTAATAAGAACGCGTACTATAAAAATGAAAATAGCAAGGCCTAGGCCGATGATTTGTGGGAGAAATATAGTCCGAAAGGACAAAACCGCTGTTTTGAAATAAACGTCTTTATCAGTTCGTACATTAACGACAAATGGGTTGTTGTTAAATAGCGAGAAGACGCATGCGATAATATTTGGAAGTGGGGTCTACGTCATGATGTTGAGTAACAGGCAGATGCCAACTCTTATAAACGGGCGAGCGGTGGAGCCGTTTGAGCAATCGGTGATGGTGCTCGGGCACCTTTGCCTATTCGTATTTTGTCGGAGAATTTCTGGTAGCGTGAGTAGGCAATAGCGGTGGCCAAAGCGATAAATTTTTCCTTGTATCGGCTAAAGGTGTGTCAGAAGTTGTTGCCTGTGAAAGCGGGCGTTGCGCTGCTCAGGGCGCTAATATTTCCGATTGTGAACTACTGTAGTTTTTCAGAGCAAACCGAAGGAATATGAAAAGGACATCGACGTGGTCATGAACTCATGTGTGCGCTTCATCTTCGATGTTGACAGATTTGAACATAGTTCGCCCTACTGCCATTGGTTAGGCTGGCTACGGGATAAGGAGAGTAGGGAGCTAAACCTGATGTATTTGGTTCATGCGGTATTGATTGATGGCAGTCCTTGGTATTTGCGGCGCTTTCTTGTGTGGCCGGAAAATCGGGGTATTGCAACTCGCGACGGATTGCGGCGGTAGCTCAGAGTAGCGCACTTCAGGACGGAGACCCGTAGACATCAGTTCAGAACTGCTGCGGCGTACGGATGGAATGCGCTTCCTTCGTCGGCATTGGGACTGCCTAGAGGCGCGTTTCGCACGGCGATGTGGGGGAGGCTGTTAGGGAAAGTGCGTCTGATACCGGTTAGGTAGGCGGAAGGCGTTTATTTTTCGATATTTTTATTTTATTACTTTACTTTCCCTGCGGTGTTATTTGTATTTTTATTTTGTACCATTTATATTTTCTTTTTGCGGCGCTGCTTTATATCATTTTGTATTATTTTGCATCATTCATTTTCTTCATTGGCTATTTCGTTATATTTCCTTGCTATATTTTTGGACATATATATATATTAAGTTGTTGTTGTTGTTGGTGGAGGTGTCGGAATGTGGCACCCCGCTCTAAAGTATCGGTTTCCCTGAAAACGGGTTGCCTACTGGGCCGAATTGGTTTTAGTGCAATAAACCTAAATGTAAATCTAAATCTCAATCTCACTCGTCGGTGTACGACGCGCCGCCGATCGGGATTTTTCCGAAACTCACAGCGAGGTAAAAAAATCGATAAAATACCGTAGTCCCGTCTCCCCCAGTCCATAAGGTTCCCGCGCCGCGTCGTCGGTACTACAACCGCCGCCGCCCGCAGCCACCGAGGTCTCCTGCTCGCCAGCGTCAGACGCGCCGCCGGTCAGTGTGTTTCTGAAATGTGTAGCGAGATACAAAGATCGTTAAAATGCCATGGTCTCAGTTTCCCCCACTCGGTATGGCCCACACGCCGCGTCGTCTGTACAGCCGCCGCGAGCTGCTACCCGCCATCCACAACCCCCTACCTATGTCTGCCACAGAAGTAGTGGGGCTTCCAGTTTTTTCTTCTCTTCAGAAGATATAATACGGTATATTGTGTTCACACGTAAATCCGCACGACTCATGATAAAAATGTGCGAAGGAGAGATGTATAGATATTGTGTTTATCTCTGCTCATGAGATGTAGGATCATACTGTTCGCGGCCCGCGTATCGCGGCTCTTTGTATATGACGGCATGAGCTCCTCAACATATAACATATGTTAGTACAGTGAGAGAAACCGGTTTTCCAACATCTATTGCGACGAGCAGTGCGAGTGAGAGATATTGTAACGTGGCAAAATTGCGGATTTTCAAGAACCCTGCAGAGCCCCACACGCTTAGACAACTCCTGACAGATACATAGGGCCTCGATAGATAATTTAGTATAATTATTAATTACTGGTTTATTTTTTTTTATTTCCCTTATGTACATCGAGCGACGGGAGGTTATATCAAGGGAGAATTGCTGCTCTACGGTAGCTCCCGCGTCACATGCCCAATGCAGAGGGTTTCCGACCTCATGTGGTGTTACGATTCACATAACGAACTATTTATTCCCGAAGACGTCCTGTGAGAAGGTGGCATAAAATCCCGCCATTCAAAAAACAATGGACAGCAAGTAAAGCCTGTCTGCATTTAGGAAGATAATCTACGCTGCCATCCCTCTTGATGCTCTGCGTTGCGAGTTTCCTATTTAGACTTCGTGCGCACTTAGAGACAGCCACAGGCGAAATATCAGAGTTGGCCGCGTAATTTCTCGCCACCTAAATTTAGGGAAGAGTAGGGATTAGATGGCTCGTGCCCCCATGAGTGATGGCTCTCGAGGTATTCCCGTGGAAAAAGAAGGCGTGAGGAACGATATATTATAGTATCGTAAGACAAAGATTGTATTATTCTCGTTGACGAGGAAGGAAAATCGTGTGAGTAGAGGTGAGCACTGTCGTTCGACATTTGCTTCCTTTCTTTCTTTCATTGTGTTTTTTAAATTTATATATTGGCCGTGACAACAATTTTCCGTGTGGTAGAAAGCCCGCGAGCTACTAATTGGGTTTATAGATGGTAGTCCCACGTGGCTAGCCACTAAACGCTGTCCGGGCTATATTGTTAGTTTATTATTGTTGAAAAAAGAAATGGAAAAGAGGGAAAGAATCTGTCGTGAGTAGATACCCGGAAACTTGCCAGTATATTTAGTTTAACGTATACAACGATTTCGGTGTGCGGGAACAAATAATTGAACAGTGTGAGTGTGATAGGCGATATTATTTTATTGTTTTCCCGGTGGACAGAGTAGCCGGTTTTTGTTCGGGGAGAGATGTGAGAAACATTGTATAGTTTATACCCTTGTATAGTGTATGACGTTCGTTTCCGCTATACCGCGCGTAAGTGTGAGAGAGAAAGATAGACGGGAAGGACCGTATCATTTAGAATAAAGAGGCGGAGAAACGTGCGATCTGTTTTATTCCCTTTTCTAATGTTAATAGTTTTTTTTGCGTTTGAAGGAAGTATATTTTTCGGTTAGACCCCACATTGAGTCGTATGAAGAAACGGGATAAGTCCGAATCTTTGCTTCCTTCTAGGAGTGAAATTTTAATCTTCGTAATAAATTCTTAGCTTTGTTTTTTTTATCGGAATCGGGTGGATTATCGTTCGCTCAAAACCATCCCGTACTGAATTGTAGTTTTTTTAGGTATTCATAATAGGTAAATCCCGCTCTCTCATGTGATATTTTGTGCGCAACGGTGTGTAAGTGTGTGTGTGGCGAGACCAATTTCTCGCGGTGACTCGAGTTGATTGATCGAAGCATTGTTGTATTATTTTGTTCGATAAACTTAAGATTTTGCGGGAAAATCTAGTCCAGTGAAATTTGTCTATTTTAAATAAATATTTATTTGTGATTCCAGCAATCTGATCTGATGATTAGTTTTGGTTTTCTTTTTACTGCACGAGTTTCGATATTGAATCGAGCCACTCTACATTTCTTGACGGCTACGGCTAGCTCGGTAAAAGCAGCTTGGTCCGTGTAACATCGACAGTTCTTGTCGGCGCGAAACCGCCCGGCGCCCATTAAAAATAAAGGGGAGAACTCGGGCTGTGGCTTTGTAATGTCGTAGGGATAGTTTGGAAAAATACACTAAAATACATATATATACAGGGTGACAATTTAGGGGTGGCCACCTGTTTTTACAGGCATTTGCGCCGTCAATAAAGATCAAGAGAAGGGTGGTTATTGAAGGATTTTTCATGCCCTCTTTGATGGCTGAAACGATTTTTTGCTGAGATGATCAGTTTTTAAGGTGCAAACTATTTTTAAATGAAATTTTTTGGAAAATTGTTTCTCACATTATATTTATAAAGTTGATTAAAAGCTGAATCCAGAGCACTCGTGGGCCGAATAATTTGATCGCGTCTTGATGGAGAAATTATTTTTCAAATATCTTGTATTCGGCAGCCGATGTGCGATCTAAACAAGGAACGGTGGACTTGAAACGGCGCTTCGAGCGAGGTGACGCCGCGAGTCTCGAAACCCGGCTGACAGCGGGCTAAATGCCCGTCTGTCACCAAACGTGGTTAGGCCGGCCAGCTGCTGTGTGTCAATTTGAATGGCAATCCATATTGACGTACAGCTTTGCTCCACTACGCGCGCGGCAAAATCAACGATACTAATTAGCTAACCTCGCATCTTACAGCGACGTAAATTAAATGCATTACATTTTTTTATCTCTGGGCACGGCTTTCTCGCTAATTTTCATTTATCAAAACTTCCTCTGAGTGGAAGCGAAAGCTGTTCAACAATCTTCCTCTCTGAGTTGACTTTATGGAAAATAAGGAATAACGAGAAAGTGATGTGTAAAGATCTACTTTGATTTTTTTTTATTTTTATTTTATTTATTTCCATTGAACCAACATTCTCTTTAGGTTTTCTTCGAACAAAAATGCCTCGCGAGCATTCTCGGTTCATTCGTAACTTCGGTTTCATAAAACTCACGAGATAAGATGACAAGATATTGATAAGCACCAACAACAATTATTTTTTGCACACGGTTTTCTCGCTAATTTTCATTTATCTCAACTTCCTCTGAGAGGAAGTCAAAGCTGATCAACAGTCCTCCTCTCGGAGTTGGTTTTATGAAAAATGAAAAATAACGAGAAAGTAATGTGTAAAGATCTGATTGAATCTATTTTCAAATTTTATTTCCATTTATTTTAATCGAACCAATATCTTCTTTAGGTTTTCTTCAATTAAAAATGCCTCGCGAGTATTCCCGGTTCATTTGTAACTTCGGTTTTTTAAAATTCTCAGAGGAAGTTGTGATAACTTAAAATTAACGAGAAAGCCGAGCGCAAAAAAAATTACTGTTGGTGCTTATTAATATCTTGGCATCTTATCTGGTGAGTTTTGTAAAACCGAAGTTGCAAATTAACCGAAAATACTCGTGTAGCATTTTTGATCGAAGAAAACCTAAAGAGAACGTTGGTTCAATGAAAATAAAAAAAAATAAAATTTAAAAAATATTCAAAGTAGATCCTTACACATTACTTTCTCGTTACTTCTTATTTTTCACAAAACCAACTCCGAGAGGAGGATTATTGAACAGCTTTCGTTTCTTCTCAGAGGAAGTTATCATAAATCAAAATTGGCGAGAAAGCCGTGCCCAAAGATTTATTTTACATCCTAATAAAAAATAAATAAATAAATAAAAGTATAAAAACTGGCAACTGCGTGGTATCCTAGAATAGACACCACGGTTCTCTTGAACGAAAAACAAATTTTAACAATAAAAAAAATATATTCTTCTTGCTTATTAAAATCTCGGCGTCTTATTTCGTGAGTTTTATAAAACCAACATTACAATTAAACCGGGAATACTCACGAGGCATTTTTGTTCGAAGAAAACCTAAAGAGGACCTTTGTTCAGTGAAAATAATTTTTTTTTTCATTTTCAAAAATATTCAAAGTAGATCTTTACACTTATGTGTCTTATTTGGTGAGTTTTATAAAACCAATATTACAATTGAACCGGGAGTACTCGCGAGGCATTTTTGTTCGAAGAAAACCTAAAGAAGACCTTGGTTCAATGAAAGTAAAAGAAAAATTAAAATAAAAAAAATTCAGAATAGATCTTTACACATTACTTTTTCGTTATTTTTCATTTTTCATAAAGCCAACTCCGAGAGGAGGTTTGTTGAATAACTTTCGTTTCCTCTCAGAAGAAGTTGTGATAAATGAAAATTAGCGAGAAAGCCGTGCCCAAAGATTTACTTTGCATCTTTTTTTTAATTTATTTTAATTTCTGTTCAATGAACCAATGTTTTGTTTAGGTTTTCTTCTATCAAAAATGCCGCGTGAGATCCGCAGTTCATTTGTAACTTCAGTTTTATAAAACTCACCAGATAAGATGCCAAGGTATTAATAAGCACCAACAGTCATTTCTTTTTGCGCACAGCTTTCTCGCTAATTTTAATTTATCACAACTTCCTTTGAGAGTTTTATAAAACCGAAGTTACAAATTAACCGGGAATACTAGCGAGGCATTTTTGTTCGAAGAAAACCTAAAAAATACATTGGTTTAATGAAAATTAAAAAAATATTAAAAATTTTCAAAGTAGATCTTTACACAGACATGTAGGGATCGTGCCACATAGATTTTCGTAATTCTTCTATAAAGACTGACAAACAAAATTGCATGTTGTCCTAGAATGGACATTCACTTAAACGGAAAAAAATTTCAACAATAAAAAAAAATTATTCTTGCAGCTTATTAAAATGTCAGCGCCTTATTTGGTGAGTTTTATAAAACCAACATTACAGTTGAACCGGGAATACTCGCGAGGCACATTGGTTCGAAGAAAACCTAAAGAGAACGTTGGTTCAATGAAAATAAACAAAAATTAAATTAAAAAAAAAAGATTCAAAGTTGATCTTCACAAACTACTTTTTCGTTATTTCTTATTTTTCATAAAGCGGATTCCCAAAGGAGGTTAGTGCTTCTTAAAATCTCGGCGTCTTATCTGGTGAGTTTTATAAAACCGAAGTTACAAATGTACCAAGAATACTCGCGAGGCATTTTTGTTCGAAGAAAACCTGAAGAGAACGTTGGTTCAATGGAAATAAATAAAATAAAAATAAAAAAAAATCAAAGTAGATCTTTACACATCACTTTCTCGTTATTCCTTATTTTTCATAAAGTCAACTCCGAGAGGAAGATTGTTGAACAGCTTTCGCTTCCTCTCAGAGGAAGTTATGATAAATGAAAATTAGCGAGAAAGCCGTGCCCAGAGATAAAAAAATGTAATGCATTTAATTTACGTCGCTGTAAGATGCGAGGTTAGCTAATTAGTATCGTTGATTTTGCCGCGCGCGTAGTGGAGCAAAGCTGTGCGTCAATATGGATTGCCATTCAAATTGACACACAGCAGCTGGCCGGCCTAACCACGTTTGGTGACAGACGGGCATTTAGCCCGCTGTCAGCCGGGTTTCGAGACTCGCGGCGCTACCTCGCTCGAAGCGCCGTTTCAAGTCCACCGTTCCTTGTTCAGATCGCACATCGGCTGCCGAATACAAGATATTTGAAAAATAATTTCTCCATCAAGACGCGATCAAATTATTCGGCCCACGAGTGCTCTGGATTCAGCTTTTAATCAACTTTATAAATATAATGTGAGAAACAAATTTCCAAAAAATTTCATTTAAAAATAGTTTGCACCTTAAAAACTGATCATCTCAGCAAAAAATCGTTTCAGCCATCAAAGAGGGCATGAAAAATCCTTCAAGAACCACCCTTTACTTGATCTTTATTGACGGCGCAAATGCCTGTAAAAACAGGTGGCCACCCCTAAATTGTCACCCTGTATATAGACAGAGAGAGGTTTGAAATGACTGCAGGTGCATCGTCAGGTTTAAAAAGAAAACGAGAAACATAAATTGTCTCGCGAGGACGTAAACGTATACCGAGACTTTCGTGGGATTTTCAGAAACGGGAAAAAGTTACCATATCTGAAAACGACTCTTGTCTTTGTCTTTAATAAGCAGGTCAACTCTCGTGTAAATGTTCAAAAACTTAACGATAATGGAAATAGGCAATATTCCACGAAAATTGTATCCGACTGTTCGTCTTAACACGATTTTGTACTCGCGTATCTTCTCAGAAACGGAAAACGTTACCATATCTAAAAAAAATTTGTATCTCTAATGGCTGTACAGACGCCGTAACGTAATCCGAAAGACCCTTATCTCTCTTTTTATGAGGGTGAAATCCCAGGTAAATGTTTAAAAAACTTCAGGTTAATAGAAATAGACAATATTTCACGAAAAGTCGTAACATTTTATCTTCCTTTTCACCTTAACAAGAATTTGTACTCTCGTATCTTTTTTGTTTCTATCACTAATTTTCCGCTTTGCATCACCCGTCGAATTGTTCCATGGTATATAAGCGGTTGATGCAGCGGAGGCTGATGGAGCATGTGCTGCAGAAGCACACGCAATGTAACCCTTAGCTATCAGAAGGATTTGACGCCGGAATTAAGTATTAAAGATACAAAATTTAACTATTTTTGGTTTGAATATTTTTCATAATAATTAACAATTTTCATGATATGACCTACAAATACACCGTCATGTACTCTGTCACACGTGTACCAAACAGAAATATTATATTCTCGAAATGTACACGAAAGACAGTAGATACTATCTATCGTTTACGCAATTGTAGAAACAAGAACAAGAAAAATGCATTGGCTTTAACAATACGGGCTGTTAGAGAGGTTGCTAATGGTAGGTGAAGGGGTTCCAAATCCTGGTGTTCACAACCGAGTAAAAAAAAGGGGTTTTCGAGCACGAGCTGTCTAAAAGAATAAACGCTAGAGATGTCGTTGACCATTAAGGTATCAGGTATGGTACAGTTACAGTTTTCCGCACTGAAAGTTTTTTTTACATAGATTGTTCATAGGGTTAAGACACACCTATGGGTGGGAGAGTTTTGACAGAATTCATAAAACCGGCTGCAGTAAAAAATCTCGTCTACTTGCGTCTCCAAACTCTCGCCCGTCAACAACGGGGTGTTTTTAAATTTTTATATTTTTCCGGTCCTTGATGGTTTTTCCGTTGTTAAAATGCCGGCTATCCAGCATAAAAGATGTGCGTTTTTGGTGGTGGTTCATGAGACCGTCAGAGTTTTTATTCATTACGTTCCCAGAGTTTCGCGGCAATTTATTCCGCGTTAGTTTAATAAAGCGAGCAATTTCACGCTTATTCAACTCATCAGTGAATTAACAAGTGTTTTTCCTGCGGGTAATGCAGTGATAATAACAGCGGCGTAGAATGCTGGTGTGCTTAGTGCGACGGTATTGCAGTGACAGGTTGTCGCACACTTAGCCTTGCACGGGGGTGTGCTCTACGAATCGTTACGCCCGCTGGTTGAAGCAGAGGATCGCCGCAATGGTAAGTTTTTGACAAATTAATAATAAAATAATTAAACTGTAAAAAAATGTTTTGCTAGACATTTTTATTAATTATTATTTTTCAGTTGCTCAAGCTGGTGATCAGTCCATGCTGTTCGAGTCAGAAGTGTCACCGTCTTCGAGCGGTAGCAATTCTGCAGATGCGGATGCATCGATGAAAGCGGATGAAGACTGGCCGGACAGCAGTAGCAGCATCAGTGATGACGACACTGAAGACAACGACGATGAGGACAATGCATCCATCGGCAATGTGTTCGACGACACTGCTGTCGACGGTGTAGCCGAATTTGCAGATGCATCTGCAAACAAGGAACACGCCGACGACGACGAGAACAACGACGTCGACAAATCGGCCGACGAGGTCAACGAGGATGGGAGTACCGACGTCTTGAATCCGAGACCTCATAACGTCGATACGGCGTCAACCATGATCATGGGAGAGTTGGATAACAACGATTCACGTAAGTATAGATTTTAAATAAGATTATTTCTATTTTATATTTAAATATTAACTTCTATTTTATAATTAAATATTGAATATAAAATAGAAATTAAAATCAATTGGTGGAATTTTTGTCGGCTTATGGCGGCCAGGTTGAAGAAATTAATTCTTTAATATCATATTTATTCTCATATTTATTTTAGTCTTTATGTTGTCATGTAGCATATAGTGTATTTCGTTTGTAAAACGTGGTTTGACCACGTGACCTGCTCGAGGACCCCATGGCTCCTCTCCTCGAAAGAGAGGTTTTCTCGCCCCTAAGTGCATTTGATCTCATGCGGTATCTCCAAGTACAAGGTGTAACAGTCCGAAGGGACAGAGTATGGAAGGTGTGTGTTTAGTATGCGGATGGTTTGACGAATTATCGAAGAAAGAAAATATATGGTGATCACCGGGATTCAAACCCGGATTATTCTGGTACTGAGTAAGAGCGCTAACCACTGCGCTAATGTCATCTGGTACATTTCTGTAATTCGAATCGTCTTCTTATATGCAATGTAGGGCCGTCACAAAGGTATGATGGGGGATAATGTACCTGGTGGCTTGGGGTATGAACCTGCGTATGAGAGGCTTGAGTGGAGGATCGTTCCGCCGTGTTATGGAACTCCAGCAGTTTTACGCAAATCGCGGCAGGCTGGTAGTTTCACAGCACTTAGACACCCTCGATGAAGCTACAGAGGAGTCGAACGAGTGCGACGAGGACGAGAATCTGGTAGCATCCCGTTGGATGGGGTCGTACGGCGTCGAACGCTTAAGAATGCTCGAGGATTAGAGTGTGTGTATAGTCACGGTCATTTTCCCGTTTGGCGGCCTGCACTCTTCTCGCCGATCTAGTCGCTTACCGGTGACTTGTATTTGTCATCATCGTCCTCGTCCTCGTCTTCATCTTCGTCGTACGTTGAGCAAGTGAGCGAGAACAAAATAGTTCATTTTGACGAGGAGATTCTTAAGTATTCTAAAATGGAAGTTGAAATTCTCCTCCTTGCTTGCCGCGAATTCCGCAAGTATTCTCTCCCTTCGGGTAACGTTTGCCCCTTCACTGGAGGTGTGGGCCTGTACTCACCCTGCAGGTGGGTACAGGCGTGGAGGAAACCACTCGCAGCAAGCCGTGGACTGGCTCTTATGGTTAGAACGTGAGATAGGTCGGGGGATCCACTCAGCACGTGATAGCGAGTTTCGTTTGTCCGAAGGACCGCGTGTCGATGGGTACCTTGAGTTGGACAATCGACGAATAGTTTACCAATATCATGGTTGGTATTGGCACGGCTGTCCAGCCTGTTACCTGAACGATGGTGCTCGCTGTGGGCGTGCGGAAAAAGATAGCCTGGATTCACAGTTCGCTTGCACCGAAGCAATGAATGCAAATATAAGTTCCCACGGTTACGATCTCGTAGAGATGTGGGAATGTAAATATGCAGAACTGTGTAAGCGCGATCCGTCAATTAAGAAATTTTCGAAGATTCACCCCAGTCGAATGTCTGAGTGTCTTAACCCGCGAGATAGCTTTTACGGTGGACGTACTGGCAACATTTCCACAGGTTACGACACTGCCGCAGACTCGTGCGACGCTCTAGGTACAAGTATCAATCGGATGATGCGGTGTATGATACATTCGCCGAAAAATTTGTTCCACCCTTTTCTACCCGTTCAAGCGCGCGGAAAACTGATATTTGCTCTTTGTCGCGAATGCACTGTAACGCGGCAATTTTACCGCGTTGCAATAAGGCCGAACTATGCCAACTCGAGGCTAATAACCTTTGAGTACATTAAATCTCGAATATGCGACAATAATGCGCGCTTGTATAAATAAATCTCGATTCTTTTATATCTCCAATCTGAGAGTTTATTTTACAACCCTGACCAGTCCTGTTCTGCGATCCCGGTAACTTTATAAATAATGATCGAGTAGGAAAGTGACAATTTTACAAAGTGCAAACAGGAGCTAATTTTAAACGATTATTTACCGTGCGACAACGTTGAATCTATACGTCTACGTTTCCCCTCAATTCAGCGAACACCGCATCACAATGTAATAATCCGAACAATGTACAAGACTTGTCGTGTAGTATGTCGCAAGAGGAGACACGTAAACCATAGATTGTCGTTACCGTTTGGGTACAAAAACTAATTTTAAGTATAGGTTAAGTTAGTATAGCTTGTAAATAAAAAAATTGCATCGGCAACAACAAAAACAAAACTTATATATTTTACTTGTAAAATATGTTCATACTATTTTATTTTTATTTATTTGTATTATTTTGTATCTTTGTAAAAATGTTTGCTATGAAAAATAAACAAATTTTAAGTATAGGTTAAGCTAGTTTAATTTATAAATTAAAAAAGAATTATTTAAATTAACAAGAACAGAACCAAATGTATTGTAACGGAATCGGCATTTATATTGTGTTATTTATGGAATTGTATGTGAAAGCGGCATTGGAATTGATCCGCTCGTGTCATATGAGACAACTGACAACGAACTGAATGACGCTTGACAACGATCGTAGATTGATTAACAGTCTTGACAGAGACCTCAAAGATTACGGACGCGATATCTATTACTAATAAAGTTCCGCCCTGCTATTTCTTTTATAATCGTGGTTTATTTATTTGCTCGTTCGTAACATTGGTGTCAGAAGTGTTTAACGAATCTTCGCGTATAAAAATAAATAATTCGGTCGGGATAATAATTCAAAAAGCGATTTTTTTGGTGTGTCGGTCAAATCGGATTATGAGTGACAACTCACAGTGATTATGAACACGAGAAGGATTCGGGCGAGAGTATCCAAAAATGGACACGGCAAACTAGACACGATCAATGCTCTACAACCTCAACATCGGTACGAGAAGCAGTTGGCGAAGCTGCACTGATAGCGGCGAGGGAAACAACACAGGAATCGACGGGGATCATCATCGTCGAACGCAACAAAAACAAAAAGATAATGTCCCTTTCCTTACTCAGGCTTTATATGCCGCAACAAAAATTTAGATTGTCTGAGGCCTTCCCTCTTACAAATTTTCAAGCTAGGGCAGTAGCGGAGACCTTAGTTTTCAAGGTATTTTCTCGCTTTGACATATTCTTCGAAATTCATTCAGATCAGGGTAGAAACTTCGTACCGAACTTCTTTAAGGAGACTATGACGACATAAAAAAAAAAAAAAACTAGAACTTCCTCATTACACCCTCAATCTAATGGTTTAGTTGAAAGATTGAATAGGACTATTCTTCAATATCTATCCAAGTTTGTCTCAGAAAATCAGAAAGATTGGGACAAATGGATACCTCTTTTTTTACTAGCTTACCGTTCGTCAAAACATGAAACTACTGAATTTTCACCAGCAATGATACTTATGGGTAGGGAACTTAAGTTGCCATTAGAACTTCTTCGTGGAAATCCACAAAATGAGTATTCAGAGGCTAGTGATCCATCTGAATTCGTTGGAGAATTGAGAGAGAGATTGAATACAATTCACGAAAAAGTTAGAAAGCAGTTCATTTTAAAGAGTAATAAAATTAAATCAAAGTTTGACTTAAAATCACATATGCTTTCCTTTAAACCCGGTCAGCAGGTTTGGCTTTATCACCCCCATAGAGTCAAAGGAAAGTGCCCAAAGTTGCAAAGAGATTGGGTAGGTCCATATTTAGTTAAAACCAAAATTAACGATGTAGTATATAGGATTCAGAAACTTCCTCGTGGAAAATTGATGATTGTGCATATAGATAGATTAGCACCTTTTGAAAATTAAAAAATAGCGATGGCAGTTCTGAGACGTTAATGGTGGAAAGTAGATTGCTTGGCTGGAGCCTGGTGCACTGCCCTCGGTAAAGGTCATACTGTAGCTCGGTGTACTGTGAAGGGTTTCCGAAGAATCTTTTTGTGTAGTGGGTATTCAATGTCTAACTGGGCATGGTTAGTCGTTGGTGTCACTTGGTCCGAATTTTCTCTGGCTGTGGATCAAGAATACTCCTTTAACTAACTTGAATTACTGATCATAGTTCTCGCTAGTGGATGTTTTTGAGTTCCCGAGAACAAGTTTGGATATTTTATGGTCGGATTCACTTGAGCAGTATAGGCACACTGTATTGTTCTGTAAGGTGACCGATAGAGTATTTAAATGAATGAAATGAATAAATGAATTAAAGCTTTCCTATTGATATCATAACGTCGGCTATTCGGGATGTAGTTCCAAAAAAAGAGAAATGTTGTTATTTTTCAACGATATTATTTTCCAGAGCACTACGCTTTTCCGTTTTTCTGTCACAGGTTGACTATTCTGCAGAGAGACCTAGTCCCTTCCATTCTTCCCGATCCCTTCAACATCAATAAGGTTATCTTACAAAACATCGTGGAAATGGATTGGACGAAATTTTCGAAGGTGGACTACTCGATTTCTAGAGAAATCGCTCCACGTCGTTACGTTTCACAAGAAAGAAGATAATAAATGAAACAATTATTAAACTCAATTGTATTATCTAGAGACAGATTTTTTTTTAAAGACCGACCGACAGAAAGTTAAATTTAAATTTGATAAAATAATTAGCTTTTCAAATGTACACGCTGCTCTTCCCAGGTTTTTTAGCCATGGTTTTCCCTCGGGACTTGGGTAAATACCAGAGCAGTGTTAATAGGTCGCGATCATATCTAGATGGACCATGGCAACCACATCCTAGATAGTTAGGGAGTTGCCGGGGCGGCAACTCAAAAGGAGGGGAGTAGTGTAACGGAATCGGCATTTATATTGTGTTATTTATGGAATTGTATGTGAAAGCGGCATTGGAATTGATCCGCTCGTGTCATATGAGACAACTGACAACGAACTGAATGACGCTTGACAACGATCGTAGATTGATTAACAGTCTTGACAGAGACCTCAAAGATTACGGACGCGATATCTATTACTAATAAAGTTCCGCCCTGCTATTTCTTTTATAATCGTGGTTTATTTATTTGCTCGTTCGTAACAGTATATATTTTACTTGAAAAATATTTTTATACTGTTTGGTTTTTATTTACACGTGTGTGTATATTTTTGTAAAAATGTTTGATACGAAAAATAAATTGAAAATTTTTCAGCAAAAAAAATATATTGAAACCATTTTATTTTGAAACCTTGCGAAGTTATGTAATTTTGATTAAAAACTGAACTATTTGAGTCAATCCTTTTTATGTTCGACTACGAAAACTAATTTTAAGTATAGGTTAAGATAGGTTAACTTGTAAATAAAAAATTAAAAACTAGAACAAAATCAGCAATAACAAAAACAAACGTATATATCTTACTTGTAAAATATTTTTATACTGTTTTGTTTCTATTTATATGCGTGTGAGTGTTTTTGTAAAAAAAAAATATATATTTGTCATACCAAAATACATTGAACATTTTTTTGTAAAAAAAATATTGAAGCAATATTATTTTTTAAATATTGAGGTGTTTGGATATTTTAATAAAAATAAAAATTTAACTATTTGTGTACTACCTTTTGATTATCCTTCACTTAGGCTAATGAACATCCGCATCAAGAAGCTGATTCGTGCGCATGTGACACCGCGGTTAAACAAGCTTTACGACACGCCCTCGTTAATTAGCTTATGAGCGGGCGATCGTATGTATGTATAAGCTGAACATCGTGCGCGCGCACACGTCGAACAAGCCGGTAACGACGTGCGAGTTCGCCGCCGCCACCCGGAGTGTATAAGCTTATTTTACTGTAAATTGTCACCGAGAATAAGAATTTGCGAAGTTTTTTTTCAATTAAAATCCTGGACGTTAGATGGAAACATCCGTGAACATCACTCATATGTGGTCCTGCAGAGTGCGGAAAAACCGTTTCGTACGAAAATTTCTTAAATATTTACATTCTATAAACGATGATATATAAACAAACGATGATATAGCATCGTGATACGCGTGCACTCCATATCGATGCTATATCATCATCATCGTCGTCATTGTCGTCGCACAATTACAACGCTAGTAAAATTCCGAACATTGAATTTAACAAAGGATTGCCTCAAGCGGTAAACTATTCCAACGATAATAATATGAAAAAGCTTATTATTATCGATGATGTGATGCGAGAATCGTCAAATAACACTATCGTGGACTTATTTCTGAACGGGTAGCCATCACAAAAATAAAAGTATGATATTTATTACTCAAAATATTTTTCATCAGGGTCATGGTCAGCGTGATATTTCCTTGAACGCTAATTATATCGTTATTTTAAAAAATCCAGAAGACAGAGCACAAATTCATCATCCTGCACGTCAAGTTTATCCGGAAAATCCACAATTCTTAACGGAGACGTATAACGATGCGCCGGCACGGCCCCACGGTTACCTCATGCTGGGTTTAAAACAATCGACACCCGATAATTGCCGATGTCGCACAACGATAATTCCCGACGACAAACGTATGCAGATGTACGTACCAAAAAATTCACGTCAGCGTATTTAGACGTGAATCACACGAGTTTCCTCATCAGTCGATTGTGTATTGTGTTCGCAGCGAGGACACATGAAACACGCTACAGTAATGACGGTAAAAAATAAAAAATAAAATAGTGGCGAGCGTTCGAAAAAAACTTCCTTTGATAAACGAAGTGCTGCTCTGCTTAACGCCCTCTATCACTAGAATAACGAACAGCGAAAAGCCTTACTACGTGCTGCTGATAAACCTCTCGTTAAATGCATCTGTGAATGCATTGTAAATACTTTGCATGGCAGTGTCTGTGTTAACAGCAGTGTAAAAAACCGTTTAAAAAATATAAAAATGCACTTCGACGAATTGCCACAAGTTGTATGAAAAAAAATAACTGCTCTGGTATTTACGGCAAACAACGTGGATTCAATTGGAAAGCAATAAAGCGTTTAATTATACAGAAAGGGGGTGGTGTATTTTTACCGCTTTTATTAACGCCGATTATCGACGAACCCGGACGGTGAACCCAGAGAAGACGGAGATGGTCATCTTCACGCGCAAACGGAAGCTGGAGGGGTGGAAGAACCCCATATTCCAGGGGAAACAAGTGAAGAGAACGGACTCGGTCAAGCATCTGGGAGTAATCCTGGATGCAAAACTGAACTGGGGCCCTCAGGTAGAGAGAACATGCAGGAAGGCATGTGCTCTGCTGTGGGCAACCAGACGAGCCTGTGGGGTGACTTGGGGCCTAACTCCGAGAATGCTACACTGGCTCGGCCGTAGTGAAGCCGGTAATCCTGTATGGAGCGTTGGTGTGGTGGGGAAGAACGAGGCTGAAAACGGCCACGGGAAAGCTCACGCACGTACAGAGATTGGCGATCCGAGCAATCACGGGCGCCATGAGAACCACACCTAGCGCGGCGCTAGATGCGCTGCTGAATTTACCCCCACTGGGTATCGAAGTCAGGGGGGCGGCAGCCAAAGCCGCGTACCGACTTAGGTGCGGAGGGCAGTGGATGGGGGAGCTACCTAAGGGGGGACATACCAAAATAATGGCCCTCCTGAGGGAAGCGAGCCCGGCATCGCAGATGAAGTACGAGGAGGGGCAGGTGGAGTACTGCTTCGACAGCAACTACACCATAGGGTACCCTACTCGGGAAGAATGGACCAAAGTAAGGGGACCAGCAATGGGACAGGAGTTGGTCTGGTTCACGGACGGATCCAGAACTGAGGAGGGATCTGGGGCAGGAATGTGCCTAGAAAACTCAAGGAGGGAGTCGTCAATACCGCTGGGCAAATATTGCACGGTGTTCCAAGCAGAAATCCCGGCCATTCTGGCATGTGCGCTGGAAAACTCGCGGCTAGGATATCGGGGCAAGAAGATCTGTATTTGCACCGATAGCCAGGCTGCGCTCAAGGCATTGGAACAGCGCCGGGTCAGATCAGGACTGGTGAGGGACTGCAGGACGGCGCTTAGGGGTCTGGCGCAACACAACAGGGTCACACTGATGTGGGTGCCAGGCCACGAAGGCATCAAGGGAAACGAGAGAGCAGACGAGCTGGCAAGGAAAGGATCGTCTAAACCTCTCGTGGGCCCAGAACCGGCAGTGGGCATAGCCAAGTGCCAGGTGGAGGAGGAGATGCGTGCGTGGACGGGGCGACAACATCAGTCGACCTTCGAAGTGGCGACGGGAATGAGGCAAACGAAGACGCTGATAACAGGACCGAACAAGAAACTGACGGAGCGCCTTCTAGACCTTAGCAGGGGTGAACTTAGGATGACAGTTGGACTAATTACAGGACACTGTCACCTGAGGAAACACATGAACATACTAGGGGCCAATGAGGAAGGAACCTGTAGGAAATGCGGAGAGGACGAGGAAACGCCTCTGCACGTGTTGTGTAGCTGCTTGGCTGTAGCCGAGCAGAGAGCTCGGAGACTAGGCGCACACTTGGTGGAGCCTAGAGATGTCGTCGACCTCCCGCTGAATAGTCTGGTGTCATTCGTTATGAGCATCGGGCTGGGGTGGGGGGAATTACGGGCAAAACATGGGGAGTACAATGGGCCATAGGCCTAAGTGCATAGCTTTAAAGCCCCCAAGGAACCTAACCTAACCTAACCTAACGCCACTCGTTAGTAGTTTGTTTGGCAGCAGAGGAGGTGGAAGCACCTGATCAGCTATGGAATACGCGAAAAACATGGTTTTGGTACCGATCAACAATAACTGTGACGATAATACCGACAGTAGAGAATCCATGAGCGGTGGCGGTGACGCTGGTAATATAGGCAATCTACATTCGAGTTCGAAAACTGATCAGACACCTGGTGACACACAATCGCGCCTTGACGCTGTACTTTACAAGATTTTAAAGTCAAAAAAGTACAACGGAGATGATTCAAGTGAATGGAAGAATTATATGTAAATACTACATCGTGATTTATTCCTAAACGCTCCAAAATATGAGACACAAGCGCCACTACCATTATCTTCGGAAGTAGCACCAGCAACAGCGGGTGAAGTCAGCGGTTGAAGACCAAACTAAACTGTATGACGCAATAATTAACAGTGTGCCCAAGACGTATAGACGCACAGAAAAATTCCTCTTAAACTATATACGCGAGTCCCAAGGTGTACAGAATAGTGTAAAGTAGGATGATAAGGGGCGTATCACAATAAATGGACATTTCTTTGCAGGGTCCAATATTATTGATCTCGTCAATGATGCTGTACGTGAGAGAAAAGGCGTTGCTCCACACGCTCGAACACATTTCACCACGAGTTTCCGCGCCAGTGGTGTACCTTGTGAATTTATCGGCAACAACGCGTTGTGCCGTATGGGACATTCAGACCATGGTACTAAACGTGCACGAAAAAATAATGAAGGCAGAAAAATAAATCATTTTGGCGTGGACAATGGTCGTGTACTTGATGACGCGCTAATCACCGCCAATACTACGGATAATGAATACGATGGTGACGACGAGAGTAATCCGATTGTGAGACATCGTCAGAAACTTTCGAATCGTCGTAAAACAATTAAACCCAAACGACCTGCGTTTGTAAAGTGGATTAAAATTTTAAACTCGTATAGCAATTAGTGCCACTATAATCACGAGCAAAATGTTACGACATGCCATTTGAAAAAGTGTATTACGACCTTGCGAACCCTGCTGATTATTCTGGCGCTCGACGGTTAATAAAAGGCCAAAATAAAGCTATCGATGTCTATGAATGGCTGATCCAGCAGGACGCCTACACCTTGCACAATCCCGTGCGACGACTCTTTCCACGGCTCTGCTAGAATGTTAGTAATATCGACGATGTTTGGGAGGCCGATCTAGTGGATCTATGTTCATTGAGAAGTTACAACGATAATGTGGTTTACCTGCTTATGGTCATTGACGTTGTTAGTAAGTACAGATGGGTCGAGCCTCTGCAGGATAAAACTGTACACAAAGTAACGCTAGGCTTTAAACGGTTTTTCGGTGGTGGATGATCGGGGAAAAGAATTTCTCGGCAATGAACTACAAAATTTCCTGAAAGATCGCGAAATTCGGTTTCGTGTTGCGCGTAACTCTGATATGAAGGCCTCGATTGTGTAGTGTTTGAACCGTACCATTAAGGAGCGCATGTTTACAGCGTAATTTATACACAAAAATACTCATCGCTACATTGACGTGTTGGATCAATTGGTTGACGCGTACAGTCATGCCACCCATTCAACAATTAAAATGACACCTCCGGCTGTTACGCTATACAATGCTGAAATAGCAGTGCGTAATATAGCAATGCGGAGAAACGACGAGAAAAAAGGCGTTTCACGGCGTATAAATACAAACTCGGAGATTATGTTCGAATTAGTAGAACGAAAGGCACCTTCGAAAAGGGTTATCAGAAAGATTGGAGCGAAGAAATTTTGTTGTGTGAAGAAATTATAAAACGTCAAAGTCTTTTTGTGTATGTACTGTCTGATCTCGAAGATGAGACTATCGAAGGATTTTTAGAAGAAGGATCAGGAATTTAAAATCGATCAAATTTTAGTTTGCTGCACTCGTTAGCTGGGTGAGCTTTCATGCAAAATTTAACTCGTGGATACCAGTATCCGACATCCGCAACATTACGTGAAACATGCACGACAATGATGATCTTTTTATTGTGCTGCCAAGCAACAGCAGCATGAAATATTTTTCGGAAAATACGCCAACACGTTTCACCACTCAACTTCAACGTGAAATAAGTTTGAAAGGGCAATGGGCAGTAGGATTATCGGAGATCCATATACCATGCACGATGACTCATCTGCGGGAATCCGAGACGTCAGAAGAATAGATTTCGTGCGACTCTGAAACACCTGTAACTCGTAAAATACCGCACGCTATATACACAAGCTATGAGCAGATTGCTTATGATATAAGTAATTTAAAAGGCTTAAAGGAGGCGGGTGTACGAATTGCTAATGCAGACAATGCAATTGGTTATGTGGCTATTGATGCAATACCCACAGATAAATGCCCAGTAAATGAAATACCGAAAAATGTATTGCGTATTGGTCCTAAAGTGGAAAACATACTTCGATTTGAAAGACGTAGAATACACCCATCCGACTGGGTAAGCACATAGGGTGTTTATCGACGTTTCAGCCGAGGAGCGCAGAGACGGGCGGACGTACCTGCCTGTCTAAGCCGTTCGCTACCCGGTCAGCTCTTGGTTTACACTGATATTTGTGAACCACACATAGTCGGTGACACGCAAACATCGCTGTTACGAATAATTAGTTTGAATACATTGAAATACGCATACGACGCAGCACAAGTAATAGTACATTACTATACGAGGGCGGAAAAACTTTTTCTGCCGAAGGTGAGCGTTGCAATCACGCGAGTTGAGAAAAAGGTTTTCCGTCGAGTATTGTATGAAATTTTACTTTACAAGGTGTGAAAATAAACGTATGATGCGTACGAAGCGTGCGTAATACGTAACCATTACCACACCTAGTGAAGTAAAATATTTTTCTGCGCCTAATTACCTACCCGCGCGGAAAAGGGTAGTCTTGGAAGAAGTCTTCATAAGGGTCGTAGAAAGTGTCTCTCAAATCTTGGAAAGAGTCTGCCGAATCTGAGAAAGAGTCTTTAATATCCTGGAAAAAGTCTCAGAAAGAGTAGCGGATAAGATCCGGAGCAGTACTTTTTCTCAGACTATCACTAAGGCTAAAGAATTTTGGTCATAGTCTCAGGAAAAGTACTGCTCCGAATCATATCCGTTACTTTTTCTGGGACTCTTTCCAAGATATGAAAGACTCTTTCCGAGATTCGGCAGACTCTTTCCGAGATAGTTGTTTTCTGCGCGGGTACGTTTGATAAATAACTGTTTCCGTACTATAGAAATAGATATAAGAGATCATTTGGGCGAACCAATAACATTCGAGTATGGAACATTGACTCTGATACTCCGTTTTAAGAGAATTGGATTTTGAAAAGAGCGCCGGAAAAAAGGAACAAAAATGGCTAGTGTAAATACTAATGATGAGGCAGAGTGTATCAATAATGAATCGTACGATGACTATACTCAACCAGAATCAACGAAATATTACCTTGTGAAGCATAGTATAGTATAGTGAGTACGTTGAAAAACTAGGTGAAAGAGTTGTAAAAACAATTATTATTCCAGGGAAATATGTCTATATTATCCGTAGAATACAAAGCTTGATAAAAAAACACAACGTCTTTGTCGGATCATCTTATCAACGCGGACACGGGATCGGGAGCTTTCTAGGCGGACTGTGGAGGGGCGTGCTCCCACTGCTGAAAAAGGAAGGCTAAAGCTATTGGAAAAGAGGCCGTACGTACGGGACTCCACGTGATTAAGGACGCCAGTGGGCACAAACAACCATTAAAAGAATCATTGCGCCGTCGCATTGGAGAATCTCGTGACAATTTTGAAAAAAATTTCTCTTCTCATGAACGACTCGGGATATAATACGATGGACACTACGAGAATAATGCAGTCGTTAACCGGACGTGCACGGGGACGTACAGAAAAAGGAAAAGACGCACAGGTGCTTCGAAAAAATTACACGGTGTAACGAAGAGACGAGGAAGGAGAACTACAGTGAAGAAAAGCAACAAAAAGAAGGGTAGTAAAAGGGTCTCTAGTAGCCGGCGGATAGGGAAACGTACAGCAAGCGATATTTTTGGATGCAGCTAAAAAAAATGTCTTTCCTACAGTCACATTCTTGCGATTGTATGAAGTTGGAGCTTGACTTATTCACGATACCACCAATACAAACAGCTATAGAAAACTCGCAATGGATTTACTACAAGCCCGTTTAGAAACTTATGAGACACGGCACTGTAACAACCAGACATTGATGTTAACATTGAATTGTATTGTCTATGCAGATTACGATAACGTTATACAGATAAATTCTACGCAGCAAGTTATTACGGACTTTAGTGCGTGAGCTGGGCCGCAGCAATCACACCGGCGCCAGCGACGTCCGCGGCGGTGATGGTGGTGGAACCGGTATTTAAAGCGCTCTCGTAACCACGGATGGCATCGGTCTGAGAAAACTCTAGCTATGGCCGTTATAGTCGATGTTCAAGCACTCTTTGGTGCAGTAGGAGAATTTCTACCAAAAGAAATAGCTGTAATGTCAACTGATAACGATTACTATGGACATTCGCTTCTTGGACCATCATACGACTTTGGTAAACTACCGGAACGCGTGCGCACAAGCAACAATTATCTAACGTGCTATCATCACGGCTTGGAATGGATCGACGATGAGAAAAGTTTACGCTAACCTGCGTCCAGTGTGTAGGAATATTTTACGCATTTACACTCGCGGAGTACAGAAAGCTGAGCTTGTACGTGATGTACTGGAACGTGAAATTATTAATCTCGAGGTGTTTGAAGGCTCGTCGTTCAAAAATATGCCTGTCAATAATACGTTTTGTATTCATCACGGAATTTTAAAAGGAGATCGAATAATCTGCGCCTTAAACAACGTGGCTAGAATACGCTCGTGGCTTAACTTTTGTGATCTCAACTGAGTTAGTCTCAATTTATTCTCAACTGCTCGTCACGTCATCACCGATCAAAACGAAGCAGGCACATCCATCAACGACGACTAACAGCGAATGACCGAATAAAGAAAATTGAACGAGGGGAAATTCTTGGAATATAGAAATAAGCAAAGAGTATATATTCGATGACATTACACCATCGTACAGCAGTCCAGAGACAAGTCTTCATGGGGGTACCGAGGCTGCTAACGACGAAATTGTGGCTCTTTTCCGAACTAGAGATCAGACGCCACTCCGCCCACCGAGAGATTTACTGTAGCGCCAACCTACACTCCCACTACGGCGCCATAACAAGCTACCGCGCCGATGCCAATCACTGGCCAGGCAGAAACAACAGCCGCACCAGAGTTATGAACAGTTTACAGCTGTTGAAGACTCTAAAACAAATATCAGCTCAGACCGAAGGTCTGCATTCTTAAATAGTTACGGATTGCCCCCACTCATCATCAAGCAACACCATAACCGTATACGCAAAACTCTCGAACCTATGAGTGGAATACAAAGCCGCTACAGTCTATCAAATCTAAAGTGTGCGGCGAGTACTGCCTTATATTCCCTGATTATGTCTCGGGGTTATACTATGGCTGATTTTTGCAACAATTTTTCATCAGACAAGATGGAAGCTGACCAGACAGGAGTTCGAGTATATTCCCAAGCCTCTACTACTCAAACACTGGGGCACGTACATTCCCATTTTATGGGACAAAATACCTGAACATCTGAAAACTGACCGCGAGGTAGCCTCGTGTTTACCGTGCCACGTACACTACAATACACCAGACATGAGAGTCCACATCGATGGACCTCCATCACCCCGCAAGAAATGTTCGGGATGCCGCGACGAATCGTGAAAGGAAAGAAAAATATTGTAATTGACTTGAAAATATTTAAGCAAGTTGACATAAATTTTACTAGTCTTATATTTTATACAAATTAACGAAAACCTCGATATTATTTTGTTTTAAAGATCCATAACCGAACTAACCGAACGGGAACTTTAAACGATTTCCAAGGTAATGCTATTGAAATATTGAGGATCCTATGCTCATGTTATATGGAATAACCTGCCTCAACGTCTCAAACTTGACCGTGAAGTCTTTACATACCTACCTTGTTATACACACCACAGTAAACCACGTATACCGACAGTTACTCTAAAACTAGAAACAACTATAAAGGACTGTAAATATTGTCAAGAAACAGCAACTAAATAGCTAGATATCAGTGTATTACAATTGGAGAATAAATAAACAAAAGTGTTAAAAAACAAAAAAATCAAATTTAAACAATTTTCCCAACCCTGACTGCTAGTGGCGTCTCTGGTGGGTGGTGGGTGGTGGGTGAAAAAGTGGGTGATGGGCGGTTGGTGGCTGCCGCGCCGACGACGATGCGAGTGGATCATACGGAGTAAGGGAAACGGTGACTACGATATTTAAGCGATCCTTGTACTTCGCTACGGATTTCGGAAAAGTTTTGGAGGCGCGTCGAACGACAGCGAGTGGGAGGCATAGGCAGGGGGTAGTGGGTGACGGCGCCACTACTCACCACCCACTCCGCGTCGTCTGTAGTGCAGACGATACGGCGAGTGGGCCGCACTGAGTGGGTAAAACTGGACCTTTGGCATTTTAGCGATCTTTGTACCTCGGTGCGGGATTCCAAAAAATCTCGGCCGACGGCGCGTCGAACACCGGTGATTGGGAGGCCTAGGTAAGGGGTGGGCCTCGTGGCATGCGCAACGGAACCCCAGAATAGGGAGTGACGATGTGACACGTCTAGTACCCTTTGTGGGGGTATTAGAGGGTGGGAGGAAGAGTGGAGGATTAGGGCCATCGAAAATACTCCAGGGGGTGAGGGTGAGGGTAAGTGGGAGACCAATGGGAGCGTCCCTCTAGGGAGGAGAGGTGGGAGGAGTGGGAGAGCTTAGGCCACGCCCCGGTCTCGCGATCTTTGTACTATTCTACTACGAATTTTAATTATTGTAAGATTATCGTAAAATGTGCACACAACACTAATGTCGGATATATTACTGACTCGTCATTTTGATTCGACTTAGACGCCCTCTGATTATTTCTTTGAAATGTAGATTTTCTTCGCCCGTATCGTGTTACTTAACCATTATATAATTATTAATGTACACAATAATAATTATTCTTTAATTATACAGAATAATTATTCTGTTGCGATCCTGAGTCTGCAAATGTAGGATCGCAAATAAGAGCAGAACGAATTATTGATAATGAATAATATTTAATTATGAGAGAGCAAAGAATACCGCTGTTATCTGTCCAATAACATTATCTTAACTAGACTGTCGTATTATTAACAACTCGTTACATTAACAACGGATTCTTTATCAATTGACCTTACAACAAACGCTCCAATATGAATGTTGCTGTACGTTTTTTTTCCCTCCGCAGTTTTTCCACGGACATTTTTTCCACGGGCTTTTTTCAATTACCATTTTTGACTGATTCCGGGCTCGGGTGACTGCTGAAGCCTTATACCGACCACGCATTTAACGCTGTCGGTAAATTGTGATCTAGTACTTTTATCAGGAACGCCCGACGTCACCCGCCATGCCGGTGATACTCGTATGTTGTTACGCTAATTGTTATCGAGTGTCGAGCCTGGCTTCGGATACGCATTCACGCGGGATATTTGAAAATCGGCCATTTATTGCACCATAGTCGCTATTTCCCGCACAGGAACCCGCCCCTATCAACTTGATTCGAAGAATATAAACGGAAGTCTTCTCTCTCTCCCCTTGATAATCTCTCGATGTATTTTGTAGTAATTATTATCTATGTATTGATAATTGGCATGATTATTATTGTGTTACCTTTTAACAGAGTAACATTCTGTATTACCATTGTGTTTTATTTATTTTGTCATTAACCGATTATTTTATTTGTCATCACACATGGACTCGTTCTACAATATTTTCATTCATGGATTATTTTAACGGTATAGTTTACTGTCATTCTTTACCGGATAATGTATTGTAGTTCATGATTAGGTACACAAAGCGGCTTATTGAAATTGACCATTGCTCAATTTCTCCACTTATTATTTGTCAAGCGAGCCATTTTTATTCGAACCGGTTTTTTAATTTTTATTTTATCTCGTTTCGCAATCTAGTACCTAACTATAATATTTACCCGGTGTTCACCAACAATACAGTCCATCGTGAGCCTCGTTTGCCAAAATCGAGTGCAGCCTGGGAATATGCTAAGCTCAAGAAGCTCTGCGTTGTTGACGGAGTTAAACGAGTGTCTTATGGCTTTCCATCGCATTCTCACGCTGGAGCCCAGTCTGTTGATATTGCGAATATACCCCTTCTATTTCATTAATGATTTTAATATCTTTAATATAGGCACTAGAATTGGCTACAATTCGGCCAATTCTCCGGTTTTAAGGAGTGGAATCAAAGAACATACTTTTCGTGTTGATTAACATTTCGGTCTCTGGTGTAGACCCTCTTCAGGATGTTTTTATTTTTATTTTACATCTGTTTTTGTATAATAAAAGAAGAAAAAGGAAATAATTGGTGGGGTATACAAAAAAACCATAAACAAAAGGACCACTATTAGTACATCTATCTCTGAACAGTTGGCCGAATTGTAGCCGCTTCTATTGCCTATGTTGATTCACCTACGGGCGCCTATGTCCATCATACTGATTTAATATCTTCAATTTAATGCACTTTCTTGGATACCTTCGCTATCTCTACGGACCGCTATCTTTTGCAGTATGCTATCTGTTAGATAACTCGGTGAAGACACTTTTAGGGCAAGGTAACTTTTCTATTTTGATTATATGGTATATTCGAAAATTAAAAATATTTCCTGGATAAATGCCAGGGGTGAAAGCCGAGGGTTGTGAGTCTGTGGGCTAGAAAATTCCCCTGATAAGAGATATGTAAAAAAGATGTATATAATTATAGAGAGTAGAAATGTATTACGAGGATCGTTACTCTGGCACAATTATCAGTAGTCGACTGATCCATCTTTCCACCTTTGTACCTCATATTCACCTTTTTTTTTGCAATAAGTGAAAGTTATAGCTTCTTCGTCCATGTAACCCATTATCTGCGGTACTTTGCTGAAGTTCCCAGTGTAGTACTTTGATACAGAACATTTTGAGAGGAAGACATCGGTAGCAATGCTTGCATTTTCAAGTGTCGGTCCGAACGACACGACCTGTCAGAAAAAAGAAATTACATATAAGTTTAATTCCTTTTGAGCTCGGCGAATATCTATTACCAGACTGATGTTTCCTGTAGCAAAGGCAATATCATCTGGTGAAGCCTCGTAGAGACTCTTCAGAAGGACTGTCTTATCTGTACTGTTCGTTCCAATTAAGTTACCAAGCTTATGAGTTCGTGCCAATGCATGTCCTAGAGTCTGAAATCCCCAAGGAATCAATGGCGTGCCGCTCATGGATATTGCACCGTGAAAAAGTCCTGCAAGTTTATAATATTCCACGTCAAATCAATCTCTCAAACAAAAACAAATTTTTTAAAAAATATCTAAAAATCAGAATGGTAACTTTTTTATACTGAATTTCACAAAGTAAAAGAAAAGACTTTCTAAAACAGAAATTCTAGGATTCGTAAAAATACTTATTGCTAAATAAGTAGGCAACAAATATGCTTGTTACTTCTAAAAAACGTGTCTTTCACTCACGATTGAAAAGAAAATACATATTATTGAAAATGGATTCTTGTAAAAAATGTACATTTACATACCTACAGAAGCATCTGAGATTATGTGATATCCTATTGATACAGACCCAGCACTGCCACCACATAGTGTAACGTTGTTGGGATTCCCACCGAACTGTTTAATATTTGCCTGCACCCATTTCAAAGCAAGAACCTGATCCTTGAGACCAGCGTTCCCGGTTGCATTTGGATGATCGAGATTCAAGAATCCTGGCAAAAGTCCAGATGCTGTACTTTATTATTATTTATTTCTAAAGTTATTAGGATAATTTGACACTATAGTACAGTTAGAAGGAAACGTCCTTTTGTTGAGCGTACTCATCGAGTTTTTTGTTCACTGTCATAAGTATCAGGATTAAATAGTTATGTTTAATTAATGTAGATATATCGCTAGACTAGAATCAAGAACTCTAACGACTATTCCACAAACAAAAAATTAAATTTTACCAAGCGGCAATATAATAGCATAGAAGATTTTTAAGTGCTTCCAGCACAGCGTGCCATAATTCTTTAATACAATTTTTCTGTTGAAAATTTCGAACTTTAATGGAGTCTCCCCACGTCAATGTCTTCACACACTATAGGTACTTTACGATACTGGGTAATCCAAAATATTTCCTTGAGAAATTTCCCCGGGGGTCGCGAAGATAGATAGATCTTATATTAGTGACATACAATCTTCGGGCGATATCCTCCCAATTCATTTTACTGATGTATTATAATTGTCAGCAGTCCGCAAATGCATTTAGATAACTAGGATTAACACCAGGTGATCGTCAAGCAATACAAGAATAAAAAAGATGTAGAACTAAACGAGTAATCGCATCAGGAATTAGTACGATTCTTAAACTTCCTGTTAACGTCAATGTACATACAGTTGAAGAGAATTGAAGGTTTCTCGTGATCCTAATATTATATAAAAAAGGTAACAAAGTCGAACCTTACACATTGCTCCCTCATTTTTCTAGCTCGTCACAAACCTTCCTCTTTGTCAACTCGCGTGGAAAAAAAGTCCGAGAAAGAGTCTTGGTAAGTGTCTTCACTTTAATTAGTTGTTTCTCCCACTTTGATATCCCCATTTTTTACTTCCTCATAGAGTAAGCAAAAAACTGCAGATTTTTATGTCAGGATACTCAGAATTGGCTGAATTATCGCGAAAAGAAGTTTAGAAAAATGGCTGTGCATGCGCGTGTGACTTAATAGAGTAGGTCAACATTTGAAACTAAATTTAGGAAAAAACGATACGGTAGTTAACATTTTATATAAATTTGCATTTTCTTTTATATAATTTTTTTTTTTAATGATGTAACCTCGGAACGGTTCAAGCGCCTGACCCAATATTTTTCATAAAACGCGAATAAAATGTGTCGTGACTTGATACCGAATTTGGTGAGCATCCAACAAAGAGTTCATAATTCAGAGCATTTTTTTTACAAAGCTTCCTCTGTATGAAAATCAAAATTAATCAACATACTTCCTCGTAAAGGTAGCTTTGTAAAAATTCAAAAATAATGAGGAAGCAATGTGCAACATTTTACTTTGCATCTTTTCACGTCCTTGCGGAGGAAGCTTTATTTTCATGGAAATTTTTCTTTTGGAGATAGTGTCACGACACTCAGAATGGTCCGAAACGTCGAAAAAAGTGGTTTAGAAAAAAATGTACGTATATATATGTTGTAATGGTGCATTTTGGTTGCATTGTAACACGTTGCAATTCCCACTGCTTAAATGTTGTCCGTGGTAGAAATTGCACCAGCTAGCAAGCCGAGATCAGGATAAGGCTAGGCTATTTAATTTTTTATTTATCTTTCTATTTAAGGAAAATTGCGGAGCCTACGAGTCGAACCGATCGGACAAAGCGAGATTTTGAATAAATTCTGATTTAGATAAATTCTGATTCTACTTTTAATTCATTATCGGGCGAGCACCTCGACGGACAGACGATGAGGAAGGCGAGCACACCGTCATCTATTCCGCCACCAGCATCGGAGACGACGTCGCGAGCTAGGGACTTCTCGCCAAACATCGTTTTCTGGGAATATTCGACGACGACCAGAAAAAAAAAAATCCTTCGGCAGGAGGGATGACTACATCTTCGCCACTAGGGGAGCCTCCACACCGAGAGCTGCGACAGCTGACGCACCATCAGTCGAGCCATAATTTCTTGGCGAAACATTCCAAATGGACCGAGGAGCGCGCTGTTCGATAATTCGGTTTAAGCGTATCTCACGGGCAGAGAGATATCGGCCATCTCCCCGCTCTCAGACTAGTCGTGAAACGATGGGTCCAGCACGCGCCGCAACTTGTCACTTATTGGCCAGGTGCGAGTAATGACGCATCGGTCGTCAACATTTTGTTAAGACGTACGAACGAGATCGAGTTCTCCTTGTTGCGGCGTAACGAACGAACCAGTGGTTGGGCCTGCAAATATTGTGACCTTGAGGTGCCGCGACTTTGGTAAAGAGGACTTTTGATTTTTTGGGAAATTACGATTTTTCTTTGTTGATTATTGGTTTTTAGATTTTTTCGTTTATATAGAAACAGTTGTTCCAGCGACCACGGGGTTCCCTTCAGAGACCTTCATTTTGTGAATTATTGATGTTATTATTATTATTTTTTTTTCGTATTCTTTTTATTAAGTTTCTTGTAGTGCCTAGTGCAATTAAAAATCGTGTGGCGAGTCGTTATTTATGAAGCTCCCATTTCTAAACCTCCAATACTCGTTTTTCGTTAGCTTTGGATAAGATTGGTAAAAAATAGTACCCCAGTCTTAGTTGCGGATTGGAATTTACGGGACTAGCGCCCTAAAATTATCAGGAATAATGTAGGTGCCTTTTTGTTAACCTTTTCCCCGAGATAACTTTCTCGAGTTGTCTTCATAAGGGTCAAATCTTAGAAGTCACTCAAATCTTGGAAATCGTCTGCCGAATCTCGGATAGAGTCTTTTATATCCTGGAATGAGTTTCAGAAAGAGTAACGGATACGATCCGGAGCAGTACTTTTTCTCAGACAATGACCAAAACTCTCAAGTCTTAGTAATAACCTGAAAAAGAGGAATGATCCGGATCGTATCCGTTACTCTTTTTGAGACTCTTTCCAAGATTCGACAGACTCTTTCCGAGACAATTGATTTCTGCGCAGGTTGGATCAGGATTTACGTTCCACGCACGCGTATGCGTGTGTGGCCGCCATGCAAAATTGAAACTTAGATACCTGAACAACGGCTTTATCACTCGAGCTAAAATTTTGTATTTTCGTTTGTTCGTGATCATTTTCAAAAATATTCAAACATAACATTATTTTTTGTTCAGTTTTGTATTTTTAGAAATAATGTCTGTATGCTCTCTAGCTTCTAAAAATTTGTAGCTATCGAGCTAAATAATTTCTTGCATATAAAGCTATGCTAAAAGGATCGATATTGAATTTGTGATGAATCCATAAATAGGTTCAGTTTTTAATGAGATTTTCAAAAAGTTTCATTTTGCTCTAACTCACGTTAAATCTCATCAAATGAACTGAAATTTTCCACAAACTAAAAAGAACATTAAGCGCTACTACGTACCAAATTTGGCGATGATCGGTAAACCAGTTCCAATTTTACGTGACTTTAAATTTTTAAAAAAATTAACGTTTTGTCCTAACTCAAGTCAACTGACAATGAGTGAAAACTACAGATGAACAATATTCATCGTTGCTATGTATCAAATTTAGAGACAATCGGTAAATAGGTTCGGATTTTGGAGCTATTTAAAGTTTGTACTTTAACATTTTATAGTTAGAAACATATCATATCATAAGCGGACTGGAGCTGTAAACACGTGTACAGTTTCATGACCGGGTATCTTGCGACCAGAATTTTATTTTGCACGGCCATTTTTAACACATCGGTTTAGTGCACATTTTGACAGTGCACAATCATTTTTCAATACCGTACAATTGCGCTCCATTTTTTGTATACCATCGTATTGTGCTTAATATCGTGTTTATTGTGCACATCACTGTTAGTATACATGACAATTTATCTCGCGCTCTCACTCCAATCAATATATAATTCGGTAAATTTTTATTTATAATTTCGGTTTAATTTTATTAAATTAAAGCAAGTAATGAGTCCCAGGGATAAATACAAAAGAGTGCAGAGCACCTTTCCCGGTAACAACGAACAACATCCGGACAAAATCCAACGAAATAATCAACAATTGAGTAAGAACATCATTAATTGTTGAACATTTCTCAATCCATAATCCAAAAATACTAATGATTTACCGAAGAAGCTCTGAGTAGTAAAAATTACTCAATATCTCACACCTTGTTCGACTAAAAAACCAATAATTTAACAAATGAGATTTTAAGCCTACCCAAGATCAAGGGACAGTCCACAGATATAAAACTAAACCTCCGGTCAACACCCATAGAACCTACAAGGATCGGAACACGCTCAACGTTCATTAAGCAACAAACATCATTCGATCTTCACGTCATCGCCACGTGCCACGAATGTGCTGCCATGGGATTCTTTTACAACGATACTGTTGCACCCCCCCCCCCCCCCCCCCCCCCCTCTAGCCATCAACCGTCGGGTATATAAGCAAGGGCACCGAACGAATGAAGCCTTCTTCTTACTTCGCCGAACGCCAAGTTAAGAAGCACGTACTGCTGCTTTACAGCACAGTCTCTTTTTGTTCTTCTCTTGTGAAATATTTGTAACGTGGAGTCCAGATAGTTTTCACTCGAACGACTGGGTACCCTAACATTGCGCCCTCACCATCGGGTCTTACAGTGAACGATAGGATATTTTTCGTATTTTTGATTCCCTCGCACAGCGCGCAGGCCGTCAAAATACGTAAGAATTAGGGTCACCCTCTTGAATTCAGCTTCAGAGAGTGTATTAAAAATTGTTGTACCCGGAGTACTGCGCATCGGCTGACAACAGTACCCGCAGATAGCTTGGTGTTTTACAGCGTACAATTGGCAGTTGCTGCGCGCATAGGTACATGTGCTTAAAACTCTTCACCGTACGAGCTCTGACGGTCGAGTGGCCACACGCCCTCTTAAAACCCAATGCGAGTCTGTGCTTTATCACAAGCCTTGCATGGTATGGTGTGGGCGTACGATCTGCGAATTGTGGTAGTCCGGGTGTTTTTTCTTTTGCCGTCCTGTAATAAAATAGGAGAGCGCAAGCACATCTGCCGAGGTTACCTTGCGCTCTGATTAGAGTGTGAATTAACTCTCTGAATCAGACTTTTGTCAGTTCTCTCGTGAGAGTAACACAGGCGCGGCTGAGAATCCACGCCGCGATATCACTGCGATCGTGCAAATAGCTAGCGTAGCATATGTGGCACGACACATACAACAACCGACCATTCCTACTCACGCGGATTATATCGACAGATGACAGCCTACTGAGTGCATCTTTGCCCCGTACACGCGACCATTGCATACTCAAATAACAACACAAGAGTTTTACACGAACCCATTATTTCACCACGTAATTAACATCACAACTTCCGTTCCATGATTACAACGACAGATTACAGAAAAATCTCAAGAGTGGTGCGATACACTCGAAACTCACCATCTCCTTTTTAGCAGCGGTAGCGTTCAGCCGCGAGGGACCGTAACCGTATCATACGGGTACAGTCGGAGGTGCTTCTGTACGGAGCTTAACACTCAACTTACAAAATTTTTTTTGTAAAGCAACGAGAGAGAGAGAGAGAGAGAGAGAGAGAGAGAGAGAGAGAGAGAGAGAGAGAGAGAGAGAGAGAGAGAGAGAGAGAGAGAGAGAGAGAGAGAGAGAGAGAGAGAGAGAGAGAGAGAGAGAGAGAGAGAGAGAGAGAGAGAGAGAGAGAGAGAGAGAGAGAGAGAGAGAGAGAGAGAGACTTACGCTGAGTGGACTTACGCCTAAAAACCAAACATCGCAGTGCGGATGTCTGGCAACATCTGTTTATTCTTATACCGCGACGCAATACTACCGCAGTGTCATTAATATCATCATTGTTATCCACGGTCTAATAGACAGATGTAACGAATTTATACAAAAAGAAATTGGCATAGTTTCCATTCACTTGGATTACTGTGGACACTGGATTGTATTGCCAACCCATTCATATTAGAGTGTACCTTCCAGTATAAAAAGATAACACACATCGTTGGTGGATAATCATTACGGTCTACAGTGGTCCCTTTGTGACACAACATTGCGCGCTGTTGAAGCGGCTCTGAGAAAATTGCTGTGCAGGCTGGTCTTACATTTACGAGAGGAGCCGCTACAGTGTCTCATTTGACGAATCTGACAGACTGCTTCTTTCTACATTTGGGAGAAGATACTCAGGATCCGTCATTTCATAATTTGCCCGATTGTGATGCGTTGTGCATATATCACAGTGTATTGTGTAAGAAAAAGACTTCGTATAATTGCACATTGAATTACGCTGTGACAATTAAAACGTGCTTTCATCATAGTGAACACTTCAATTCGTGGTGGAAATATAGAACCACTGCGAGTTGGTACATTGGATTAACAAAGTGCGATGACAAGGAAACAAATCATCGGTGAAAAAAGTCTGTTGCTGCTGCTGCTGCTAGTTTTTAACAACCTGCAAATTCTACAGTGTGGACATGTCCGATAGCCATTGCAGCTAATCCCAATGGACACAAGCAGCCTGGAAGCCACTGGGTCGCAATGTACGTCTATCGAAATGGACACGAATGGTACTTCGATAGCTACGGACTACCCCCTATCAACCCACAGCATCTCCAACGATTCCGGCGAATTTGTTGACTCTATCGTTACAGCACTTCATGACTTCAGAGCCTTGAATCACAATTTTGTGGACATATTTCTTCATTTCATGGGTACAGGACTTGATATTCACAAGTTCAGAAGCATATTTTTAGATAATTTGTCGAGCAACGAAAATATAATTTCTGATTACTATAATGCGTACGTGAATAAACGTCGCAAATCTAAACGTCGGAACAAGTAACTCAACATATGTATGCAAGGATGCGGTTTGCGCACTCGCTAAATCGCAGACATATAGGTATCGTTTTACAAGGCCACGTCCCGGCGGGTCAAGTGTCTGATTGTTTGCAGTGAGGTCTAGAGGTATCGTTTTACAAGACTCTTGTTGCTAAGCTGGCAGTGAGGGAAGGCACGGTATTGGACGGTATGATGGTGATGAAACATTGTCTTTGTAACGATGTTGTACAACGTCACTATTCATCGAACTGTCTGAGGTGCTTGAGTGTATGCAGAGAAAACGGTACGAATTAAAAACACGAATAGAAAAACTCTTGCAAAACAACGTCGAAATCAAGGTGCTGATTCACACGACATCAGTATTACATTGTAAGGATTCAAAAGTTTCAAGTTTCCACGCTATATCTTTGGGATACAAAGTAGGGATGATTACGTCATCAATCAGGGTTGCCCAATATTTTCAGTAACGACTGGCAGCGATTAGTGCGACGCTGAACCGAGTTTCTTCTCTCTCGACCGTCGTACTGGGCAGACGTGCTCAAACATTATCAGTATTTCTTAAACCATATATTTTATTCGACACGAGATATTCGTAAACCGGCCGTTAATTTCGTCGAATAAATACATTAAACAAAAAGATAAGTATAATACATTATTTTAAATTAGAGAGAGAGAAACTAATTTTGTTATAAGGGACTTGTTCTATTTTGTTATACAAATTGTATCCCTGGAGTGGAAGTACGGAGCGAGTATTATAAAATTCGATTTAATTAAAATGTTAAATATAAAAATTTCCACTCTTATATGTATTATTTTTGTGGTATTATTTATCATATATGTTCGTGAATTTCTCACCTTTGAGGCAGTCATCATTATCAAATTAAATGCCCTAAAGGAAATATAATATATTTAACCTCCTTTCTTTTCCTCAAGTATATTTAATAGAATTTTAAAATGCTTAAAATGCTTTAATATTGAAAGAAAAAAGTAAAATCATTACAACATTTTTTGACGAGTAAGTTGGAAGTACTCCTTGATCGATTTATCAGCAATCAACTAAAAGGGAAACTCCGAGGTTTTGCTACCGGTGAAAAAAGTATCCGAGCTTGGAATCGAAAAAGAGTACAGTATCACTAAGATGAAGACCGGCCATACTAAATGGGGTGCCCGTATTATTGTAAATCTACAGAACAAGTTGACATGTTTCCTGCCATTAGGATTCGTTGAGGCTTTCGTGAAAAATAAACACGCTCTTTCAGCAGATGATTGTCGCTGCAGGCGAAAATAAGTTACGCTTGATCTATCACGGCTTAAGATACAATCATCTGAAATTTAAAGAAGTCACGGAAGGCACGATCTGAACTATGGAAGATCTCAGTGTGAAAGAAGCAGTGTCTACGTTAACAGAAAAAAAATTGTGCTCTCGTACTTTTGCTAATCAAACAGCGCATCAATGGCTGGTGTTCAAAGTGATAAATTACAGTATTTACTGCTGTCCGCCCTGTTTGATATAAACGCCGTATCAACAAAAAGTGTCCATCTAGCATTAGAATTAGCTGGACATTGTTATTTGGAATGTACGTGGTTGGATCTCTACGAATTCCTCCAGCTGGGAAGATTTTTAATAATATTTCAACAGTATCGCGACATTTCCGAGCGATAAAGATGAAGACATCATTAACACGACCACTAATCGCTGTTCTGTGAATATACCCTTTATAATGACAGGCAATTATTTTATACTTGGCCGCCAACAGCCGATAACCTCTCCATCAATTTCTATATTACGACCACAGCAACTAACAACTAAAATTATTTTATACTGTTGTACGAAGTATATAAAGATTAGCCTACAATGATTATTCAAAGTGCACGAGCTCATGGTAGTAGAGACACTGTGCAACGCTTCAAGACATCCTTTCTTCTTCTTCCTCTTGTGTTTTTTGGCTTTGGACCGTCACAGTGGTGAGATTGGTTCATTCAGTAAAACCAGGTATAACTGCGTTTAGCGGGAGTTTAAATGCATTTAGATTTTGAGATTGCCCGACTTTAGGAAGTTAAAAAACAGGCGGATAATTTTTAGTGAGGAGCTAGCAAGCAGGGGAAAAATTGCGAAGGGAGGGTAAAGGCGTTTGCGTGTGAGAGCGATGAGTACAATGGAACGAGGTTCAGCATATCTTTCACAATTCCAGAAAATATGGTCTAGAGTTTCGTCGTCTTAAAGACATGCCCAGCTCGGAGAGTCGATGTAGTTTTTCCTGTACAGGCTGGCATTGAAATTGTAGTGGTTGCTTCTCATCCTCGAGATCGTAGTGATGAATTCTTTAGGAAGGTTGATGTTATTAAACCACGGTTTTTTAGGTTGTGTGTAGAAGAGAGAGTGATAGAGGGTTCCTTTGTGTTGGCTGCACGTGAGAAAAAAGCGATGTACTACATTGTCACGGTCGATCTTAATGATGGCAATGAAGTCCGTGTATGGAAATTTAACAGGCAGAACACGTCCAGAAGAGATCGCAGTCAGCTGGTCGGCGAACTCGTTCCGAACGATGCCCCGATGAGCAGGTATCCAACATGTAGATACTCGGTCAGAATCGCACATTCGAAGAAAAAGGTTTTTGATTTCGTATAGGACAGGGAAGGACCTCCGAAAGAAGTTCAGGGACATTAGAGCCGTAACTGCAGATAGCACGTCATTGAAGATCATCATGTCATTATGTTGTGACTGGAGATTGTTTCCAGGGTGACAAGCAGAGCAAGTGCTTCAGCAGTGAAGATCGAAGCATGAGAAGAAATTCTAAATTGTTCAGAGTAGTTTGATTTCTGAGCTGTGGGTTGTGAGCCCAACATAATTGTGAGGTTCTGCTTTAGATCCATCCGTATAGAACGCAATAGCACTGGGGAATTCCGAGCGGAGAGTAGTTTCGAATTCGTTATTCGGATCCGATTGTTGCGTTCGGGATTGTCAAAGCATCTTTGATTGAGTAAATTAATTTGATTGAGTAAAAATTGAGGAAAGAATATTGATAGATATCGAAGGTAAACGATACCGTAAAATAAACGTTGACAAAAACTGCTGACAATCCGGGACGTTACGCAACGATCACTCGCCTCGCGCTTCAAGGCGCGAGCAAGGCGAGCCGAGTGACCTGGTTAAAGCTGCAACTACACAAGTCTTGCAGCGAAAAGTTTACTAAATATTAAAAGATGTAAACATCTTCAATGAATACTCTGTTTTGGGAGTAATGCTGGTTTTGAGACGAAAAACAATCGTCAGTCTCAACTTAGAATTATCGTCGGACGGTCAGGTCTCGCCTGGAGTCCCGTACTTTTTAACTTGTAATTTACATTCTTTGTAGTAATTAATTTTAATAAAACTGTTTATTCTAAAAGTACTTGGGTTCAACCCTTTATTGGTTAACAATCCCAATAAATAAAATACATCTTGCACCCACATCCCACAAACGCGCGACGTGGGGCACAACAAGATACTTCTTAAGATCGAGTCCTATAGAGGTCTTTAGAGATGGGAGGGGAGCCGAACGTTACAAAGGGTGAGAGAAATGGTGTGAGTTGTGGGGAGAGGTGTGAATGCGGTTTTTTGGTAAAGAAAGAAGAGGGCTTTGATATTGTGCGGGTTTTTATTTAGGATAGTTTGATGTAGAAATTCCAACTTACAATTGGAGTCGGAGTATGAAAGGGATCTGATGATGTACCGGTTGGTAATGTACTTAAACCTGTTTCTTAAAGGGATTTCTCCAGCCTCAGTTAAAATTTCATTAATAGGTAATAAAAAGAAGTTGTTATAGAAGAAACAAAGAAAAGTTGTTATAGAAAATAATGTGGCAGCCGTATTCGAAGATATTTCTAATTAAGTCACGGTAAATTGTAAATAGAATCAGCGGATCAAAGCCCCTAAGAGATTTGATGATAGCCAGAGAACGTCATCCTTTATGTATAATCTGTTTTAGATGTTCGTTGCCGAGAAGTTTATAGTGAAGAATGGTGCCCAAGAATTTAGCTGATGCAGACGACCATATTAAGTCGGAGTCAAGCGAGATGTGAGCGATAAGCGTGAATATAACGAATTGGGATTTACTCGGAGCAATAGAAAATCCACTTGATGACAGGTATAACCGTATAATCTCTCAAGGCTCGTTTCAAGAGAGGTGAGTGCCTCGATGAAAGATGGATAGCGGCAAAAGAAAGCCACATCATCAGCATACTGCACTAGTTCTCAGTTTTCATAGAGATGTGAGTTTAGGTCCTTATTATAGATATTGAATAAGAGAGGATTGAGGACGGAACACTAAGGGATACGCTTAAATGATAGGAAGGGTCCTGTAAGTTGGCCATTAATGTTGAAGTGTAGACGATGCTGAGACATCAGGTTCCAGGCAAACATAGAGAGGGTGTCTGGTATTCCAAGGTCAGCAAGGTCTTGGGCCAGGATATTCGGATCGACGTTATCAAAAGCACTAGAGATATCCAAGAAAATGCAGGCGGTCTATTCGCGTCGAGCGTAACCCGTACATATCTCTGTAGCAAGTACAGCTAGATTATCAGCACACGAACGCGATTTGCGGAAGCCATATTGGTTATTCGGTGGATGGTGGTGCTCGATCCACCAGTTAAGGCGAGAGAGGATAATTTTCTCGAAAAGTTTGAGAATACATGAGGCTAATGACACGGTGCGGAATTTATCAGATTGTGGTTTCGGGATGAGGAATATTAGAAAGTCCATCCACTGATCAGGAAATGTTTTATCGTTAAGGATTGAGTTGAAGATGTTTAAAAGGGAAGTGAGGAGAATATCGGGAAGTTTCAAGAGGATAGGGTACGTAATTTAGTCTACACCGAAAGACGAATATGTTTTAGAATGAGAAAGGGACATTTTGAGATCAGTAAGCGTGAAAGGGTGGTCGAAAAACATTCGGGTAGAAGCAGGAGGGCATAACGAGGCTATGTTATCATCCATCAGATCGATGGTACCCTACTCTTTTGAGGATGAATTTGTAGGATTGGAGAGGATATTTATTTTTGAAGGCCTAGATTTTTCGCCAAATACCTGAGATGGAGGACTCTCTGTTGAGCGAGGCACAATAGCGGCGAAATCCTTCCCTCTTAGCTTTGTTAAGAACTTTCTTTGTGAGAGCAGAAGTAAGTTTATAGGCCAGCGACTTGTCGTAGTTACTGAGAGATCGAAAGGCAGAAAGCGCAGACCTCCTAGCAGAGACAGCCGCATCGCATGCGTGTCCACAAGGGAGCAGGTCTCGAGGCTGGGGACCCTAGTTTTTTTTATAGGTTTGCGAGAGGGAGATGCATCGTTAATTGCGTCTTTGATCGAAAGTAGTAATAATTCGATTTTTTTGGTTAACTTGGATGTTGTCAGAAGATGCTCCTCCAAGCTGGCTGAATTCTGAATGAGGATGGAAATAAAAAGGTCCTGTCGACATTTTTGAGAAACGGTCGATGGTTGTAAAAGGAGTACGATTGTAAGGGAATAGCTTGAGTTATGGACGTAGGATAGTGGTCGCTACCACGAGAGTTGTCAAGAACAGACCAGGATGTAAATGTCGCGCCGTTAGCAGAAATGAGTGCCAGATCAATGGACGACACACGCTCATTTGAACGACTGATGCGTTTGGGGGAATTGTCATTGAGAAGGTTGGAGGCAACCGAGGGCAAAGCTCTGCGACTCGAGCAAATATACGACCCACCCCAATCTGGGTGGTGAGAAATAAAATCACCGGCAATAAGGACTCTCGAGTAGTTGCATATAGAATCAAAGAACCTTGACTATGTTGACTGATTGATTGTAACATGTGGAGTCTTATAGAGATTCACAATTACAAGATCTCCGACATGCGAAGCAATGGAAATTGGAAGGGAATCGATAACGTCTGGTAGGTTGAGAATATCCTCCTTGATAGAGAATTGGGGGCCACAAGAGCATTATTATGTTCGAGAAAGGAGACGGCACTAGAGTAGTTGTCGATCCTATTCGAACGTATTTGAGATTGGCTGTAGTCTTGAGCAGGGGCATGACTTTGTGACGCACGAAGCGTAGGCGTCGGTGTCGAAGTAGCGAGAGGTTTTCCACGCAAGTCTAGATTTGAGATGGAAACGTTTGTCGAGGACTGCGCGTAAGAATAATCTCATTGAGATGGAGCCGAAAATTCATGGATAACAGGAAGAGAAGGGGGAGGGCTAAGGCTTGAGTTAGGAAGAGGCGAAAAGTTGTGGTAGTCGAGGTTAGGAGCAAGGGGGGGGGGGGTACGACGCTTGGGACCATCTCTTTGGCTTCCCTTATGGGGATGTTCTTTGCGGCAGCGAGTTTTTTTTATTTCACGCTGTCGAGATAGTTCTGAGCAAGCTGGATCGGTTGGGAGGTGGGAACTACTACAGTGCAAACAGATAGGAGGGGAAGATTCACTAGGGCAAACGTCATCCTTACGGGCGCGCCGCCCGCAACGTTTACAACGGGAGAAACCCCGACATTCATCGCTGATATGGTTATATATAAAACCGTTAAAGCAGACCTTGATTGTATCGGTCCACGGGTCAACTCGGTAGGGAACGGGGTAGAGGTGGACGCTCTGGGACAGGATTTAGCCATCAACCGTTATGATGATGCTACGAGAAAGTAAAAAGTCACTGGAATTGGTGTCATTTTTGAGTACGCGTCTGTTGAGACGTCGAACCCCGGTAATGACAAGAGGGCGGACCAGATCTGCGATAATTTCTTCCTCAGAGGGTTCAAGTGGAATATTTCTAATGACACCGAAATGGGCCACTGTATAACCGGGCATAAAGGCGAGTAAACTCCTTTCAATTAAGGTTTGGTGGTCAATGAGCTGGTTGGCCGAGCCCGCAGATTTTAGATGAACCGTGAGTTCAGTAAGGCAGGATGGTGTGATATTGATAATTTCTTTAGGGGGAAAAACGCGGTTAAGTAACATACAATGATCGGTTCTATTCTCTTGAGAGACGGCTTATATTTCACATCGGATTTAGAGGAAGGAGAACTTAATCATAACAATGTGCGGGCCGCTGTTGTTTTTTGAGTAGCGATTCGGAACCATTTTCTTGAGAGCAGGCGAGGAAGCAAAGAGAGAGCTAATGTTTTGAAGACATGAAGGAGACTGCATTGTCATTATTTCACTCTTGGGCGTCGGAGCCATTGTTATCATTCTTTGGGCAGCTTTTCGGTTATCATTGAGCTCGATATCGTCGCGACTACGCTTAACTTGCTTGGTGCTTGATAGGTCAGATGTATGCGGCTTGGAATTATTATTTAAATTGAAAATCTTGCCCACATTCAGGAAGCTATCGTGAGGTGTTTAAGGTTCTTTGTAGAGAGATTTTGAAGAGAGGTAAAGGAGAATTTGAGCAGCTTCGACCTGTCTGTAGGTCCTCCATGGAAATACTGTATGCGGTGTTTTTTGGTAGCTCAGAGGAGGAAGCAGGTAGCGCGTCAGATTCGTTGTAATTTGCAGAATCATCGGGATTAGAATCAAGATCGGGATCAGGAGAAAGATCAGCGCCCGCCCCAGACATTGAGGGGGAAAGACAAGCCCGAAGACCAGCAGAAGAAAAAAAGGAGAAAGAAAAAAAAGACACTGCTCTAAAGCACACTAATTTATTATAAGCGGTGGCAGCAAAGCGCTAGTGAAAAAAAAGAATAAGACAAAACGAAAAGATAGAACGTTGCAAATATAGACAAGTGGTAGCAGTTTGGATATAAGCACGGCCGTTGCGATTCCTGGCTTCACACAGACTCAGCTATTCTTTCATTTCACGAAAGAGGACTTTGCGAAATTGACATTATAATAAAGCTGTATAAACGATCACATAACATGGTTTCATGAATTCGCGCCAATGTCATCAGGTGCAAGACCATTCTTATTGCTGCAATTGCAGCGTATGCTACGAGTTTCACTGTAAGCTCGGTACAACACAATATTCACCTGTGTGACGGCCCTGCACTACTTTGCATATAAGTGGACGATTCGAAGGAGAGAAACATATAGGTGGCATTAGCGCAGTGGTTAGCGCTCTTACTTAGAAACTGAACAGTCCGGGTTCGAGTCCCGGTGATGACCATATATTTTCTCTCTTAGATACTTCGACTGGCCGTCCTCACTACCAATCTACACTCCTCCCCCGAAATCTCCGCTTGGTCATTACACCAGAAACGCCGAAAAATTCAAGAATTTGTACGGGAGCAAATAAGAGCCCTGGTGACCGGCTATAAGTTACTATCTCCAACAAAAGTCAAAATCATCGAGAAGCTGCGGACGTAACACCAGGACCATATTGTTAAAACCGTTATAAACAATAATATTTAAAACTTACAAAAAATGTTATCATTGTACATATTTCATGATTGCAAAATGTATAAAGATTCAATTTTGAAAAGAATTGGTGTGCTATGACACACCACTTATTTTACATATCCGTCACTCGTGCTCCCTCTCTTACCCTTTCCCTCTTCCTCATTACTGCGACCCGAGCTCTCGACGATCCAGTCGTGGGGGGAAAGGAGCGGTGATAGGAATTGGGGGGGGGTTCGCTGTAGTGCACCGCTTATTACTCATTTGTATTAACATTTTTTCTGACATTATATTTGTGTGAACATGTTTTTGAACCTTATGTCACCTGACTTTTTCGGTTGATATCGAATCAATAGTTATTTCTAAACAAATTTATCGGACAGATGATGAAAGAAGTCAAAGTTTCTTTTGAACCAGGTCCTTCCTCATCTTCTTATTATGCGAACGAGTTTTCTTCAACTTCTTCTCATCCCAAAATAGTTTTTTCTATTGGCGATAATGGTAGTAAACTCTTTGAAATTAAATATTCCTCTTTTCGGCGAATCTCATCGCGCAACCGAGTATTCGAGTGAATCCCCGCTCCGCTGTATACCTCTGTATTATACAGAGACCCGTTGGTGTGAGTATTGCACTCTGACGAGTCGATCTTTAGTTATAAAAGGCAGAAATATCCACAGATGTATCATTTGTGAGAATTTCTTCGCCCAATGTTAAATGCCTATAGGGCTGTCACGCGCAGAAAAAGTAGTCCTGGATGTCCAGGCAATCCTCTGTCCTGGATGTATACCGGGACAGTGATAAACACACAAAGCCAAACACACACAAACGCTATATTCAGAATTTTTTTTAGATCGTTTCCTCATTATCTTTGAATTTTTACAAAGCTACCTCTACCAGGAAGTATGTTGATCTATTTTGGCTTCCTCATAGAGGCTTTGTAAAAAAAAATCCCTGAATTATAAGTTCTTTGTTGGGTTTTCACTAAATTCAGTATCAAACGACGACACATTCTATTCAAGTTTTATGCAACAATTTAGATCAGCTACTTGAAACGCTCTCGAGTTATTGGATTGACACGTAACCGCGACTCTTACGACGAAGATGAAAAAAAGAACAAATCTACGCTCGTACTACATTTATTTTTCGAGAAAAATTATAGACAACATAAAAAAATACAGAGAAAGTGGTACGGTTAACCGACTCAGGACATAATCCACGAACTGACAGAGTTATTTTGACAGTTGATGGGCGTACTTGGTTGACATGGCCCGATTCGGTAAAAACGAGTTATTATCACTGTATTTTCCCATTTCACGTGTAACTGAATTGCTAATAAAAGTTACTAGTGCGCGGTAATAAAAATACTGAAAAAATCACAGAACAGCTTATGTGGAAAGGGGTGCTTTCGTATTATACCTCCATCGTGATGAAGAATTATTTCATCTTTAAAGTTATCGGAATCTTATAACCCTCGATTTGCTCGGGCGGCAAATCTCGCACTCGCCGCAAACGCAAACTTTTGGCACTAGTTGCACAAGGTACTACTTTTAGCTATACGAAATTATTACCTGCGATTGATATCCTTAATTATCAATTGATTTTACATATACCAAATCAATATATTGGTATTGCAATGTATTGACTTGAGCGTGCGTGGAACTCAATGATACCAAATATGTGCTTTTTTATGCTCGCACATTTTTTTTTTTTTGAGACAGTGATCTGACTGGATCGCTGAAGCTACCTTAAAACCGCCATAATACTTATAGTCAGAATGAGCCAGATAATTTTATTACCAAATGCACCTCCGCGATAGTTGAAAGAAACCATGACAATATCTCTCTCCATGAAATAATCTGGGCTAAACATTTCTGTCGACGAAGAACCAGTCATCCATGCACCGCCGTAAAGCCAGATCATGACTGACTTTAACTTCTTTGGAATCCTTTCCAATTTCGTCTAACACAATAATGGTCATAATGTAATTAATAATATGTATGATGCTTTATAACTGATCAATTGCGGGTTCGTTCTGAATCGAATATTCTATTACCACAGTGGTGAAGACGTTAAGAAACAAGCAGTCCTCTGAACCTATCACTTGATTCTTATCGAGTTGAACACAACATGGTCCTTCGATGGTTGCGTTTAGGATTTCCGTCCATGGATCAGCAGGGATCGGCGGCTGTTACAGATTTAGTACACTAAATGAATAAAAAGAAACGCCATTCCATTGCCATCAACGTAAGACGTCACCAGATTTTAAGTCTCTAGCGTTTAATATTAAACTCTTATTCTAAACAGCTGTGACATTTCTCGATGACCCACATAGCACGCCTTATTTATAAATTATTTCAGCAGTATTTTCAGTCTTTAATATTTTAAGAAGTTATAGAAAAGTATAGAAAACAATATTTTGAAACGTTAAAGGGTGGAGATCCAATAATAAGTCGGAAATTTACACGATTTTCGGGATATTTTTTGGACAGAAAAAATTGTGATACATTTTTCAAACTTTAGCATTTATTTAAACCTATATCAAAGTTGAAAAAAAAAAACATTTCTTAAAATATTTTATTTTTCAAAATGGCCTTCGTATTAGCGGATCAGCCCAGCAGGTCCTCGCAGAAGGGAGAAACTGGCGTAATGTGTAGCGCTTGTTATATTCTCCGAAAACATTCGTAATAGAAGTGATTTATTATTTACATCTATAGTTTCTAGGTAAACCTAAATACAAATTACAGAATTGAAAATTGAAAGATTTATATGCGCTTGAAAAAAATCAATTGAAATTTTTTATTATTTCATACAAAAAAAACTACTTTTTGCGTTTTTTAAAACAAGTATGTTTAGATAGAAGATAATAGTGTTAAAAAAATCAAAAAGATCGGTTGAATAGTTTTTAAATTACATTTCACTTCAAAAATCATATTTCGAGAAAAACGCGTTTACAATTTTGATGCGTGAAAACTGCATTAGATTTGCAACTCACCGAGTAATCAGTAATTCCGGGCTTCATTTCATCAGCGTTCTTTTTACACTGGTTTTCTATGGTTAGCTGTAGCTCTGCCGTCCCTTACAAAACTGTAGTATAACCCTAGTTGAATAGCAGAAATAAAACCTATTTTTACAGCTATTACCTTTCTGCCAGTTGCACCAGTTATCTTCGTCCGACGGGCAGTGATCGTTCTGTGGATTTTCATTTGTGGAGAACAAGTGACAGGAAGTACCCATAATCTCTTTTTTCTTCATCTCAACACTGTTCACATTTCTTTGGATGGCTAAGCCATAATAGGTAGCAAGCGTTTTTATTAAAGCGTCCCTTTCCACCGAATTTTTGCGTTGCTTTCACATTTCCATGACACACTCACTTTTTACCACGACTAATTCGTCGCCATACGGACACCAATTTAAAAAAATAAATAATTTAAGAAATGAAGAAGTACAACAAAATAACAATTGTAACATTAACAAAGTTATTAAATCATAACAAAAAATAATAACAAATAAAGAATTGTTTATGTCTATTGAAGCTGTAGACATAAACAATTCTCTAATGCTGAAGGTTTCAAAAAGAAAGCAAATCCTCCAAAAATTAAAAAAAATCATATGCCAAGTATAAAAATTGTAACCATTACAAGAACAAAAATAATTGCTTGCAAACAAATTTTTTAAAAACATTACTTACATCAAAATCTTTTACAAAATCAAATTGATTTTTAAAAATCCTTTATATTTAAAAACCTTGGCTTGCTAGTAATCTATAATATATTTTAAAAGAATTTCAACAAAACAGTTCGAAATGATTTCTGCAAAAAAAAATCCAAACGCAAAAGCGATGTTGTATGAGCCAACGGTGTCTTCATAGGTACAAACCGAAGAAATTTGTGTTCCAAAAATACTTGCTTCCTAAAAATATTAACTTTCTAGTAAACATTCCCAACTAAATATATTGTACATTTCTTTACAAAACATAAACTTATTTTTAAAATATATTTTAGAACAATCTCCATAAAATAGCATGAAAAAAAAATGAAAAAAATATACGGAACTAAAAACAGCGCTTTTTAACCGATCAACCAAACAGTAGTACATTAAGATGGCGAATCCTCAAAAAATCAAAAGTAAATTTAAAAAAACCATATGCCAAGTATAAAAATTGTAACCAATACAAGAACAACAGAAAATTGAACTATTGCAGATGTATCTGGGATAGGGAAAGTGGCGCTCCCACCGCCTGAAGCTCCTACTGCGAACCAGCAGGAAACCCGCAACAGCCGTCCCAAGCCAAGGTATCAGTAACCATGCTGAACGATGTATGGTACCAAGGGGTAGCGTCGCGAACGGGGCTTCTGGGAAACCAGGCGGCATCCCAGAGTACTTACGCCTTACATTTTATGCGGAGCTCTGAGGGGGCGGATATGCATTTCCCTAGCTACTCGTGGGAACTAATGGACAATAATTCATATATAAAATCGATGAGGACGGAGGGGGAAGAGGACGGCTCGTCAAAAGGGCCCCCACTAGCACCGGCAAGCCAGGCTCATCAACAGGGTTTGGCCGCACAGGAGCCGGTGCCATGGAAATAGTAGGGGACGGAGTAGGCTCGGAAGGCGGTCTTGCTTACCTCGCAGGTTAGGCAGGGTATGGAGGGCCTTAAGGTCAGGGCAAACCAATGTGGGCACGACAAAAAGAAAACGAAGCGATCGAGGCTGGCGTGGGAGAGGCTGGACAGTAAGACAGCTCCGAATAGAGCCACCCCAAAGCCTGCCAAGCCTATGTCGCTTCCTTGGCGGAGCCAAGGGTCGTGGATGGTATGCGTCGAGGAAGACGGGTCCAGGAGGGCAGAAGAGGCGCAAGAATTCGAAGGACACACCGCCGCCGGGGGAAAGGCTATCAAAGAGACCAAGGGACCCCGTAAAAAGGGACCTGACGTACTCGCAGGTGGTGGATGGTCCTCAAGATAAGCTCACGGTGTACAGCAAGGCGATTACGAAGTCGATGGTGGAAACCCCAATTGGAAATCTACTGCCGCACTTCGAGAAATCCTTCTTAAGGAATGGCCTCATAGTAACGAGGTATAAGGACGCGGAGACCAGACGGTCGTTCGAATATCGGGCCCCGAGTCTGTGCCCTTGGGAGGGACCGAAGCTTGAGGTGGCAGGGTTTAAGAGGCTCCTTAAGCTGCAGACGACGGTGGTGTGGATCCCAGAACATCTGGGGTATACATAAACCACGCTAATGCAGCTGGGGCGGCTCATTTCAGTCTTGAATACAAGCGAGTGGAGGGTCCGTGAAGAGAAGCAGGTGGTTCTCGGAATAAACGAGGGTTCCGTCAGAGCTCTTGAGACTCAGGGAGGGAAGGCCTATCAGGGCACGGGTAGGGTCACTTTTACTGTGACTCGGACTCAGAAGGAGACGGTAGATGGTGAAGGCGCCGAGGGGATTCGGCGGTTCTAGCCAGGCAGCGACGCTGGCATGGGTTTTCCTAATCCAAGAACCTTGGGTTTACAGGGGCAGGATAAGGGGCCTCGGAGGTAGCGGCTCGCTTTATGCGGACCCTAAAGTAGAGGCTCCCAGGGCGGTAGTTCTTGTTAAAGGAGTACAGGCTATACTGTGACCAGATCTTTGTTCCAGAGACCTAGCAGTGGTTTTTACTGGAGGTGAGAGACGAAGATAACTGAAAGAAGCGGATTATGCATACGCGTATTTTCTGTTTGATTCGATGGAATCACCTCTGCCCCAAGAGGAGATGAAGCTAGTAGAGTTCTGCAGGAGGAGTTCAATGCCACTGCTGATTGGATGCGATGCCAACTCACACCATGAGATATGGGGAAGCGGCAATACCAATGCCAGAGGAAGAGCACTGCTCGACTATCTGGTAAGGACTGATTTGGAAATACTGAATTAGGACAATACTCCGATCTTCGAAACAATAATTCGGCAGGAAGTACTGGACCTAACGCTAGGTTCAAAAGATCTGTATGGCGATATTGTGCACTGGAGAGTGTCGAAAGGACCCTCCCTATCAGACCACAAGCAGATTACCTTCAGGCTAATCACGAACAGGCCAGGGCAGAAGTCACCTAAGGAGCTGAAGACCTCTATAAGGGGGAACTTGGGAGCAGACTTCTGGACTTCCCCACCCACTACGGGGCGGAGGAGGAGCTAGAGCTCGCGCTGGGACAGTTGCAAGAAGCAATGATAGGATCCTACGAAAACGACTGCCCCATGAAGAGGGTAGGGGGAAAAGATGGGGCCCTTGGCGGGAAAGCTTCGCGGAATTCTGCGTAGGGACAAAGGGGGCTTCAGACACGGCGAGGCTCCATAAGATTCTAGCAAGGGACCTAGCGGCTAAACTGGGATTCATTCAGCTAGCGACAGAGAAGTATGCCTCAGACGAGGAGGAAAGCCTCAGATATCTGACGGAAACCAACTTTCCGGGCTTCAGGGAGAGAAGCAAACAATGGGATCGCCCAGGGTATAGCAGAAGTCGGCGAGGACTGGAACACTCCAGCAATGGTCGTGTCCCCGTCAAAAGTTATAAGGGCAATCAATATCTTTGAGCCCTATAAATCGCCGGGTGGAAATGGCGTATTCCCGGCTCTACTACAAAAGGGCATAGAAGACATCATCGCACCAACGACGAAGGTGATGAGGGCGTGCATTACCGAGGGGTTATATACTCACGGCATGGCGCACGGCGAGAGTGGTCTTCATCCCAAATCCAGAAAAAAGTGGATACTCTCGAGTGAAGGTCTTTCGACCGATCAGCCTGACGACATTCTTGGTCAAGACAGGTACATACGTGACGTGGTGCTAGTGGCTTCCCCGCTGCACAAAAGTCAACACATGTATTGCAGGGGAAGCTCGGTCGAGTCGCCTCTTCACGTCGCGGTCCGAGGCATAGAGGGCCAAATCGAGAAGGGACATAGTAGTTGGAACGTTCCTGGATATCAAGGAACCGTTTAACAACACCTCGTTCACGTCGCTGTGCGAGGAAGCTGCAGGGCATGGAGTTTCAAATCCAATCATAGATTGGATCCGAAGATTGCTCAATCAGAGGGCTCTCATGGTAACACATGGGGAGACCACGATTCAACGGAAGGTGGCCAGAGGATGCCCGGAGGGAGGCGTGCTCTCGCCATTACTGTGGTGCCTCGTAGTTGATGGGCTACTTCGGGAGCTTAACGACAATGGATACGAAGCACAAGGGTATGCGGATGACATTCTCATCCCCATAAAGGGAGCGTTCCTCGGTCCCCTGGTAGAATTCACACAGAGGACTCTGGGCATCGTGAAGCGCTGGTGTGACGAGACGGGCTTGTCTGTAAATCGTGACAAGACCGAGGTGGTGATCTTCACCAAAAGATACGTGATCGAGGTTATCCCAGGCCCTCGCTTTTACGGAGAAGAACTCTGATTCTCAACATCGATCTAAGGGTGACAGTTTACTGTCCCAGACAGTAAGCCTTTGGGTCGACTTGGTGCCTGAGGCCTCATACTAAAGCCGAGGCTCACTGTTACATCCGCACGCAACTCGCCAACAATAATTAAAACTAAAAACTATATAAAATAATACTAAAAGTAAAATCTCTAGTATACTATAAGAATCCTTATGCACCAACTGCGCACATCGACAGATGTTTACTCTAGCCGCGTGAACCCAAGCGATGTACGTGTCCCACGTAACCAGCACCCTCATACAACGCCTGCTCTAGACGCCTAACCCTTAAGAAGGCGCGTATCCATACCTCTAGTATAAATAATAAATTATCTCCGTCCGACATGTAATACCATTGCGAAGCGTTAGAAGTGTGCCCGAATATATCAGTAGCCCTTCTTTTAAGATTTTTACCGCCGATAAGACCTGAGTAAAACTATAGAACCTGTAACAGAACGCTATACCCCCCACGACAATCTTTCGCTTGACGGGTGGAGCGTACTTGTACAACGGGGTATCTGCCACGAAGCGGCGGGCCAGAGTAGGGGGAAGCATTGATGTCATGGTAACAGCGCACGAGGTGGGGCTGCCGAGATATAAGGCGAAGGCCCACCGACCCAAAGCCCACTTACTCTCCACTCCAAACGATCGCAAGATCTATACCAAAATTTCACATTACCATATCCTGATTGTCAGTTCCCACTGATAATCTTCCTTCCTTGAGCACAGCCCAGCTCACTCAAAAATTTCTAAGTCCCTCTTCTCTCTTCTCTATCCCTGGACTTTGAAATTTTCTTTTAACAACAGATATTCCTGTCTTGAGCCCAGCCCAGATCATTCTAAGTCTTTTCAACCATTTTCTGGACTTAGAATTTATTTTGCCATTACCTTTTTTCCTTGAAATTCCATCTATACAAGCCTCTCTACTGCTGAGACACTTTGTATATTCTAGACCTACCTCTGTAGATTCCTTCCTTTAATTCTAACCACATCGGCCTCGATATTGCTTCGACACCGGTGGTCACTAAGGGATAAACCAGCCTCGTTATTGCTTCGACACTGCGTTTATCTCGTCCTTGCATTTCCTAATCGAAATCACAGAAAAATCCCGCTACCTATAACATCCCGCATTGCGTACCTATATAATACGTGCCTCGATATTGCTTCGACACACTTATTATATTCCTTTAGCAAGCCTTGTTATTGCTACGACACTCGCTATCCCGAACTCATCCACCCCGAGAGTGTATAGGCCTTCTTACTGCTAGAACACCTATACTACTCTCGTCCTACTAACACTTGCATCTTCGCGAGCGAGATCGTGGCACATCTCGCTCACACTCGTACAGTACTCGATGCTCGGCCTTGACATTGCGCTGAGCATCGAGAAGTAAACAAAACCGAAACCATAGCACCGTTATATACCTATCTTACAGCCGAGACTGCGAAGATTCGTATATTTCGAGAATCAGTTGTGAACACACCGATAGAGACGAACACATAGGAAATATAATCCACTGCAAGCATTGGATTATACAGATTTAAAACCTGTTTTGGGGAACTATAGACATAGAAGACCTCAGTACTGTGTGATACAGTAATACTGCTTTCGACTCGTTATCTCCTCGGTTCTGTTATTAGTCTGCAGGGCATTGACCCTGTCATCTTTCGCCTCGTCGCAAGTAGCTGGAGAATCAGATCAGCTGTTTTCTGTGTTCTTTAGCGATCGCTGTTCTGATCCATAAAAGCTACGACTTGCGTGATTTCGTACTGATAATCGACTAAGAGATTCCGTGAGAGTCTCGCCTAGATTTAATCCTACTGTGTGAGCACGTAGAGCCGTAGGACGAGCCCTATTATCTGTTTATCTGAGCACATAACACCTGTTCTAGAATATTGTCAATTTTGCATTCAATGATTTAATTCCGATGATGAATTAGAAGTTACCCGCGTGTACTTCTCTGAGGAAGCTTCGGGCTTTTCAGAGTGAGTGCGTACTCTCTCTTATAAAATAAAAAAGAAATAAATACGCAAAGTAAATTCATTAATTCATGAGCCCTATGCTCCTCGCATCGACACCTTCTCGTTGCGTGAACAGTCGAGTCCTATTTCAAATTTTGCCATACTCAAGTATTACTTGTATAAAAATTAATTATCTTTTTCTTATCGTAGTACCAATGTAAAATACTTGTGCGTGCTTACAGTGAGAAGGTTAAATTCCAGAAATCTCATTTCAAATCTTCCACACCCGTAAAATACCCCATCGCTTTTTCTACCTATACGATAGCCGATGATGACAAATTATCCCCAGCCTCGTGGCAACAGGGATTTCTGAGGTTTCCTCCTCATCCTAAAAAGAAAAATCCTCTCTCTCGAGTCCCGTACACGAACCATCCTTCCCTCGAAGAAGAAATTCGTGATTTTTCGAATTGTGAAAAAAGTTCCCTATTTCAAAAAAATAACGAAAAATCCGTTTTTGTTTCAAACCATGTGTACAATATCTATTCATTCTGATATTTAATGTAAAAAGTGTCACCTAGGCATCATCTAACACTCTCTTTTAATACTCTTTTTTTTTATCCTCTATACTATGGTAAGGACTTCTTGGGTACACCGTATATACCATCTCAAGAAATGTTTACAGTTTACTTCCTGGGGTACATCCCCACCATACAATTGTAATACGGATTTAGTATATAAGCATACCACCATTGGTCTAGAACAGGACAGAGTGAGCACTTGGTACTCTTTTATTACACAGTACACAGTACGGATACCGGAGGGGAAGAAGTGGAGCAACCCCAAAAAGCTGCTATCAAAAAACGAGAACATCTGGTACATCTCCGAGATGGGACGGCTGTTAGGGGTAGGAATATATGGAAAAATGGAGAGCATAGAATTAGCGATCTCTCTGGGAGAGTATGTCACGGTGTTCCAATCGGAGGTGTACGCGAATAGGGAGTGCGCGAGAAATATGCTTATGGAAGGGAGGACAGGCCACCAGATGAGAATATGTTCTGACAGCAGCGCGGCTCTGTTAGCTTTGAAATCACCGGCGATAGACTCGCGGGTGGTTTGGAAGCGTAAAGAGGCTCTTAACAGTCTCTCAGAAAACAACATAGTGGCATTACTTTGGGTGACGGGCCACACCGGCATTAAAGGCAATAAGTAGACGAGCTGTCTCGAAGAGGCTCTGTAGCGGAGCTAGACAAACGGACCCTCAGGATCGGGGTGCCGTTTTGCATGTGCAAGCTGACTATCAATCAGTGGAGCATTCCACACTCTGGATTCCAGTTAAACATTCCACCCACTGGAAGGACACTGCTGGATGCAGACAATCCAAGAGTCTTATGGGCCTTGAGATTCCAGGCAGGAAAGCAGTGGAATTTCTGGAAATGGATAGAGGCAGGCTCAGAAACCCCAGTTTCTCAGTCTGTCTCTCCGGATCCAATGTGCAGGTTGTGCGGCGAGGAAGTAGAAACCTCTGAGCATATCCCTTGCCGGTGTCGCGCTCTTGCCGGGCTTCGGTATCAGAAACTAGACTCAACTTTTCTGATGCCCAGCGAAATAGCTTCGCTACCGATCGACCATGTGCTGGGGCTCTGGAGGGCCCCAGACGAGATTTGGACATGTAGTGTAGCAGAGACGAGATTTCAGACATAACTTAGGGGATGGCACAATAAGCAGTAGCCTAAGCGCCTGCGGCTCTTACGAGAGCTGCACACCAATAATGGAAAAAAGCATTGAAGGTGTAGCTTACCACATTTTTGTAGACTTGTGAAACATCAGATCAAACAGTACTCATTCAGTGGCCCACATTGGTCGCTCACTCGAGAGCTTACTATCGCTCGCTCTCTCTCTCTCCGGAGCCCCCTCATTCGAATTCCTTGTTCGGTCCCTCTTTATTCGCTACCTCATTCGGTCCCACATTCGCTCTCTCGTTCGCTTCTTCGCTTACTAGATTTTGCGTAATTGCGAATAACTAACTTTCGAAATCTTGGTTCTCAAAGAATGTGACGGTACCATCGAAGCGTGATTAACATTTGTGACGTGATTTTTAAAAAATCAGTGTCACAAAAATTACAAGCAAACGAAATTTCGTAAGTCACTACCGATTTTCGTTGCTATGGATCTCGCTTTATTTTACCTCGGCTGTTTCACGTTACCGTTCGGCTCCCGTACGCTCTCGATCGAGATTTTATTTTTTTTTTGTTTTGTTCGACTTATTCTGTTAACCTTTTTTATGTTTTCTCTCACCTTAAGTTCAGTTTTGGGTCGAGATTCTTGAATTTATTCGGTGGTGAGTAGCTCGAGGTAATGAGCAGCCCGAATAAAGGAGAGACTCGACGATGGTCACGACGATAGTACGAATACACAAAAGTCCGGTGCAATCCCGGCACCCCGACGGATAATGCAATGCGCTGGCGAACAGGCGGAGTTATAGTTAGTTCCGGACAAGGTTGGGACCCCTTGTGCTGTGTCTTTTTTGTTTTGTTGATGTGAGGCCTTGTTTTCGCGCATTGATTAGGGGAAGCGATCGTCAAGATCCTTTAATAGTACCGTGCTATAGTTTCTCGCTCTCTCGTTTTGAGGATCTCGTGAAATAGCTGATAGGGCAGTAGTTATTGATTACGATTCTCGTGATAATGATAATAATTCCTTCCAATGGTTCTCGTAGACAAATTAGTCTACCGAGAGCTGCCCTCGAGGCAACTCGGGCTTGTTCTCGCGATCCCGTGAGTGACAGTTCGGCGTATCGTTCGCGTTCGAGTGGTGCGGTCTCACTCACGCTTACGGTGCGGCCTACCTGTCAAGTTCTCGCTCGGTTACTGTTCGGTTGCGTTTCACGTGTGTTGTGAGTAAAAGAATTTCGACAGAAGTTCTTTTCGCTTTTGTGCAGTTTTCGTCGTATCGTTAGATACGGATCCCGCCACGTTACTTGGGATATTTTCTGCTGTTTCGGCGAGTTATTCTAACAAAGATAATTTACTGATCGCGGAAGATCTGCTCTCGTTATGCTCGCCTTGATCTTTCGATTGGCTGAGTAGTTTCCGGTGCATTCACATGCGATTCCGTGACTCTGAAGTCAATATCAGAGAATTGTTCTCGGGTTGAGAATAATGTTGGATGATACCGTTTGTGTTCTCGTTTGTTATTTCATTGGCAAAAGGATCGCGACCCTTCTACCACAATCAGCATCTTGAGCAGTCGGGCATTTTCACAACCATTTGCGCTCGCGAGTGTTTTGGTGATTAGTTTTAGATTTTCGTGTTCGTTTCGTCCTTGCGGAAGCCGGCAATCGGTTCTACCGATCTCCAGTTTTAGCCCGGTTATTAATACCGGCGAAATAAAATTAACTGGAGCCCCCGGGATCTCATTGCACTCGCGGATGCAAACGGCCGAAGGTGACGTAAGATTTGGTTTCGTGTTTTTTTTTTGCTCCCTTTGGGATTTGAGCTTAAATTTAGTTTCGGTTGCATTTTTTTGTTGTTGTTTTTTGTTTTGTTTTGAATCCGCGGTTATCGATGAAAGAAAAATACGTTACATATTACTGGTCTCATTTGAAAAATAAAGTAAATAAATACAAATTATTGAATGTTACGAGTTTCACATCCGTAAAGTATTTCCATTAGGAATTTCAAGACTTTTCCTTGGGTTGAGAGATTTACGCATGTTTCATGCAATGATCTGAATAAAATAATAATGTGATCATTGAATGATACAAAAAAAAATTAACGCGTCAAGTTGTAATTGATAGAAACAGAAAAATTATGATAGTCATCTTGCTACGTGCTAGTCAAACCAGTGCTAAATTTATAAAAGCGTTTCTACAATTTTTTTAGTTCAATTTACGGTTTTGTAGAGTAATTTGTGTATCAGTATGTGTTCTTAATATATAAACTGATCCACAATCACGGTTTGAAAAGTAAATACACCGACTTGTGCAGATGTGATGTTTTTGGCATCCAGTTTTATAATAGACAAATTCATAATATTAATCCGATTATTACGAGCAATAGGTAATTTTATTTATTAAAGAATACTTAACTGATTGACCGACAATATTTTATAAATCATATTCCTTATAAAAGATATGCAACCGTTTGTTTATCCAACGTAACCCAACATCAAACATACGCATGGCTGTTTACAACTAATACGATTAAAAAATCTAGTCGGATAATCAATTAAGCATCTTTCAATCCACAAAATGAGCTACTGCTCGTCATAATTGAGCTGATATTATGGTTTTTTTTTAGTATAAAACGGGATAATAAAAACATCTTATAGGACATTTTAATAAATCAGTATATTCTATTTTCAAACTGTGGCTGTGGGTGTATTTATATATTAAGAACAAAACGTGCTGATGCACAAATCACTCTTGGAAAAACGTCAATTATACCACCAAATTTGTAAAAACGTTTTTTAAAAATTCAGCACTGATTTGACTAGCACGGAGCGTGACAACTACCTTAATTAGTGACAATAAAATATACTGTACAGTGAACTCTCTCTAAAGAGGCGCTCCATAATGTCGCGTTTCCCCTTGATGAGCTCTCCAAGATTTCACACCGTGAGGGGCATAACTCCCCCACTCCATTTAGTTGCGCGTCGTTGCCATAGTTGCCAACACAAACGTGCTCGGTTCTGGCGATGGATTTGATTATGAAGTCTCAATCTCACAATGGAATCGGCGGATTTGATGAAAAATTAGCGACACAAGGCAGTGATGGTGAATGAAAAAATACAAGCGCTCGAAGAAATAAATAAAGGTGTATCAGCATCGAAGATCACTATGGAATTAGGGTGCCTGAATACCCATCAACTGCCCGCTCATGAAAACAGAAACAAGAGTCTATCAGAGAATGGGTCTCGAAGCATGATAGTGATGTAGCGAAGAAACAATTACATCTGCGATAAACGCAGAATGTACTTGTGGATGAAGCACTGTGAGTTTGGTTCGAGCAAAATCGTGCAGCTGGCGTGCCTCTCAGTGGACCTCTTCTTCGAGCAAAGGCTTCACAGTTCCATGCAAGACTGGGAGGGCAGGACAATTTTAAAGCGAGCGAAGGTTGGTTGTCCAAGGGAAAAGATTGTCACCAGATTCGCTGTGTGCCAATTTCTGGAGAAAAAATATCAGCGGATGCGGCAGCAGTTAAACAATTTAAAAATACGTTCGCTGGAATTATTTTGAACGAAGAGTTGACTGCGGACCAGATCTTCAATTGTGACGAAATAGGCTTGAACTACCGAATGTTACCTCAAAAAATCCTTTCAGCGAGAAACTAACCAAGAGCTCCTGGATGAAAGGGAAATAAAGACAGAATGACTGTTATGGCCTGCAGTAATGCCGCAGGCTCAATGAAGCTCCCTCTCATGGTAATTGGTAAGCCTGCAAAACCAAGAGCTCTAAAGGACATCAAAATTCTACCCGTGTACAACAGAAATCAAAATAGTGGATGGATGAACAGCACTTTGTTTGCAGAATGGTTTGCTGAAGAATTTGTGCCAAGTGTCACAACATTTTTAAACCGAAGAGGACTTCCTCCGAAGCCAATTCTATTCGTGGACTACTGCAGCGCACATCGAAACACTCTTATCGAAGGAGATGTTCGAGCTGCATTCCTCCCTCCGAACACGACTTCATTAATTCAACCAATGGATCAGAGCTGCTGAAATGTTTGAAAATGAATTACTGCAAGAAGCTCAAGTTTTCTTTGCTAGAAAGGCTCAACGATGGAGGAAACCTGGTACAACACTTGAAGAACATCAATCTCAAAGATGTAATCATTTGGATTGCAAGTGCGTGGGACGAACTGCCAGCTCTAACTATTGGAAGATCGTGGAATCAATTTCCTATCGATATATATATATATATATATATATATATACAGGGTGACAATTTAGGGGTGGCCACCTGTTTTTACAGGCATTTGCGCCGTCAATAAAGATCAAGAGAAAGGTGGTTCTTGAAGGATTTTTCATGCCCTCTTTGATGGCTGAAACGATTTTTTGCTGAGATGATCAGTTTTTAAGGTGCAAACTATTTTTAAATGAAATTTTTTGGAAAATTGTTTCTCACATTATATTTATAAAGTTGATTAAAAGCTGAATCCAGAGCACTCGTGGGCCGAATAATTTGATCGCGTCTTGATGGAGAAATTATTTTTCAAATATCTTGTATTCGGCAGCCGATGTGCGATCTAAACAAGGAACGGTGGACTTGAAACGGCGCTTCGAGCGAGGTGACGCCGCGAGTCTCGAAACCCGGCTGACAGCGGGCTAAATGCCCGTCTGTCACCAAACGTGGTTAGGCCGGCCAGCTGTTGTGTGTCAATTTGAATGGCAATCCATATTGACGTACAGCTTTGCTCCACTACGCGCGCGGCAAAATCAACGATACTAATTAGCTAACCTCGCATTTTACAGCGACGTAAATTAAATGCATTACATTTTTTTATCTCTGGGCACGGCTTTCTCGCTAATTTTCATTTATCAAAACTTCCTCTGAGTGGAAGCGAAAGCTGTTCAACAATCTTCCTCTCTGAGTTGACTTTATGGAAAATAAGGAATAACGAGAAAGTGATGTGTAAAGATCTACTTTGATTTTTTTTTATTTTTATTTTATTTATTTCCATTGAACCAACATTCTCTTTAGGTTTTCTTCGAACAAAAATGCCTCGCGAGCATTCTCGGTTCATTCGTAACTTCGGTTTCATAAAACTCACGAGATAAGATGACAAGATATTGATAAGCACCAACAACAATTATTTTTTGCATACGGTTTTCTCGCTAATTTTCATTTATCTCAACTTCCTCTGAGAGGAAGTCAAAGCTGATCAACAATCCTCCTCTCGGAGTTGGTTTTATGAAAAATGAAAAATAACGAGAAAGTAATGTGTAAAGATCTAATTGAATCTATTTTTAAATTTTATTTCCATTTATTTTAATCGAACCAATATCTTCTTTAGGTTTTCTTCAATTAAAAATGCCTCGCGAGTATTCCCGGTTCATTTGTAACTTCGGTTTTTTAAAATTCTCAGAGGAAGTTGTGATAACTTAAAATTAACGAGAAAGCCGAGCGCAAAAAAAATTACTGTTGGTGCTTATTAATATCTTGGCATCTTATCTGGTGAGTTTTGTAAAACCGAAGTTGCAAATTAACCGAAAATACTCGTGTAGCATTTTTGATCGAAGAAAACCTAAAGAGAACGTTGGTTCAATGAAAATAAATAAAAATAAAATTTAAAAAATATTCAAAGTAGATCCTTACACATTACTTTCTCGTTACTTCTTATTTTTCACAAAACCAACTCCGAGAGGAGGATTATTGAACAGCTTTCGTTTCTTCTCAGAGGAAGTTATCATAAATCAAAATTGGCGAGAAAGCCGTGCCCAAAGATTTATTTTACATCCTAATAAAAAATAAATAAATAAATAAAAGTATAAAAACTGGCAACTGCGTGGTATCCTAGAATAGACACCACGGTTCTCTTGAACGAAAAACAAATTTTAACAATAAAAAAAAAATATTCTTCTTGCTTATTAAAATCTCGGCGTCTTATTTCGTGAGTTTTATAAAACCAACATTACAATTAAACCGGGAATACTCACGAGGCATTTTTGTTCGAAGAAAACCTAAAGAGGACCTCGGTTCAGTGAAAATAATTTTTTTTTTCATTTTCAAAAATATTCAAAGTAGATCTTTACACTTATGTGTCTTATTTGGTGAGTTTTATAAAACCAATATTACAATTGAACCGGGAGTACTCGCGAGGCATTTTTGTTCGAAGAAAACCTAAAGAGGACCTTGGTTCAATGAAAGTAAAAGAAAAATTAAAATAAAAAAAAAAATTCAGAATAGATCTTTACACATTACTTTTTCGTTATTTTTCATTTTTCATAAAGCCAACTCCGAGAGGAGGTTTGTTGAATAACTTTCGTTTCCTCTCAGAAGAAGTTGTGATAAATGAAAATTAGCGAGAAAACCGTGCCCAAAGATTTACTTTGCATCTTTTTTTAAATTTATTTTAATTTCTGTTCAATGAACCAATGTTTTGTTTAGGTTTTCTTCTATCAAAAATGCCGCGTGAGATTCGCAGTTCATTTGTAACTTCAGTTTTATAAAACTCACCAGATAAGATGCCAAGATATTAATAAACACCAACAGTCATTTCTTTTTGCGCACAGCTTTCTCGCTAATTTTAATTTATCACAACTTCCTTTGAGAGTTTTATAAAACCGAAGTTACAAATTAACCGGGAATACTAGCGAGGCATTTTTGTTCGAAGAAAACCTAAAAAATACATTGGTTTCATGAAAATTAAAAAAAATATAAAAAATTTTCAAAGTAGATCTTTACACAGAAATGTAGGGATCGTGCCACATAGATTTTCGTAATTCTTCTATAAAGACTGACAAATAAAATTGCATCTTGTCCTAGAATGGACATTCACTTAAACGGAAAAAAATTTCAACAATAAAAAAAAATTATTCTTGCAGCTTATTAATATGTCAGCGCTTTATTTGGTGAGTTTTATAAAACCAACATTACAGTTGAACCGGGAATACTCGCGAGGCACATTGGTTCGAAGAAAACCTAAAGAGAACGTTGGTTCAATGAAAATAAACAAAAATTAAATTAAAAAAAAAAGATTCAAAGTTGATCTTCACAAACTACTTTTTCGTTATTTCTCATTTTTCATAAAGCGGATTCCCAAAGGAGGTTAGTGCTTCTTAAAATCTCGGCGTCTTGTCTGGTGAGTTTTATAAAACCGAAGTTACAAATGTACCAAGAATACTCGCGAGGCATTTTTGTTCGAAGAAAACCTGAAGAGAACGTTGGTTCAATGGAAATAAATAAAATAAAAATAAAAAAAAGTCAAAGTAGATCTTTACACATCACTTTCTCGTTATTCCTTATTTTTCATAAAGTCAACTCCGAGAGGAAGATTGTTGAACAGCTTTCGCTTCCTCTCAGAGGAAGTTATGATAAATGAAAATTAGCGAGAAAGCCGTGCCTAGAGATAAAAAAATGTAATGCATTTAATTTACGTCGCTGTAAGATGCGAGGTTAGCTAATTAGTATCGTTGATTTTGCCGCGCGCGTAGTGGAGCAAAGCTGTGCGTCAATATGGATTGCCATTCAAATTGACACACAGCAGCTGGCCGGCCTAACCACGTTTGGTGACAGACGGGCATTTAGCCCGCTGTCAGCCGGGTTTCGAGACTCGCGGCGCTACCTCGCTCGAAGCGCCGTTTCAAGTCCACCGTTCCTTGTTCAGATCGCACATCGGCTGCCGAATACAAGATATTTGAAAAATAATTTCTCCATCAAGACGCGATCAAATTATTCGGCCCACGAGTGCTCTGGATTCAGCTTTTAATCAACTTTATAAATATAATGTGAGAAACAATTTTCCAAAAAATTTCATTTAAAAATAGTTTGCACCTTAAAAACTGATCATCTCAGCAAAAAATCGTTTCAGCCATCAAAGAGGGCATGAAAAATCCTTCAAGAACCACCCTTTACTTGATCTTTATTGACGGCGCAAATGCCTGTAAAAAAGGTGGCCACCCCTAAATTGTCACCCTGTATATACAGGGTGTCCCATTTGAAACAATCCACCTAAATATCTTCTGAGGGAGCCAAGTGACAGGAAATTTTTAGAGACCTAAGTTGTAGGATTTCAAGGGGGACATTTGATGCATGCATTTTTTTCAGTTTTCAAGGCCATGCTTGCAAGTTGCAAGCACAAGGAGCTTTTTTCAAATGGCAATCGCATTTTTCACCACAATGAAACTTGTCCGCCTTGATGAGTTGTTTTCAAATACCTCATCATTCATGTCAATTCCTTCGATTTTACTCGAAAAATGCGACGAAAATGCGTTCTGGTGTCAAACTGAAAATTCACATACCCTTGATGCGTGTTGGCGTGGATGATTGTTCCGCTAATCCATTCAGCAACCGTACTTATGGAATGTAAACAATAACAAAGAATTCCTCATTACCTCGAGGATTCTGTTATTCGAAACAGTTTCAATTCAACCAGAGTCGAGATAGTATCGCCTGTAATTTCATTGAACACATTACGATGTACTCAGCGAGTGAAATTGTGGACATTTTACTTGTATTAGGAGAGTGCCGAGGATTCTATCGAGTCGCTGCCCGGACATATCGAGAACGGTACCCTAATCGCCGACGTCATCCCACACATGCAGTAATTCGCAACATTGAACGAAATTGTAGGAGAGGACGAATTTATCGACGACGGCAACTACAACGACAACGAGGCATTAATCGTAATGATCCTCGAGCTCTTGCCATTCTCGCTATGATTCACATGAATCCGCACATCAGTTTGAGAGAAATCGAACGAGATTTAGGTGTACCACGGAGCACCGTCCAAAGAATCCTCCGATCTGGCCATTACCATCCGTATCACATAACGTTGACACAAGCATTGTCCGCGCAAGACCGAAGGAATCGTGTCGACTTTTGTAATTGGGCCTTGCAAAGACTGAATGAAGATCCGAATTTTTTCCAGTACGTTCTCTTCAGTGACGAGGCAACGTTCCAGAGTACTGGTTCATTGAATCGACACAATTGTCATTATTGGTCAATGGAAAATCCTCGCTGGAGTTAACACATTGATCATCAGCATCGTTGGAAAGTGAACGTGTGGTGCGGTATCGTCGATGAGCAAGTGATAGGTCCATACTTTTTTTACGGTAATGTCACCGGTCAAAATTACCTGGAATTCTTGCGTAATCAGTTACCAGCACTGATGGAGAACGTGAACTTGCAGACGAGACAGAGAATGTGGTTTCAACAGGATGGCGCTCCACCTCATTTCGCTCGAGCTGTGAGGAATCATCTGAATAATGCGTTCCCAAATCGTTGGATTGGTCGGAGTGGTTACATTTTATGGCCTCCACAATCACCGGATCTCACGCCTCTCGATTTCTACCTGTGGGGCTTCGTCAAAGACGTTGTTTACGTGAATCGGCCGACCACTCCGGTAGACTTACAGAGACGTATCAGGGAGGCTATTGCAAGCATTACGCCCCAAGTTCTTCGGAGAAATTGTCGGTATTTATGTTCCTGGTATATTAGTAAAATATGCAATAACTTTCCATATAATAATAACAGAGCATAATAATTTAAGCTTAACAGTATATGTGATAATAAAATAATATATTATGAACTTTAAAAGACGAATGAAACGCGAAATATATATAAAATTATTTGATATTAGCTTCAGTTAAATTTATATCCTTTTGAAAACAATGTGGGCGTATCTTCTAAATATGTGTCCCTTTCGAAACGAACGTGTCTCTTTCTCTGAAGTTCCACCTAACTGCAGGCAGATGGGGGTATTCTGTAAAATAGTACTCTATAATCTAGCGCTTCCGGACCAGGGATCGGCACCATCAATTACATTTTTAATTGAATTACTGTTCAATTACAAATACAAGTTGTAGTTTATAATTACTCCGAAAAGAATTACAAATTACAATTTTTATTTGTAATTGACGGATTTTAAATAGAAATTACAATTTTTATTTGTAATTGACGAATTCTAAATACAAACTACAATTGGAAATAATAATCGTTTCAAATAAAATACAAATTATTCGGAGTGTAGTTATCTATTTTAATTAATTATTAATTCCACTTGGAAATTGTAATCTATAACAATTAATTAAAAATTTCTTGTAGAAATTGTATTTAATTCCAATTAATTATTAATTCCACTTGGAAATTGTAATCTATATAGATTGAATTACAAACTCCACGTAGACTTGTAACTAATTTCGAATAAATTACAAATTCCACGTGGAGTTGTAATTAATTTCGACTAAATTGCGAATTACAAATTATGGAATTTGTAACTAATTAGAAGTTAATTATCAATTTCCCGTGGAATTAGTTACACCGTAATTAATTAACCAACTAACTAACGAACAACGTGACTAACAACTAACTAACGAACTATGTGACTAACAGCTAACTAACCAACTACGCGACTAACAGCTAACTAACGAACTACGTGACTAACAGCTAACTAACGAACTACGTGACTAACAGCTTACTAACGAACTACGTGACTAACAGGTAACTAACGAACCACGTAACTAACTAACTAACCAATTAACTAACTAACTCTAACTAACTCCAACTAAATAAGTCTAATTAACTAACTCAACCTAATTACCTGGAACTAACTAACTCAACCTAATTAGCTGAAACTAACTAACTCAACCTAATTACCTGGAACTAACTAACTCCAACTAACTAATTAACTCTAACTAACTCCAACTAACTAACTAACTCTAAGTACAAAGCTGGGCAGTACTTTAAGTACCCAGCTACTAGAGCTAGACGTAGAGTCATAGGTAGAGTTAGAGGAAGAGTCAGCGGTGAATTCAGAGGTAGAGTCAGCGGTGAATTCAGAGGTAGAGTCAGCGGTGAATTCAGAGGTAGAGTCAGCGGTGAATTCAGAGGTAGAGTCAGAGGCAGAGTTAGAGGTAGGGTCAGAGATAGAGTCACAGGTACAATCAGAGGTACAGTCGGAGGTGAAGATAGAGGTAGAGTTAGAGGTAGAGGTAGAGTACTGGCATATTGTTGACATGGGCTCGAATAGTTTCAGGGGTCTCGAGTTACGATGACGAGGCCGCCGAGATTATTCGAAATTGTCGAGATTGGCGGCAACTTGTATACATAAAAACTATACTCTTTATTTATCTGTGTGTCTCACAGAATATACCACAAATACTGGAAACATACCAAAGTTGAGGGAAATGATAGAAAAATCCGTGTAGAACACCATGATATGGATTCTTACAACGTACTTTTAAAAGTACCTATTTGAACTACTTTGCATGAACTTTAAGTACTTAAAGTACTTGATGTTCTTTGTAATTAATTTTTTTTTGGTTCTTTGCCCAGCTCTGTCTAACTAACTAACTAACTAACTCTCACTGACTAACTCTAACAATTTCTAACTAACTCTAAGTAACTAACTGACTAACTGACAATCTAACTAAGTAACTAATTAACTAGAAAATTTAAGAAATACGAATAAATCTACAACTCCTGATCCCCGGCCTCAATTCCTCTTATCGCTACAGCTCTATTGTGCCGTTGTGACGTTGGGCTGTTACAGGCATAAAAATATGTTTATTTTCAACATAGTTGGAAAGAATGTATCATATGCCATATGGGCGTAGCGCATTTTCAAAATTCAGCAAAACTGTGATATAACATATAGTCTTGGAACTTTATATGTGGAACAAAAAGAAAATTAAACATTTCATGGTTAAAACAATTTTTTCTGATACATTTTATGAGTCCAAACATTGTTTCGTTTTTGTTTCTTTGGAATATAAAAATTATACTGATTAGCATTTATGAAAAACATTCAACGTGCGACAGCTGATTGTGTGCCATGTGAGATGAACTGGTCGACCACAGTATGAAAAATTGGACTTTTCAGGGGAATTAAAATATCCATATTATTGTTTAATCGAAATGACTATAATGACTATAACGACGGCAATTACTTAGGTCTCGAACGATATGATTTAAGTTAAACTATCTGCCGTTAGCATAACATTCGGTACGATACTCATGCGGTAAACGTTTTCTTAACACTAGTCTTCGGCTCGCGCTACAAACTCACACTCGTCAGAAAAAGTTTTATCGCTATAGTATCGTTATGTACTATTGAGTGTATTGGCTCTTCGGGAATAATGTACAATGAAATTTTGTTGTTCGTCAATAACTTTTATAAGGTGCAACAGTATCATTAAAATTACAGCACACATTCAGGGCTAAAACTTGAGTTGAGAAACTGTTCTGTAGGTTGCGAGTAAAAGCCTGAATGAATTTTCTTCTCCCTTCCCTCAATTATTAGAATGAACCATGTACGACAGCTATTGAAAAAGACTGGCACGTCAAGTTTTTGCACGCCGTCTCAGCGTACTATTGCTCGATTCATCGATTGAAAAACGATGTTTTTAGTTCAGTATATTTTTATCGTTTTTTTAAAGCTGATTTATTCAGATTATTCTATAATATATTTTATAAATGTTTCCTGTTGTTTGCGAGTTTATTTAGAAATTTAATGTTTTTACGAAGCATATTTTTTTGGATAGCTAATTTTTGTTGTCGTCTACACCTATAAAAACGTACACTTGGCTCATACAATCTCTTTTTTTTGGAAACTAGTTGAAAAGTTATTTTAAACTGTTTTGTTGAGATTGTTCTAAGATTTATTTTAGAACTTCATCCTTATGTTACCATTTTTTTAGAAAGCAAATTTTTTGGACAAACATTTTTTTGGAAAACAAATTTTTAAGTACTTGGCGTACGTTTTTTACTTTTTTCAACATTTTTATTTTCGAAATCTCACTTCTGTTTTAAATCACATCTTTGAAAATTTGAAACGAATATTTTTTATTTTCTTGTAAAGCAAATTTTCAAGTAATTGGAGAATGTTTTTTACTTTTTTCTAATGAATTCACAACCTAGAATTGCCATAGTACAAGTTGTTTGAAAATCCATTTCTTTTTCTAATAATGGATAAATAGACAGTTACAACTTTTTAACAACTGAAGCTATGAATAATCTCATTGATGAAATACCAGTGCAGTTTTTATCTTAATAACTTATTTTTTAACAAATAAATTATTGCAAGTTATAGCTACACTAGCTGCATGTTTTATTCGTAACAGAAAGGTCTCATTGAGTATTATCATATATTTACATAAACAGTTATGCAAAGTATAATCCTGCACATTTCATAAAGAATGCTCCCTTATTATTTTCTACTTTTGACTCAGTTTTCACTAGAATGAAGCCCAAATTAATCGTCCAACTTCATCACAGAGGAGCGACATCGACCACTAGCGATATAGCTACAACCTTCTTAAATAAGAAATTTTTTTTTTGTATTTTTCTGACGATGCCTGATTGAGAAATCTTGTACACCATTAACGAGGATCTTGAAAAGAGGGGGCTAATGGATGACTCATATCTCCGCCATTTTGTATTTTTTTCAATTTCAAATTTAATCAAATCGGTCAGGTGGAAAAAATATTCTGTTGAAAGCGGGAAAAATATGGATTGCGCGTCATTGGATTCGACGTCTGCGTATAAAAGCACGTGACATACTGACAATTCGTCATTTAGATTCGTAGCCAAGTGAAAATAATGCCTTAACATTTTCCATAACTAATTAAATATGAAATCTATCATATAACTCCAAAAAATGATGCATCAATTCGGCTCGGTAGTATTTGGCCGTGACATCCACTGCAGGCTTAAAGCCTGCTGTGCGTTAACCGTTCTACTATCGAATCAATCAGAATGTATTCTATTAAAACGACTTCACAATTATTGCCATTCAGCTTTTGAGGTTAAATTACAGCCTATCAAAAAGCTTGCAAGGATATATTGACTATTCGTCAACTAGATTCGTAGCAAAATAAGTAGTTTTACCCCTCGGCGTTTTGAAGAGCTGGTTAAATTTTGATTATATAATTTCACTCCAAAACATTGGACCAATCCTGTTTGTGGCCTGTGACAAATAGCGATATTGACTGCGGGCATATTATCGACAGTGAGGTAACCTTTTTAGTATCAAGTCCATCAGAGTACATTATATTAAGGCAGCTTCGCCATTGTTGTCATTTAGCTTTCGGATACCTGATAGCAACCCCTCAGGAGTGGTAGATTTATTCGTATTCAAACTGGGCTTCACGCCCCGAGAGTTAAGAGGGTTAAGAGAATTACGAAGGTTAAGTGGGTTAAAAGAGTAAAGAGGGTTAAGGAAGTTAAGGGGCTTAATTAGGTACTTAAAGTTAGTTAGTTCGTTAGTTAGTCTGTCAGTTTAGACAGTCAGTCAGTCAGTCGGTCGGTCGGTCGGTCGGTCGGCCGGTAGGTCGGTCGGTTGGTCGGTTGGTCAGTCAGTCAGTCAGTCAGTCGGTCAGTCAGTCAGTCAGTCAGTCCATCAGTGTAATTGGTAATTGACTCGAACTGAATTACCAATTACGTATGTAATTGGTAATTAAATCGAACCGAATTACAGGTTTCAGATGTAATTGGTAATTATTCAAAAAGGATTACAAATTACATGTGTAATTGGGAATTGAGTTGAAATGAATTTTAAGTTACGTTGTAATTAAGTAGTGGTTTGACGTAAATTACAAGTTCTATGTGGTATTGTTAATTTAATAAAAATTAAGTTTTAATTACTGGTGTAATTTGTAATTAATTCAAAATAAATTACAAATTCTATCTGTAATTTGTAATTGAAATTTGAACATTACAAATATGCCAATCCCTCCCTCGAATGCGCTATCTTACAGAGTGTTCACTGTATTAGTTTTATGTGTAATAGAAGAAAACGCAACATGATTGCTACTGCGTAGCCTGGTAACCTAAAAAAGGTAGCAAAGCCAAACCTTACATATTACTTCCTTATTTCTTTGGCCTGTCACAATCTCTCCTCTATGATAAAGTATGTTGTTTAGTTTTGGCTTCCTCATTGAGGAAGCTTTATGAATGGCGGATCAAAAAAAAATTATGATGTAAGGTTCGTATGTGCAAATTTCGACCTTGCAATTGTTTTCGAAAAAATTACGAAAATGCAAATTTCTATGAAATCTTAACTACTTTATCGATTTTGCCCAAATTCAATACCAAGCGTCGTACCACTCCGATAAAGTTTTGTGCCAAGTTTCAGCCCGATAGCTGGAAATTTGTTCGAGTTAGAGTGTTCACAGACATTTTTTAAAATCTTTAAAATTCTATAAAATCAAAATGCTTCAATCGACTTTTATAAAATGTATACTAGAAGACACTTGACTGTACTGTATACGGCACAAACATTTGAGATGATCCGGTTAACTAGTTCCCGAGTTATGGCAATATGAACTTTAGGGCCTCTATTACACGCATACGCACACGCACACGCTTTTTTCTAAACCACTTTTCACGACGTTTTGGACCATTTTGAGTATGCTGACGTAAAAGTCTAGAAAACAAAGCTTCCTCCTCGAGGAAGCAATATATTAAGAGAATAGTGAATTAGTTACAAAAATTTGACACGGCAGGCTTTGATTATTAGAAACATAAACGGAAGTACTGACAGATATCGAAAATTTATCTACTTTATATGAAAAAAACCAGCGAACAGAGATCTTGTATTTTATTACCGTATTATTTTTTAAGCATTCCGGAAGAATCTATTGAAAGATTGTTACCATTATACATCTTTTTCTCTAATAGAGTTGAATCAAAAGCCATTAAAAATATTTATACTATAAAATAATGTTAACAAACCAGCTCTCCTCTAAATTCTCCTCGAAATATAAATATGCTACTCTGTAAATGGGTGTGTGGGAGGGCACTCTCACATCCATCCATTCACCTACTCATTTAAATAAAATAAAAAGCGATGAGGAGTTTCACCTCCCAATTATCCATTAGATGCATATTTTTAATGAGAGGAAAATTAATTTTGTAACAAAATTGTATAGTATAAATAGTTTTTATGACTTTTGATTGAACTTTACAAAAAGGTTTTTAGTGGTAACGTTCTCCAAATATGCTTTTTCGAGTGCCTAAAAAGTAAATTAATAAAATTCAAAATCACTATTCTTTGTTCTTTTTATATGAAATTGAAAAATATTTCCATAAATATTAATTAGCGTACAGTTGCTACCGCGTCTTTTGACCTGTTATCTCTGTCATTGTCACTTGTTCATCTTGTGCTTCTGACAATCAAGTTATGTCGTATCAATTGTTTCAAATTAATTCACTTTTTACTATTCTTTTCATGTATTTTTTTACCAAGAGATACAAGAGCAATTGCCTTGTTTCGTATTATACATATTACACATAAAATCACTACAGTATATGTCACTGTCATTTATTAATATTTCTATATTTCTGTCGATTGCAGTTTGCCTCACGTTACACTTTTCTTTTGGCCATAAGACTTTACGACATTATGGCCACTTTCAAATTGGTCATAATGTCCGTAAATAAAAAGAATAAACAAATAAAATAATTTCAAATTGAAATAAAATATTCTGATAACTTTTCACGACTTTTGAGAGAATAAAATATGAATGGTACCATAGAACTTGGCCATTTTTGCGTATTCCGGCGTATGACTTTACTAACTCATAGATTACATGGAAATGAACATTTTTACAGGAAAAAAATCGATATTTTTACATTTTTGACCTGACCCCCTGTTTCGGCTATGAAACAAATTGTCTATTTTAACGTCGTAGCACTCGACGCATCAACACGCCATTGCTTGAGTGATATATTTTATATTTACGAATGAAGAAGTATGTCAAATTAAAGTGTGCGAGTCGGAATAATTTCAATAACCGATAGTCCCAACACAAAAGCAAAACTTTCAAAGATAAAATACGTGTCAAGCACACAGCTACAAGTGCTGCGTTAACACCCCCCCCCCCCCCCCCCTTAATTCACTGATCACTATTGTTGTATTTTATGATTTATTTCATTTGTATCTATAACCGCGGTAGCAATTTCTCTCGATCTTGAGATTACTATTAATAGATTAATTAATTGAAGACAACGCGATGACAGCTGTATAGTCTGTCGCACGTGCGGACACATTTGCACTGCACTGTCGCGATCTCGCTCTTCAACCGCTTTCCCTATGTCAGAGTCAGCCTACGTCAGAACCTGTTGCGTCATACCGCAGACGTTTCACTCGACACCCCGCGTGCGCGGTAACTCTCACTCGATACCTTTCTCACACGAACATGCGATTGTGTAGGTTGTAACGGATCGATGTGTGCGTTAAAGTCCATGCTAATCGACCCCATTGTTGCTGTGTATGTTACGTATTCACACGTACATGCGTTTGGATATAGACTCGACAAAGAAAGTGTGCGTGAGACAAAAAATCAAGAAAATCTTTTCGGCCAAATTTCTTAACTTTCCAGATATCAACATTGCGGCAACTGATTTTTTGCAGCAGGTCTCATTTGAAAGAGGAAAAAAAAAGAAAACATATTGAACTTGATACGTCTTTCATCCGTGACGTGTAGCCAGAGATAATTCGAGTTACATTTGAATGTAACCGAAAAGGTACCAACTTTCTATAAATAGGAGTGGCGGCAGCGTCGATATATCGTGTAACGTCAGAGCTCAAAAGTAAAAATCGATTTTTTTTAAATTTTGTTTGGCACCCCTTGGCAATCTTTATTTCGATGGAAGGAGGAAATTGAATTTTATTTCAGATCTTTTAAAAAATATTTAGAGGTAATCCAAGGCCATTGAAGGGGGGGGGGGGGGGGGGTTCGGCGAGAGAGTTACCTTTTGAAAATAATGATTTAAAAAATCTGAAAAAGATGCGTCTATATTCCTTTGGGTTTTGTAAATAACACTTTCGGGTCGATAAAAAAAAAGATTTTTGAGCACAGTCGATTTTTTAGATCGGGCAAAAAAAATAATATCAGAAATCTAATATGTATGATGCTTAGGAATAGTATACAAAGCACGAAAAAAATTGACAGGTCACACATACATTATTTCGAATCGAGGGCAATATTTTGTATTTATTTCTATGTACCATTATTTTTGTTTTTTTTATTAAGTGCAGTTCATTTAATGGAAATTTAGTCCTATAATATTAATTATTTAAATGTATATTTCCAGAGACATGATTTTTTGCAAACTAATTTTATTCCTGTTTTTTTAAATTAATTTCAGTCTTATCGAGGAAGCCAAAGCAAACGGTCGTGTTGACATTAGTTCTGCTCGGTTATTTCTCGGATAGTATTATAATATAATACCGAACGCAGTGGAACTGAGTGATGGATGGAAAAACTAGTGAAATGGAGATGAGCGATGAAGACATGGAGTCAGACTTCTAGCCCGCTCGCAAATTGCAAAGGGAAAGAGGTAGGCAAACAATAACTTCCACTAAAGTCCAATCGTCACTTAATACCCCACAAACGCCAAGTTCAAGCAACATTAGAATAACGGAAACTAGCACACCTACAATCAGGAACGTCAACTATGGCCGTCTGCCCGTGCACACGAACTCACACAAAATCAATATAAACACTTATTCTACCTCAACTTAACAACTATCAAAAGCTGAATCCATCTCGCTAACGTACGGTCCGACGTACAATAACATTGGAAAGACGTAATTCTCCGTACCTCAAAGGGATTCCTTCTAAAGTCCAATACAGACAAGGCAAAGCTAACAAAACCACAGAACAAACTAGTAAGAAATGGGTTGATCAATTCATATACAGAAACGCAAAAACGAAGACCCAATCGATTACCTTCTCAGCTGCCATTACGACAGTTGAGTTTCGATTGGAAGATACAACGATCAGCGAAGCTTTTAATGCCCATCGTATTACACACAGATGCTGGATACGCATCATAGCAACAGTAACAAATAAACCTACAAATCTCATAAGAGTAATCACTGAATATACCAACTCCTTCGGGAAACTGATAAACGACGGTCTCTTCCCTCTTCAAAAACACTACCTAGTCTACCCTACCACTCCACCAGCACCAATACCACAACCTTGCAACATATATTTACAGTTCTCACACAACCACGGAAAATTGCGCATACCAAACCATTTGTCAGAAATACAGCTGACCTCACAAAACCCGCAACTGCAATTTCGTTCTACCTTTCAAGTACTCTACATGCAAATCGAAAGACCACGTCGATGACCGCATGGTCATTTAAATGCCCGAACGGACCAACTAAACCGATCGAAGGAATTCCAAATACCATCGTAAAATCAATCAACAAAAAATCAGCGGACTTCGATAGTAAAGTCATAAGAAACTCTAACATCCACGCACCGATAACGGTTTACGACCACAGTATCCATACATACATCAGCAAAATTAACAAAACCAAGAACACAAACAGAGAAGAATTGGTCGCGAAGCTCAAAAAGCGTTTCATCAATGAATTTTAACGTGGATACGACAGGAGCCACAGACTGTACACTCTGATATTTGAGTTACAGGATCCGGAGGTACCATCGCCAACAGAAACAACCACAGGTAAAAGCTTTACTATCACCAATGGTTGAGCTGAAACTGCTGTACTCAAGCATGAACAGTTATCAATACAAAAAATGTTTAATTAATTACTTGATTCAAAGGAATAGAATAAACTGTACAGCATTCGTCGAGATGAAAACCAATAAAAACAGCAATACAGATTATAGGAACTGGAGATGCGTAAGATACGACGGAAACATAATTAACACCAACACTAGAGGAGGCAGTATATTCCAAGTAGATCCTGCGCTCCGAACGAAAAAGGAAAATACAATGGGGTTCAACGATATTCGAAACGAAACTCTTTACATCTACATAACTCTTAAAAATTACTGTTTGCATTTAATCCTCCTATACATTGCGAGGCGTTAGAACGCGCTCGGCCTAGGGTGCTCGTGCATCAAGAACGCCCGAAAATCAGCATAGCAACAGAATCGTTTATCATCGTCAGAGCTTGTACCGTCTTATGCACGTTTGACTGCCGTGAATATTATGTTTACAGGATTCTCAGAATTAGGGTGCCGGCCCGGGAAGAAGCTAAGGTAGTAAAGGATGGATGGAGAGAGACTACCGAACAACGCGACCATCGACGAGGTCGATAATAGTGGGCCGTAACTCCTACACTGTGCATTCAAAGTACGTCTAATCCGGCAGGCCGCGAATTATCAGAAAGAAGAATTTCAATTAGTTAGAGAGTAACGGGATCGGTCTCGAGCAAAGCTCGCGCATCTTCAGTAACGATCGGTATCGTGTGTAGAGAAGACAAATTAAAACCATTGAAAAAGAAGAGTTAGAAAGGTTAAAACCATTAATAAAATCCGCGTGAGTCGAATGTTGCCACGAGTCTCGTAATTAATAAGCGATTCACCCGTGTATGAGCTTACGCTGTGGAAGAGTAATTAGGGAAAGTCAGTAAGATAGGAAAAGTGTTAACTGAGGAGCCGAAGGAAAGCCGTCGAAAGCTGCGTCAGGTAGAAGCAAATTAGCCGGCAATAATAATGTAGGCGTACGTGGTGCACTATTGGTAATATTGTCCGTACGATTGTAGAATCGCTTCTTTATTGCAACCGGCCTCTCCGGTGAGAGAAGCGAATAAAATCTCGCAATTAGCGTTGCGTGCGTAATAATCCGCATAAGTGTCGGTTAATTACAGTAAATTAAAAAATTGTGGTTTGTTGTGTTTTAGTTTTTTTGTTGTGTTTTAGTCCCCGAACTGCACCCCTTTCCTGCTGGTTGGCACGAGAAAAGACAACGTGCGAAATACAATATAAACCCTAGCTATCGGGTCAAATAATATATGGCCTGGCGCCCATAAAAGGTAAAAAGTGAACAGTGCCGGTCGGATAAATTAAATAATTTTCACTGTTTTTCAGTGAAAGTTCAGGCGTCGTTATATTTAGTCGGTTGCCCCTCCCCCAGTCTCCGAAATACTGTGCGAGGAAGAGCTCGTCACAGTAGAAACACCCATTGATTCGCATCGACAATTCCATACTTATCAAAGCACCCAGATCTACCTACGCTATTATTTTTGGAGACTTCAATCCAGGTCGACGCACCCAATGACAAATAGATGACATCGCAAGCTCCAACTTCAAACCGTACGATACGTTGCCAACATTCATTACGGCAAATAATACAGACACAACGCCAAATAAAACACCCTTGACTGAAATTTTGAGCAACAACTTCAAATCAGCCAATCCAACTCCAAATCTAGGAGCGGATCACCTAGCAATAACCGTAACAGTAGACCTTAACCCACCAGTTCGTTCAACACCTCAAGAGGAACAATTAAACTTTAAAATTGCTGTTCAGACTACGCCAAACAAATCCATGGACCGAAATACGGTAATAGCAATCTCAGAGACACTACAACAATAAAAGTTAACACCGCCCGTATTGCACCACAAAATACTACTTCTTCGACCTATCTCCATACATAATCATTATGATAACAATAGAAAGAAGATGATAGAGGGAATATAAGAATAACCCTCAATTTGAACTGAAACCAAGGCTAAATTATATTAGCAACTCAATCCTAATAATTATATAACAGTTCCAAACCCATTCCTGGCTAGAAGCATGCGATGAGATTAGAACACGAAAAGGAAAGAACTACTAGCAAAATGTAAAAAGACTAGTAAGATATAACAACCAGTCACGTGAACACAATCTAATATGCAATGGCCAAACCGTCCAAGCCAATCAGGTAAAGGCTTACCCTGACTTTGCCCACCACTTTGCAGATGCGTTTAGTAGCAAAGATGATCCACACTTTGACGTCGTAAACCACGAAATCGAAAACCAATTTTACGCAGATTTTTCCAATGACACAAAAAAAAATAAAAGAAACTCGCGAACCCATCACCGCAGCCGAATTACAAAACGTCATACGGAATAGCAGAAATTCATGCACCCGGATATGATCAAGTGCCAATGACTATTATCAAGGTATTAATCACGATCTTATGTTGCGCATTTACATTTTTTGCTTGACGGAAAACTTCTTCCCGGAAAGGTGGAAAAACGGAATATCCATTACAATACTAAACCCAGAATCCGAATTATCAATTGCATCAAACTAGTGGCCTATCACATTACTGCCATCTCCAGGAAACATATTCGAGAAAATAATAAAAAGTAAATTAGAAAAAGCGATGGCTACAATAATCCTACTATATCAATTTGGTTTCCGCAACAAGAAATCAATTACCAAACCGCTGACGATTATCACATCCAACGTACAAGCTGCAAAACTAACGAAAAAACTATCTACAGTCATCTTCATGGTCATCAACAAGGCCTTTTGACAGCGTATGGCACAAAGTTCTGTTATACAACCTATGGCAGAACAAGTACCCAGGCTACCTATTAAGAATCATCGATAATTTTCTCACTAACCGATCTCTCCAAAAAAAGTAGCAAACGCTCTATCAGAAAGAGTCTATCCGGAACAAGGAGTACCACAAGGCATCCTGCCGCCCTTGCTTTACAAACTCTCCTGCCACGACATATATAACTTTGGCACAGCAAACAAAAAGTACGTAAACCCTGCCAAGTACATTCTCTAATATGCAGACGACACAGCCCTAATAACATACGGAAGAACAATATTTGACGCAACAACAATGTAACAAGAGCTAAATAATAATTACATCACGTGGTGTAATAAATGGCGACTCATAGCCAACCCGACCAAATCGAAATTGATGATATTTAACCACAAAATCACAGACTCTTCTCCCTGCATAAACATGTACAACACACAAATTGAACCCAACCCAGTGGCGAAATACCTCGGAATCCTAATATATAACAAACTGCACTTCAACAGACACACAAAAGCAATAAAAACTAAAACCACAGCTCGCGAAAAATTACGTTTCAAAATAAATTTCTAACGATTGAACACTCAACGAAAATATATAAATCTATATGTAAACCGCTGCTCGACTACGGACGTTCACTGTACTTGTATTGAAACAACCAAGCACTAAAAAACATAAAAACATCAGAAACAGTAGGACTTTGGCAACTCACTAGGATAAGGCAGCCGAACAATTCACTGCACAATCCATCAAACACAGTACTATACGAAACTACTAAAATAGATCTGATCATCCAAAGAGCCAGAAAATTTTGTGAAATATTCGCCACCTCACAACTCAAAGACGTCTCACTCCTTTGTCGCTCGATCCCCTCGGATAACTATCCTATCTAAAAATTCCACCGAGATAACCGAGATGAATTAACCAACAATTATATTCAATTATGCGCTTAGAGAAGAAAAAAAGAAGTTTTTCTGCTGTATATCAATATTATTACTATATAACCACTGTTTATTTATTATTATTATTATTATTTATGTAGTTAAACGAAACACTACGCAACACATGAATAGACAGACTGAAGGACCCCGGTAAATGGCCCGTTGGCTTACCGCACAAACGCACATACTAAGACGCACACGAAAGACATCTATAAAACATTAAAAAAAAAGGAACCCCAAATAATACCATGTACTGCTACTACTACTAAAATTAACTTTATTTCTATTTTCAATATGAATAAAATTAAGTCCCCGAAAACCATAATTTTTTTACGGTTAGTATCTTTTACTGAGTATCTTGATATTATAAAAATATAGAAATCCGAGCTATCTCTCACTATGAAAACAAAAATTTAACAAGTTTCCAGGAAGATACTGTGGTTTTATGACCCTGAAGATTTCTGCATCTACAAATTTTATACTTGTGGCAGTCGTTACTACGTAATCCGGCTGTCAACAAATTTCTCACGACGGCAGATTTTTTCGTTTTTCGATTATCTAATGGCGGTTATTTTTAGTTTTTTTGTTTCGATGGTTTAAAAAAAATGGCTGTCATTTTCGTCATTTTTTTGCTGATTGTCAGCTGTACCGTTTTACTTATTCATGCAATAAATATTTATCCACGCCAGATTTGTTTGTCTTTCGATTATATAATGGCGGCAATTTTTATGACTGAAGATTTCTGCATCTGCAAATTTTATACTTTGGCCAGCCGTAATTGTATAACCCGGCGGTCAAAAAAATTTTCCCATAACAGACTTTTACGTGTTGCTTTTATTTCTAGGCACTTTTTTCAGTCTTTTTTTTAAGATCTTTAAAAATTGGCATTCATTTTTGTCATTTTTTTCAGTTGGCCAGCTGTCCCATTTCACATGTCCGTGCAATTAATTTTTGTACTGGTTGACTTGTTTGTGCAATAAATTTTTTCCAAGGCAGACTTTCGAATTTTGAGATTATTTCGTGCAACTATTTTCAGTTTTTACTTCCAAGAGGAAGCTTTGTTTTCATAATAGTATAATTTTCGTTACAAGGATGAAAAGGCTTTTTCTGACGAGTGTGAGTTTGTAGCACGAGCCAAAGGCGAGTGTAGCAATCTCACGCGTGATGAAGATGTTTTTCGTACGAGTATTGAACAAACTTTTATTTCACAAGGTGTATAAATGTGGTTTGACGGACGCGAAGCTTCTGTAAAACCTCGTTTTACATATGAAGTGGGAGTTTCATTCCGAACGTCGAATGGTGCGGACGTGTTTCGCGGAGCTCCGTCCAGTATTAGTAAATTTACCGGCAACGGTCGCGCAGTGCGGGACTCAATAGCTCTATAAAGCTTGACTCCAGGACTATACCAGTAAATAATACGTGTTGCTGAATTATTGAAGTAAACGCGACTTATTAGATTTATGGAGAAGGGCTGGAGCAAAGCCCGTATCAGTGAACTCAGATGACCACGAACTCCCTTGGCAAGCGCGACCCCCATCATGGTGGATAACGAATCCCCCTCGCTGAAACAATTGCTTGACGTACTAAATGAAATCCGGGGCGACGTTAAAAGTACGAAAGAAGATATTCAAGATCTAAAAGACGACAACACACAGTTTAGGGAAACGCTCATCAAACAAGATGCATCTCATCAGAAGCTAGAAAAAGTGGTAAAAGATTTACAAGCCGAAGTTAACAGCATAAAAAAACACAAGAGAGCCCGCAACATATTATTCTACAACGTGCCAGATAACGGAGCTACTAACGAGAACTTACTCACTACGGTAGAGAAAATATTCGACGAGATTTCGGCGAATATCCCAGTCTCTTGCATCTCGAACGTTTACCGCATAGGCAAGGTGACGGGCAAGCGTCCGATAGCTGTGTGCTTCACAGGCACCATGTGGAAATACAACGTCTTCCGAAATATCAACAAGCTTCAACCGCTGGGGCTCAGCGTCGGCGACGATCTCTCGCCTGAAGAGCGTTTAGCCAGAACCCAGCTGACAGACGTTTACAAGACATTTAAAAATACAGGAGTGAAAGTGAAGCTAAGGCGTGACAAAATTATGTACAACGGGAAACTCTACACGTGTGACACGGTGCCGGAGCTCGAGAATATATTAAGCTCTACTCGCATCGCCGAGAACGACAAGAAAAGCAACCCGAAACAGCAATAACAAAGAGACAAGGTCATAAAGTCTGCCAATATTACGGAGGATAGTGACACGGAAATCGACCTCTCTCCCCAATCATCGCCACCCAGCACCGTACGCAAGGGCAAACGCAGCGGGCGAGAGCAAAACTTCCGCGACAGATTCATAGACACCACTGAGGAAGAAAGTGCGGACCTCGCGGAGGTCGACGCGCTGCCAAGCCCGAGCACCTCTCGCTCCTCTCGCGAGAACAGCAAACGCGCCAAAGACAAGAGCAAAGAACCCAAGATACCAAAAAGCAGAAAGGAACTCTTTGGTGCCCCACCCATAGTCCCAATATTCGGGAAATAAATAAGAAAGGAAGAACGAATAACCAGGAGCTCCTCCAAACCGCAAGTATAGCTAGCAACAGCAAGGACCTCTCACAACACGACGTCAACAACAACGACAGCATCGCAGCACCGAAGAAGAGAAGACCAAAGGACGGCAGACAGTAACGAGAGGACGTCTCCCCCACCACGAGTAATCTTCTGGAACACTCATGGCTTCCCAAACATCGAAGACATCAGCGGTGAAATTCGTGTATGTGATATCATGTGCCTAACTGAAACGTGGCTGGAAACAGCACCGACATACATCCCCCTGCCATAAGAGGGTGCGAGATTATAACTTCTAATGCGACACGCGCCCATACGCGAGGCAGGGCGAAAGGTGGTCTGGTAATTGCTCACGACAAGCTAAAATACAAATCGAAGATTATTGTGCGCGAAAGAGACAGCCTATTAGTTTTAATCACGGGTTCCAACGTCAAACTCCTTCTCAGCGTAGTATACTTTAATCCAAACTTTGAAATTGATCAACTGAATAGCTTTGATGAAACTCTATCGGCAGCTATCCGTGAGTATGAAAATATCCCAATTATAATAGGAGGGGACTTTAACTGCCGAGTAGCCGAGCTCAACTCGCTTCCCGAGGAAAGCCTACCAGCTGACAGCCTTATGAATCATAACAGACAAGCAATCGATGCAGTTATTGGAACCCACGCGCGTTACTTAGTAAATATTATGGAAGCAAACAACCTCTGTCTGCTTAACAGCCGCTCGCCAAGCGTCACACCGGCTAACTATACTTATCTAAGCACCGTCGGTGCAAGTACGATTGATCTCGTGTGGTCTCGCTTGATCATCTTTCTATGGTAACAGACTTCGAAGTACAAAAAATTGTAACGAGCTCAGATCATTTACCGACGGTGACAAGTTTCGCGTGCGAAAACGTCGAGGACGGTGAAAAAATATAAATATTCACAACAATCCTCGCAAAACGCCTAACCCTCTGGGCAGAGAGCTGTCACTTAATACCGCAATTCCAATCAGGTTTCCGGAAAGGTAGAGGTTGCATAGACAATATATTTGCGTTAAACGCATTAATTCAAATTCACTTGGCACGCCCTAGAGGACGGGTTTTTGCTCTCTTTGTTGACTTCTCCCGTGCCTTTGACTCGATAAATCACGCTAAGCTGTGGTCGAAATTATTCGCTCTCGGTGTCAGCGCAAAGGTCATCCGAATATTGAAAAATTTATTCGAACGCGCGATAGTGGCGGTGAGAACGGAAAGCGGATACTCGGACTTTACGGATATCTCGCAGGGTGTCCTGCAGGGGGAAATCCTGAGCCCCCTGCTTTTCTCGCTATTTATATGCTATTTAGAGAGCTACTTACTAGCAAATGGATGCAGAGGGTTATCGGTGAACGCGAACGTGGAAATCCCACTGCTCGCGTACACAGACGACTTAACACTTCTCGCTGACACCCCGACGGAACTGAACAGAAAACTTAAGGCGCTAAAAAAATACTGCGAGGACAACGCTCTCACGGTTAACGTCGCAAAGACAAAAATTGTCGTTTTTCAGAAGGGAGGTTACAAGGCCACATTGGCTCATTGGCCGTGCTTTCGATTCGGCGATGACATGATTGAAGTAGTTAGAGAATACATGTATCTCGGAGTCCTGTTTGAACAGAATGGTGTTTTCGCGACACACTGTGAAAGAGTTGTCCAAGCGGCTCAAGTAGCGATAGGTGCGACCTTAAAAGTATTATTTGCGGCGAAGTCGGACGCGTGGGTAACTGCGTTAACCCTATTCGACAGCCTTGTAACTAGCACAATAACGCATGGCGTGCAGGTGTGGGGACTGTGGTACCTGGACAACCTAGAAAAAATTCAGCTTACCTTTTGGAAAAGTTACTTATAGCTCCCCCCCCCCTCCTGCACACCGAACTACGCGGTACGTCTGGAATGCGGCAGGAATCGCCTAGCATGCACCGTTGTCAAATTAACTATGGGGTGGATAGACAAAATAGCGCTGATGAGCCATGACAGATATCCCAAGCAATGCTTGTTAAGGCTAACGACACTCGAAGAAAAAAGAGAACGGGTAGACAAACATAACTGGTGGGCTCCGAAGCATTCTGGACGACTGTAGGCTGGACCTCCCGAACGGTGGGCTAACACTAGACACTCTGAGAACCAGCGGAGCTGTTCTCACACAGCTCTATAACACGGAAAAACGAAGAGAGGACCGCGAGCGACTCGCCAACTCGCAGTGGCTGCAGTTCCTCCCGCATCTACAGCTCATTGAAGGGCCACAGTCTTATCTAATCGTAAGATCCCCCCTTAAATACAAGCGTCTCATTGCTCAAATTCGACTCTCCGGGATCTAAAGTTGTAAGCTTACAGTTGATAACATTAAATATAAGTTCGAGCCCCAGGAGCTCTGCCAACAGTGCGACGCCTCTGACGCAGACAACATGTTTCATTTCTTAATTTCGTGCCCAAGTCTGAATAAAGTTAGAGGCGTAGCACTTGGCGAGCATAACGGCTCAGAGTCTCTCCGCGAAGTGTGGCGCCATTTATTGACCGTTGCTGAGCTCGCGGAAGCCAAAAAAATATATAATTATGTAAAAACGGCGTTAGCCATGCGTGTCCTTCGAGCGTAACCCATCGCAATAGCAATAAGTATAAAAAATTTAAAAAAAAAAAAACCTCTGTACCACCTAAGCTATCATGTAAAAAAAGAAAAAGAAAAAAGAAAAAATATTGTATCACAAAAGTAATTGTCAGGAAGAAACTCCTTTTGTACGAAATCGTTGATTTCAAACAAAATAAACCTATACTACTACTACTACATATGGAGTGAAATTTTCAAAAAATCCGAGATTTTTATGTCAGGACACTCAAAATGGTCCCAAACGTCGAGAAAAGTGGTTTAGCAAAAGTGTGTGTGTCTGGCTGGCATGCAAAATTCAAACTGGCCACGGGAAGAAAATGAGGATTGTATTTCGCGCCTCTTCCGAAGAGATCATAATGTAGTACTACCATTTAACGTCAGTATCGCCACAAGTTTCAAAGCTACTAAAAAACGTTGAGCCCTCTTGCGACGCGCTGCTACCGCGCGTCTGTCGGAATCTTCATTTCTTTCGTTTTGTGTTAACGTCGTCACAAGGAAAAACTTGTTTAACATCGCGTCAATTAAGAAAAAGATGGGAAAAAGAAGAAAAGGGAGCAGAGCGATGACTCAAAATCGGAGCAAGAAAGAGAATAAGAATTTATTGAAGCTTTTGTCTTTGTTTTGTTCACATGTATAAATGGATCGACTTGGACTCGGACATGGAATTATAAGGGTATAATCGACTGTAATCGATTTTTACCAGACAATTGACTGTAATCAATTTACCCCGTGCAGTTAACTCTAAGTAACTCGTGATGTTGGCTCTAACCGATATTCACACCCTGGCTGTGCCAAGGGGGTCTCAGCACTTGATCTTTTGTCGAGAATTTCTCTGTTTGTACATAATCGAGGGAATGAAATAGGCTGTTACTTTACTTGCAGAATTTATTCTGAATTATCGAAAGGGATTCGACGTCATCGAACACGAATTTGGATTCACCGGAGGGTGTTATTCTTCAGACCCCGATATTTATACCCCTACGCAGAGTCTGCAGTCTGTCGAAGGAAGTCGCAGAGGGTCTCCAGAGGTGGACGCAGACAGAAAAGAGTCTGCGATAGATCTTGAAGGTGTCGCAGGCACTTCTCTCCAAAAATCTGATGCACAAATCAGATGGTGCCCGCAGCCAATCCACAAGATACTCCTGATACTTCGACAGCTCCCAATGACTCCTGAGAATGTGTTTCAGCAGACTCTGCGGTTAATAAAGAATCTGAGATTATGATATCAGGCCAGGTAGAAAAGTTAACTGGTATAGCCGAGCTGGTTTCGCTGCCTGTATCGGAGAAGCCCGATCATGAAATCGAGCTCGACGAGAATATTTTGTGTGTGCTCGGCCACGTCCACCCACTCGCTCGGTCCACCCACAAGGACGTGGCGTCTCGTTGAACAAAAATTCCTCACAAGGAGGTTACCACGGAAGAGACCAAGAAATTAGTGGAGAAATATTCGGTTTTGAATAACTGCACTATTATCGCTACGCCGTAGCTGAATCTGGAAGTTAAGGCATCAATTTATGAAGGCACAGTCACGAAAGACAATTATATCGTGGAAAGACAGAAATGAATTGCTTCTTGTGTCACTGGAATCGGCATCTCTTTAACCTTGAAGGTCGAAGATCCGAAAAAAATAAAAAATTCTAGAGCATCTCGGTGCGGCTGTTCAATTCTTGGCTTCGATCCAACGTGATGAGACTTCAATAAGAAAAATCTTGATACAAGCCAATTTAAATGCGTTACTCAAGGAGACTATGTCTAGTGTCTCGATGGACGAGTGGCTATTTGGAAAACATTTGGAAGAGCGTATTAAGACCACAAAGACACTCGAGCGCGCATCAATGGATTTAAAGCCGCCGTAAAAACCACAACACGCGTCGAATTCAGAACACCCCGCCCCATCGACGTCGGATTGGTACAAGAATTACCCGCCGACATCGTGGGGATACACTGTTACGTCCCGACGACGTAACTCCCTGTTTTTCAGGGAGAAAAGGTTTCGGGTAATATTTTTAAATATTTAAAAAAGATAAATAATGAATTTAAAAATTGTTCAGATTTAATAAGTAAAAATTATGAAATTATGTCTAAAGAAAAAACGTCATTTCCAGAAAAGGTTAATAAAAATCAGATCGATAATTTGCCTAAGAGTTTGCAAAATCTTGGTGAATTAAGTACGGAAAATTCGAATAAAAACAATACATATGAGGAATCAGTCGAATTTATGGTACCTAAGGAAAGGTCCGATGTTAAAGGAATCAATTGTGTGAAATTTAAAGGTTACCGAAGCACAACAGAGGAGAATGTACCCGCGGTAGGGACAGGAACTGTTGGAGAGTTGTTGGAGCCTAGTTTTTGTTTATCGGGGATGTCTGAACCTAGGGAAATGGCAGAATCCTTCGAAGTTTTTAATAATTGTGTTAAAGAAAAATGTGTTGCGGAATTGGATTTAACGGAAAAATTTACAAGAAGCAATGAAGGGAATTATGCTAAAGATAAGGGTTGCCCAAGCTCGGCTGAGTTCACTGTACCGTCGGAACGGACAGGACCAGCTCAAGAGTTAAAGGGACCCAATTTATGTTTATTAGGGTCAACTGTGCCTGTGTTAGTTACAGCACCTTTTGGGAATTTGGAAAATCATAAAAAAGGTGATGTTTGTTCAAATATGTAAAAAAATATGGAAAATAAAAATAAAGAAATCATATCAAGTGAAAGTAAAATTAATTGTTCAAGTTCAAAGGAAAATGAAAATATTTGCTATAAAATACCAACACCTATTGAAGAAATAATTACAACTAAAGACAATAAAATTAAATATGAAAAACCCGTTGAAGCCTCTGTATCTATGAATAATGTAACTAAAAATGCTACGATACAAACGAATGAAATCTCAAAATGTTTGTCATCAGATTTTGCACATGAAACGTTAAAAGAAATCAAAAATATAACGGAAGATAATAATGTAGAAAATAATATATCCAAGATAATGGAAGAAGTAAGCACCTTTAAAATTTCTTGTGGAGTACAAGCTGTTATTAATAAAACATCTTGTTACATGATATCAGAAAATGGAATAACTGATCGATTTAATCAAATTAAAGAATTATTGAGACTCGACGAATTAAATGATGAACAAAAATCTAGTATCGAGAATCTTTTGAAAGAAAGTGCGCATTTATATCAAGTCCCTGGAGATTTGCTTACATGCACTACAATTTTACAACACCGAATTCCCACTACTGATGATTATCCCATTAATACTCGAGGCTACCGATGGCCTGAGTGTACGAAGGGAGAAATAGGAAAGCAAATGGAAGATATGCTTAGTAAGGGCATAATTATACCATCCACCTCCCCATATAACTGTCCTGTGTGGGTCGTGCCTAAGAAAGCCGATACTCAGGGTAATAAAAAGTGGAGAGTAGTATTTGATTATAGAGTATTAAATAAAAAAACGATTGCTGACGCATATCCTATACCTAATATCACTGATATATTAGATCAATTAGGGGGCGCAAAATATTTCTCAGTTTTCGACTTAGCTTCGGGTTTCCACCAAATTGAGGTTTCACCGGAGGATAGTCATAAAACAGCATTTACCACGCCACGCGGACATTTCGAATTTGTCAGAATGCCGTTCGGTTTAAGGAATGCTCCGCCTACTTTTCAAAGAGCAATGGACCTTACCTTAAGCGGACTCCTCGGTAAAGGCGTGTTTGTCTATTTGAATGATATTGTAATTTATGTAAAAGATCTTGAACATCATGAAAGGATTTATCGAGAATTAATGAAATGTTTAGAAAATGCAAATTTAAAATTACAACCAGATAAATGCGAATTTCCAAAAACAGAAGTTGCATATTTGGGTCATGTAATTGGTGATAATGGGGTTCGCCCAGACCCAAAGAAATTAGAAGCTGTTCGCGAATATCCACAGCTTAAAAATGTTAAAAATATATGACAATTCTTAGGATTAACCGGTTACTATCGAAGATTCATTGATGGTTACGCAAAAATAACTAAACCCCTCACTACACTGTTGCGTAAAGAGAGCGTATTCGAGTGGGGAGAAGAACAACAAGAAGCTTTTCAAATTTTAAAGGGTAAACTTTGCACCGCGCCAGTTTTACGATATCCAGATTTTTCCAAACCTTTTATTTTGAGAACAGATGCATCAGGGTATGCTATTGGAAGTATCCTTTCACAAGGAGAAATTTATAATGATCATCCATGTGCTTATGCTTCTAGAGCTTTGAGTCAAGTTGAAGAACGCTACGATACCTATGGAAAAGAAGCTCTAGCAATTGTATATTCAATATTACATTTTCGACCGTATTTGTATGGACATCAATTCACCGTAGTAACTGATCATAAACCTTTATTATGGTTCCGCCGCGCTACGGACGGAAATCCAAAAATATTACGTTGGAGATTAAAACTTGCAGAGTATGAATATAACGTAGTATATAAAGCCGGAAAAACTAACGTTAATGCCGATGCACGTTCCAGAAATCCTATTGAGACAATTAACGTAAAGGACAATATTTTTATTACTCAGTTAAAACCCATAATTGGTAGTAGTATGAAACAAAAAAAGAAATTATCTGATGCTGAAATTTCTAAATTATTGGCGGAAGAATCTAATGATAGTGACGAAGACGAAAATATCCAAAATATACAAGAAAATATATATTACAATGACGAAATAGAAGAATGTGAGTGGGACCGAGAACCGCCAGACCCATGTGAACCACGGGAAGACCCAAGTTCTATGGCCGAACCACCCGTGTATTTTTCTGACCAGGAGACCTTTCAGACATTAACAAGAGACGATACTAACCCAGAAAATTCGGTAGTAGACCCACCAGCTCGGTCAGTGTTAAAGCCTCACAAAAGGAAAAAAATTAAAATTACGAGCGACGTAACGGTCCCTAACAGATATCACTCTCCTTTTCAACATTTTACTTCGTCAGTTAGGAACCAAAGTTACGAGAAATCTGAAGACGCCAGAGCAAATCATAATACCGTTGAAAGCGAAAGTTCGTGTAAGGAAAAAGGCACTTGGCCATCCAGTACACATGTGGCGGTACGAATAAAACGTAGCCGTAGACCCCACTTAACTAATGAAACCGAATCCTCGAGTGATAAAGAAAGTATAGAAAATAAAACATCAGGTTTATTACCGTCAACTGCACCACCCGAACCTAGTAAAGGACGGATTATCGCTTCTAATATTATACAATCTCGCGACTTATTTTACGCTCGAAAGGATAGCCTTGTCTATTTTGTTTCTACAAGATGTGAACATATAGACAGTGGAGCTATAGCGTTACAAGAGAATAATGATTTTCCCTATTTAAAGAAATGACAATTAAATAAAGCACAATCCGTTATGAGAAGGAATAAAAAGTTTAATTTGGCTTTACCTATTACTAATAATTCGGGTGAAGGCCCTACATTAATCTTAAACAACATTATAGAAACATTAAAAAGTTGTCGTTATTTAATTGAAAAATTATCGATCGAAACAATTAGTATCGCAAAATCTAAATCAATATTGAATGTATCATGGGAAGAGATTATGATCCACATTCATAGAATATTCGCAGAAAGTGATGTAAAAATTATAATTTGCAATGACTTAGTACGTCAACCACCAGTAGGAATTCAAAACGAAATTATTAAAGAAATGCATTGTTCAGCCGTAGGCGGACATAGAGGTGTAAGTAAAACTTACAATAGAATACGTCATGAATATTATTGGAAAAATTTAAAAGCTGATGTTCAATCTTGTATACAGTGATGTTTACAGTGTCAATTAAAAAAATTTGTAAGAGTAAAAACTAAACAGCCAATGATAATAACCGATACACCTGCAATTGCTTTCGATAAAATCGCCATGGATATAGTAGACCCTCTACCTAAAACTAAAAATGATAATGAATATATACTCACAATGCAAGATCAATTAACAAAATATTCAGTTGCAGTTTCTTTACCGAATGCAAAAGCTGTATCTATTGCAGAAGCATTTGTTAAACGATTTATTTGTTATTTCGGACCTCCTAAAGCAATTCTAACAGATCAAGGTAGTAATTTCTTAAGCAAATTTTTAACACAAGTTGCAACATTATTTAGAATTCGAAAAATTAGAACAACAGCATTTCATCCCCAATCCAATGGATCACTAGAAAGATCACATCATGCCCTTGGCGAATATCTTAAACAATTTACAACAAAACAAAATAATTGGGATGAGTGGGTCGAAATGGCTATTTATAATTATATCACAAATGTGCACGAGGGTACCAAACATACTCCGTACGAAATGGTTTTCGGTAAAATAGCTCGCACTCCATCTAGTATATCTATCACAGAAATAGAAAAACTTGCTACTTATGATGATTATTTAACTCAGTTAGTTACTCAAATTCACGAAATTCAAAGTATTGGTCGACAAAATTTGATTAAAGCTAAAGAAAAATCCAAAGAATATCAAAATAAAAAAATAAATCTGTTAACTTTTAAAATTGGTGAACCGGTATTTTTGCTTAAAGGGCCGAAACCAGGGAAACTCGGTGACCACTACTCGGGCCCTCATGAAGTAACGGGAATTTTGCCTAACGGTAACGTACGAATCAAACTCCCTAAGAAAGATATCGTAGTACATTCTAACCGTCTAAAAAAATCAAAAATCCCACTTTAAAAGAATAAAAAAAGAAGGGAGGGGGAACAAATTAACATGCATATTTTAATAATAATTTTCCTATTACAAGGAATTCTGTGTTCAACAACTGTTAAAATTCAATCAATAGAAAATGAAGCAGGCATATTTTATGAACCATTGAAAAATATACGATTCGTACAATCTGAGTGGCACCTTGTCACTTATGTCGACTTACAGTTCTTTCAAAATCATCAACTAAGCTTTACAAAATTACCAGTGGATGTTGTATTAAACGAGTGCTACCCCGTTTTGGGAGAACGGTGCACGACTATAATTAATAAAGACGAAATTCGGGAGAAAAATGAACAAATTAATAAACATGTTGATTTCATACGAGTGCTCAATTACAAAAATCGTTTAAATATTGGGAAAATACCCCTTCGAATCATAGAAACAATTGGAAATGATTATGTAACAGAAGATAAAGCACGATATTATAATGAATTAATTAATGGATTACATCAAACGCATGAAAATATATTGACCATAGCGGAAAATCACACTCAAGTTGTAAAATCAGTATTTGAGACTTTAGAGGAACGTTTAATGACAATGGAGAGAAACCATATGAGTGCATGGAGCCATGCAAATGATGTTTTCCGAAAATTATACTTCCAAGAAGAATTGATACGCGTATTAGAATGGAAAAACACTTTTGATCAACTTACTGCAGGATATATTACAACCCTAAAGAATATAATTGATGTTATATATTTTGCAAAATCAGGACTTTTACAACCAGAACTATTAAACCCTGCAACTATAGAACGAGTAATAGAAGAATTTATGAGGACCAAAAATCCTTTGTCCTTTCCTATACCTGAGACGAAAATACATTCGGCAGCCGTAGCACGAATGTCTCGGTTTACCGCCACTTATTATGACGGAAAAATCATCATTGTTATGCATATCCCACTGTTAAATCCCAGTTTATATAATTCTTATATACTTCATCCATACCCTACTCCCCAAATTATTAATGACAACAGCAAAATTGCTGCATATATTAAACCCAGAAATACTCACCTTATAATTTCATGGGAATTGTATAAATATGCATTAGTCTCTGAGAAAAATTTACAAGAATGCCAACATCAAGAACATTATCAAATATGCAACACAAATTTTCCAATGTTCAACATCTCTTCCACACCAATTTGTGAAATATCACTAATTAATGGAAATAATGATTACAAAAATTGCGATATTAAAATTATAAAGAAACAAATCCGTTACTGGCAATAATTGAAAAATTACAAAAATTGGCTATTTTCACTCCCTAATACAGGACAAGCTATTGTCACGTGTTTTAATGAAACACAAATAATTAATATTACAAAGAAAGGAATTATGGATATACAAGATGATTGTGTGGTAGACCAGGATCTTTAATCCTTTGCGTTTCCAGCGACAAAATTTATAATTTGGAAGAATTCTACCCAGCTCTACCTTCATTGAACATCACTAAACTCATTCCCGACATTATAAACTATCGGAACAATTTCCTATTGTTGTCAAATAATCAAGCTATTGTCGCAGAAAATAAGATTAAATCCCTCGATTACGACACTAACGTTAAAGATATAAGGAATCGAATAGCTGACGGTAAACAATCAAGTAATCAGAATTTAGACCCTGTGTCAATAATAATCATGATTTACTCGGTAGTAGGCGTCATTGCTCTCGGAGCAACGGCCATCACTATAACCATGATAATAAATCGATCTAAAGCAAGGAATCAAGAAATTTAGATTGCAGAAAATAATTACGAACACAATGAATCACCATGTGATGATATTTCAATGGAAAGAACGATAGCAACATCGTCATCAATCCATACTAACATTCCAAATACCCTTAAAAGAATTAAAACACAACAATCCTTCATGAATAACACATTGGTTTAATATGAACAACTACTTACACATATCTCCTTTTTGAAGACTTTAGGTCAAGCTTTTGCACTTCTTCTCCTTCTTTTGTTGAGTAATAAAAAGAGTAATAACAATAACTAACATACATATATATAAATGATAAAAACAAAAACAAAAAAAATAATAATATAGATATATCTTTACACGTATATAATAGACAAAATAGAGTAAATAGAAATATAAATAATGTTAATTCGCAAATTTTACTTTTAATATATATCTCATAAAAATAAAAGGAAAAGGGAGAAAATAAAATCCCGCACGTTATTACTTTTATTTATTATTCATCATTTTAACTTTTACTCTTTCGCACGCGACATTCTGTACAAGACCCAAAACAGTATCGACTACACAAGGAAACACGACGTTTCGACGAAATAAGGAAATGACACATATAAAAATCTATTGAATTTTAGTATGTCTCTAGGAACGTATATCCAGCACAGTCCAGCACAAACGAACCAAAAAAACTACGAGCTGAAATTACTATAGAGGGTATAGTAACCAACACATGGGCCAGTCCTAAGGCCTACCGCATAAAGATGCGATTCAACCAGTCCATAACTGATCAGCACAATCGTCCTCACTGGCAAATACAAACGGACCTTTTTGTGCCCCCTGAATGAAAATACGTACCTGCTCCAGTGTTACGAGAGTGGATTACTCTCATACCGCATGAGGGCAAAACTGCAGTGATAGGAGGAAAACGATACCACAGAATGTCTTCCTTCCTTATACCACAAGGCCAAAACCCTTATTTCATAAAGGGAATCCAAGATGGGTGCACGCATATGTTAATCACCTCGGAACGATACCGATAGTACTACATACTCTACAGATGTTGCACCTAACTCCGCCCACCGAAGACATCGAAGAAACTTTGAAGACACAGACCCGATTTTTGAGCACCTACAACCACTACTCGTATGAAACCAATTTTCTATATCACGAATCAATAATTATGACAAATTTATAATGATTATATCATAGAATTAGCGCTACCCACTCGATATTCGATAGATTTAAGGAAACTGATTGATAGTAATTTTACCTGTGAGAGTAAACTCACAATAGGATATTGTTTAAGCAAATAAGCCTGAAATGGCAATTGGAAGCCAAAAATTGAAGTAAAACAAATGAGACTGAAATGGCAATTGGAAGCCAAAGATTGAAATAAAACTGATGAGACTGAAAGGGCAAGTGAAAGACAAAAATAAAAGAAGAGAGAAATACAGACTAAAGTCGATATATTAAGTTAAGCAAACTCATAGGAGTCACTATATAAAATTATATTTTAGAAAATTTTTACATACAAATATGATAATTCAAAAGTGAGCACTAAAAAGCTCCCGAAGATTGAATAATTTTAAATCTGAACAAGTTTATGTAAAAGACGATAATATAGACCATAAGTAAGATTAAAAAGAAATATAATATATATATATATATATCACGTTCTTCGAGCAAACTCCAAAAGTATAAAAAGGAGGAAACATTAATAACGATGAAATTAATAATGAAAAGTGAGAAAATAATGAAACAAAATTTGCCATAGCGTACCGTTGATTCGATTATTAGTTTTCACCTAATAATCGTTTTAAGGGGGGAGGTGTTATGTCCCGACGACGTAACTCCCTGTTTTTATCAAATATTAATATTTCAGTCTACCCTTTTTCTTCTGAATAATAACGCGTTGATTTTAAATTTTATTTAAGAAACATTTCTTTCTAGAGAAGGAAACGAAGGAAGAATATCAAATGATAAGTAGAATGGGTTTTTCAGTCTCGAGTAAATAGAGCAATAAAATATCGGAATATGGTAATAGGAAAATGTATAGCTATAGCTATACCGACTCGCAGGAGGGGCCCAAGGGTCGGTAGGGAAGATTCCCCCGCCCTGAAGCATATCTAAAGGGATATTTCAAGTCCCATTAGAAGACTTCCGCAACGCCGCAAGGCAAAGTGGCCGTTGTCGAAAATAGAGTCCCATGGTGTGAGACCAATTATCGACTGCCATGTAAATATCGATGATCTATCTCTTCATTACCAACGACCCGAGATTTGTAAGGTTTGGGGAGATCACCACTACGGGTTATTGGCCCGGATGTGACTTTACCCCTTTAACTTTCGCTCTATGAAAGACTAATAAAATCTCATTTTCTTTCACTTTTTCCTCCGTACTATGTTTTTCAAGAACAAAATAATAAATGTAAAGGGAACACAACAAATTTGAATAACGTTATTTTCTTACTGGAACAAAATTTTATATGATTAGACTAGAAGTATTAAAGAAAACATACATAACTGTTGGAATCTGTACACGGACTAAACGCGGAGTCTCTATACTGAGCTCCTAATGAATAAGGAATAATAGAACTATATAGATATAAATCACATATGTCAAGTTTGGACTTTATGAAAAGCTTAAATCATAAGGAATCGATTAAGACCAAAAACAACAAAGAATATAAAAACGACACTGATGGTTGTGCGGTCGGTGTGCGGCTTCGGCGGTCCCACGAGTTAAGCAGCATTTCGTGCTGCCAACACTTGGATGGGTGACCGCTTAGCCGTGCATCGACTGGCACATCAATAAGTGAGCGGGAGGCATTTTTTCTGAGACTTTGGTGTTTACACTTAAGTAACATTGTTACTTTCGGGTATACACCGAAGAATCAGAGAAATATAGTGCCGTCTGTACCGGTACGGGTTTTCCGCAGTTTCCCCGTGCCCATGGCGAATGCGGTACAGTGTAGCTAAGTCGGCTGCGGACGCATTGGAAGTTAGGTTAGCTTAGCGAAGTGCGGGTAGAGAGTGATAGGAGGAAGGGTGGGAAGGGTAATATACGTAAAAACCCAAACGGGTATACGTTGGAACAAATAAAAAAAAAAAAAAAAAAAAAAAAACAACAACAAAGAATATAAATAATTGTGCAAGTAGTAAGGGCATAAAACTTATAGACTAAGCGTATGACGCATTCTGAACAATAATAAAATCAAATCACAATAGTCATGTTTATACTTGATCGAAAGAGAAAATTCCAAGGAATCTATTAAACAAAATAACACCTAATTCGGAAAACAATTATGCGAGAAATAACGCAAACAAATTAAGAAATATAACATCTCCATAAAACTGAAGCTATCTTTCCTCTCTTTCTAACTCAGCGCAGCATCTATAAGCGTATCTCTCTGAGGCGCTCTAGCTTAGAGCCGTAGCCGAAATCACGGATAAGCAGAAGCTCCCACTTCACGCTTTTAGCCTTTTTTAACCCTTTCCACCCACTTATGAGAAGAAATAAAGCGAGAAAGGGTTAGGAAAAAGCGAGATGATGAAAGGGTAACCACGAATTAGAATGCGATGTCCCCATGTAATGTTCACGTGATTTGGTGCACATTACCAATCACGACGATTTTTCCAAAATCCTCATTTAGTTTTCTCCGAAAACCTCCACCTAGGGCTATCTGTATCAATTTCTATGGGGCCAGAGACCTATAAAAAGAGTTGAATTTGGCCACACAACCAGTTCCATTGATAGTGACAACTCGCGAAGTCTTACTTTTCCTCATGATCTCCAGCAGTCTAGAAGAATTCTCTGGTGAGTACTACCCAATAATTTCCAATATTTTTCAAAGTCCTGAGAGACAAGAAATAACCAGTATTTTTGTGCTTTATACTTATTAAAATTTTGTGGCGATTATTTCTGCATTTTGAAGCAGACTCCAAAAAGGACTTAGAGATCTCGGGTAGTTCTCAATCAACCAGAAGAATTCTTGTACTAGACTTGCTGTTTTATTAAACTTTAATTTGTATTTTATTCGTTTTAACTTGTATTTTATTTTATATAATTTTTGCTTTGATTTGTATTTTACTTTGTATAATTCTATTGGAGTCACATTAGATTTTAATTTCTACATTTCCATATTTTAACTTGTTCATTGAATTATCTTGGGTTTTTAAACATTTAAATTTATTTTCTGAATTGTAACGTTGTATTTTACTATATTTAAGAGAAAGACTATCAGTGAAAACTGAGAGTCCCCTTTCTCCTTTTATAGTCATAATTTTCGTCGATTAGAAATACATCCACCCACCACGGGGCATAGACAGTTTTTAAGTAGTATTGGAAAGATTATATACCAGAACCAACATCTGTTTATTTCAACCCGTTTAGGTTAGACTATTTGGAATAGTTAAAGTGCCTGTTTGTTGGAATTTCAAAGGGTTTTTAAGAGTTTTCCTGTATTTGATTTTGTTGAATTATTACGAAGTTTTAAAACGGTGTTTGGAATATTTCAAGCTTTGGTTCTTATAAATATTTAAAGGTGTTTGAATTCTTGTGAATGAATATTTTTATTTCTCTGGATCTTTTCTCATCGATCGAATATTAATTTATTAGCATAATCTCGCGCGCGGATATCGAGTGTGCTTATTTGCAAATATATTTGTATCATTCTTTCCACGAATTTAGTTCGAAAAACGTTCCTTTGAATAAAATCTTTGTTATAAGTGGAAAAAGACTATACCGTGAATATTATCATATAAAATACCCATCCATACAACGTATTACAACTCCAGTGGAAGTCGTTCTATCATTACGAAGCAACAACAGCAAACGTAAGTACAAGATATATTTTTACCAATTATTTCCCTTTTTCTAGACTAACCGATTAAGAGCTACGAATAATTTCAGAAATCCCTCCCTTTAGTAGAATTGTCCTCCCTCGTCTCAACATTAGCCCACACCATTCACACCCCTGTCCCGAGTAATTTTCCGAAAGGTTAGACTCAAAAACGGGGTTGCGTCTTCAGTGTTCCACGTCATATTGTGTATAGGGAAAGATAGTCCTTCCTTGACCAGAGTACTGGAGCCTAATAACTGAAGTGCTCAACAAGCGTGTAAATTTGTTTTGGAAGAAATTCCAAACGCATGTTTGACGTAACAACACGAAGCAGATCATATCGGGTCAGGAGAGACAGGATAAGACGGATTATCCGTACCCGAAGAGACGCTAGAAAGCTCAGTAAGTAAGCCAGGAGGTCGGCTGAAAATTCTCAGCGCTAACTGGGCAGCAGTAACATCCGATCCGTTAATTTTACAATGGATCGAGGATTACAAGATACCGTTTATCTCTCGTCCGATTCAATCGTTAGACCCCGTGGAGCCTCGATTGTCAGAGAACGAAATATTATTGATTTCCGATCAAATTAACTGGCTGCTCAAAAATGGGGATATTGAGTCGAGCTCAGCCGTTGAAGGAGAGTTTTTATCTAGAATATTTCTTATTCCAAAATTCAACGATTGTCAACGTATAATTCTGAATCCCAAGAGCCTTAATGAAGGTGCAAGAACTGAACACTTCAAATTAGAGCATTGGAAGTTTACTAAAAAATTAATAACCCCAAGTTGTTTTATAGCAACAATTGATTTGACGCATGCATATCATCTGATTCCGGTTGCACTCGCTCGCAGAAAGTTCTTACGGTTTCAATTCAATGGCATTCGGTACGAGTACAGATGCCTTTCTCTTAGGCTCTCGGCGGCGCCTTATCTGGTCACAAAAATTATGAAACCGGTTGTAGTTTTTTTTGCGAAAGAGAGGTTTTTCGTCAGTGATTTACATAGACGATATCTTGCTTATCGGACTATCTTATTCTGATTGCGAGACGTATATTGGCGAGACTTGTTTTCTTTTGATTAATCTTGGGTTTATGGTCAATGAAGAGAAGAGTATGACAGTTGTTTCACATCTTTGTAAATTTTTAGGGTTCCTTTTTTAATTCAAGGAGATGATTATAGATCTTCCGGAAAACAAGGTGCAACATAGACAAACATCTTGATTTGGTAAATAGATTTAGTTCACTACGAGAATATCACAATCCGCGAATTCGTAGCTCCCGTTGGTACACTTGGTTCGCGTTGACCTGCTGTTAAGTACGATACTTTCTATTCAACGGAATTCGAACGAGAAAGGTTATTAGCGCTTGAGAATAATAACGATAATTTTGATGCGCGTATGACGGCATTCCGAAAAATAAAACATGATTTCGATTAGTGAACGGTTCGAAACGGCCGTCATTTTGTCATTTTTGCAGATTGTCAGTTATACCGTTCCATCTGTTCATGCAATACATTTTTTGCTTGGCAGATTTTGTCGTTTGTCGATTATCTAATGTCGGTAATTTGTAGTTTTTTAGTTTCGATGATTTTGACCAAAAAAATGGCCGCCATTTTCGTAATTTTTTTAGCTTATTGTCAGCTGTACCGGTGCATGCAATACTTGCACTTGGAAGAGAAAATACTTGCAGCTATAGAGACAGCAACGGAGGGTACCGACAGAGACACGATAAAGGTGAAAGCACTAAGAAAAGAATTCGGAGGGACGCAAGTAGCCCTGGTAACTGCACCAGCAAGAACAGTCGGGAAGCTTCTCGAAATGGGGAGGCTCAAAGTAGGCTGGGTCCGCTGCCGGATCAGACTGAAGTCCGAAGTCTTGAGGTGTTTTCGGTGTCAAGGTTTCGGTCATATTGCGCTGGAATGTAAGGGTCCAGACCGAGCCAAACTATGTGGACTCTGCTGGAAGGAGGGCCATCTTGCGAAAGACTGTGCAGGGGAGACTTTCTGCATAATATGCAGCGAAGCGCGCGAACTAGGAGATGCAAAGCATATCTTTGGGAGTTCAAAGTGCCTTCCATTTCAAAAGACTGTGAAGAAGAATCGCAATGATTAAGTTCCTTCAAGTTAACCTGTGGAGAGGACGCGATGCTCAGGATCTTCTTTTGCAAGTAGCAGCGGAAAAATGCGTAGGCGTTCTGATCATAAGCGAACAGTATCGAAAGACGAATACAGGAACGTGGTTTCAAGGCCTATCGGAACGAGCAGCCATCGTAATCCTGAACCGCGACATAATAGTCAGAAAGGTCAGTAAGCCAAATGAAGATTTCGTGTGGGTTGAAATCAACCGCACAAGAATCTATAGTTGTTACTTGTCACCGAACTCAGACTATAAAGATTTTTTGAGACAACTCGACAATCTAGAAGAGAGCCTCAGAGAGACAACCGGTGAAGTACTAATAGCAGGCGATTTTAACTGCAAGTCCCCAGAATGGGGCTCTAGGCGATTAGATAAACGAGGGGAGGCGTTATTAGAGCTTATAGCCCGTCGGGACCTCGTAGTCTTAAATGAAGGCACGGCGTTCACCTTCCGCCGTGGTCAAACTGGGTCAGTGGTGGACATCACGCTTGCATCAGCTGGAGTAGCGACACGAGCAGATAGCTGGAGAGTGCTGGAGGAAGCTACACTGAGTGACCATCAATCCCTGGAGTATTGCATCAGCAGAGATTCAAGGGCACGCCAGGACCACCTAAACGGTGTGACAGTAGAAGAGAGTGGATGGGTCCTGCGACGTTTAGACAAACCGAAGCTCATTGGAGCATTGCAGAAAGCCAAAAAGGAGGCAACTTTGGCAAGGTTTGCGGAAGCTGGAAACTCGGATGCACTGGTAAACTACATGATCGATACGATCACAGCGGCTTGCGACGTAGCCATATCACGTAGCAAAAAACGCTCGAGCAGGAGACGAGTGGTATACTGGTGGAACGAAGATATCAGCAAATTGAGAAAGCAGTGCATGGCGGTACGAAGGGCAACACAACGGCGTAGGAGGGGGACCTGTGGACATGTAGACGAGACCCTACAAGCGACATTCAAGGTCGCCAGGAAAAAACTACGAGCAGCAATCAGAAACAGTAAGAGGAGTTGCTGGAGGGAACTGTGTCGCCTGATAGATCAAGATCCATGGGGGCTTCCATATAAGATAAATAACAGAAAGCCTATTCCTGGTTTATCGTGCCGTTTAAGTAGTGAGAACGCTGTTCCCAGTAAGTGATTGCAGATCAGTAGAACCTATAGAAGGGCCTAATCGGAATTACTAGACGCGAAAAAGCGGCTTCAACCCGGAAAAGCATCAGGACTTGACAACATTTCGAACGAAGTGATAGGAGTGGTGGTGGACACATAGCCAGATCTGCTGCTGGAGATATATAACGCATGTCTGCGCAACGGAGTCTTCCATGAGAGGTGGAAGAGACAAAAACTGGTGCTGCTGAGGAAAGGAGATAAGCCGCTTGACGACCCATCTTCCTACCGACCAATCTCCGTCTTAGACAATCTGGGAAAGCTCTTTGAGAGGCTGCTGCTCCAAAAGCTCGAAAGGCACGTCGAGAATAATGGGGGGCTATCTCGAAAGCAGTACGGGTTTCGCAAGGGGAGATCAACAGTGGATGCAATTGCACAAGTTGTAGACCTCGCTGAAATAGTGAAGCGAGGGAACTGGAAGTCGAAAGGGTTCTGCTCCCTTGTGATACTAGACGTCAAAAACGCGTTCAACACCGCCAAGTGGGACGTAATTATGAGAGCCATCGCGAAAAGAGAGACGCCAGAATACTTAAAGCGGATAATTGATAGCTATCTGAGTAACAGAATCCTCATCTACAGCACGGAAGACGGCCCAGTCGAGTACGAGGTGACGTCAGGCGTCCCGCAAGGATCGGTCTTGGAACCTTTCCTGTGGAACGTAATGTACAACGGGCTTTTGAACTTAGAGCTTCCCGAGGGCGCAACCATCATAGGCTTTGCGGATGATGTGGCCATGGTCACCACAGCAAGAACGTCGAGTACGCTGGAGATAATAACGAATGAGAGCCTCCGTCGTGCCAGCAAATGGCTGAAGGAAAATGGGTTGACGTTAGCAGATCTTAAAACCGAGGCAGTACTGATAACCGACAAACGGATTTTTACGGAGCCAAACCTGTTGTTAGACGGGAAAAATGTACCGTGGGCAGGGTCTGTCAAGTACTTGGGCTTACATGTAGATAGCACTCTCAGATACGTAGAATACATTATTAAGACAACCGAGAAGGCGGCGGCGACGGCGGCAGGACTAGCAAGGCTGATGCCGAACGTGGGCGGGCCTAGAGAGGAGAAACGGAAACTATTCAATAGTGTTATCCATGCTCAAATCTTGTACGGCGCGGAGGTATGGGGAGCCGCTGCGGAAAAGATAGGCGCGAAACGGAGACTAACTTCAGTACAGCGCCGAAGCGCTCTGCGAGTGATATGAGGATATCGGACTATCTCGGAAGGAGCAACACTACTGCTATCGAGCACCCCGCCGATCGACCTGCTGATTCGTGAGAAGCAGGAAATCTACACGGAGCTGGACCAGTACAGCCAGCGACACGAAAGGGACCAGGAGAAGGAGGCTGTTAAGGAAAGAGCAAACCAAAGACTCTTGGAAAGGTGGCAGGCTCGATGGGACACTGACTCAGCGGGAAGGTGGACACACGAGTTCATCCCGAATGTTACCGCATGGTGCAGTAGAAAGCATGGGCAGTTAGGATACTATCTCACACAAGCGCTAAGTGGCCATGGCTGCTTTAATGCCTACCTGGAAAGGTTTCGCAAAATTAGAAGCGCACAGCTACCAATATGGAGAGAACCCAGACGACGCAAGGCACACAATTTTCAGATGTCCAGCAACAGTAAACGATCGAGCTGAGTTACAGCAACAGCTCGGCGGTACAAAACTCGAGGTAGGAAACTTCATGCAGATAATGTTGACGACCGAAAATACATGGGAGGTAGTGCAGGCCTTCATTACTAGGTTAATTAAAAAGAAAGAAGAGGCAGAAAAAGAAACCAAAGCGCTGAACGATACGAACGGCAACCCGGCAGCAACCAGAAACGCGTAAAGCCGAGTGGTGGTAGATGAAAATGCGATAAAGAACAGGAGAAGATACTCGTAAAGAGCAATAAGCACTCTATGCTGCGGTTATGCGAAAGCGAAACCAGCATGGTGTGCGGAGAGGGAGGAGGGGTTTTAGTCAGTATGAATCCGACACTACCCATAACATCTGGGTGTCTCATGTAAGATTTCCCTTCCTTCCGAAAAAAAAAAAAAAAAAGATACACTCAAACAATCACAGATACTCTCAAACACTCACAGATTACTCTCAAACACTCACAGATACTCTCAAACACTCACAGATACTCTCACAAACGGTTACAGACATTTACTCACTCACTCACTCACACGCCTCGGGGTCTAATAACAGGACTTATATTTAAAAATTAGGCCCTGTGTCTAATAGTGGGACTTACAAAAATTAGGGCCAGAGAGGCCCATTACGGGATCTACCAAAATCAGGGCCAAAGGTGGTCTCATAGGAGGACTTAGAAATCAGTGCTTGGGGAAGGGGCGGATTTACCGGAGGATTTATAAAAAAAATCATAGCCCAATTCCTATAGGGAGACTTATAAAAATAAGGGTTGTGAGGGTCTCATCGAAAGATTTAGGAATATCAGGGCCTAGAGCGGTTACGGACGATTTGCAAAACAACCGTGAGGGCGCGAAGCGCCCGAGCCGCAATAACCTGGTATCTATAGGAAAGTAAAGGAAATGAACCATGATGAAATCATCGATCATTTTGCGAAATTCAAGGCAAGGAAACGAAGTATTTTATATTTTAGGTATAGTGCAGTAAGGTGAATCGTAGTTTTTTAGAGTTTATACCACCTATAGTTTATACGTACGAATATAATTCGCAAGTATTGTGGAAAAATAAACATTTGTTATGGTTAAAATGTTTTATAATTGTTAGAATTGTTCTATAAATGACAAAAATCGTTGTGTTAATCTTTTTCATGGAACGAAGGGAGCGCCATTGATGTTCGGACAGGGGCACTTACAGCGCTAATCCGCATCTAAGTACCAAGAGTAATTTCTACTTTCATCTATTTATCAGTGGCACTAACTTCCTAATGATATTACTACATCTCTATACGTTCAAATATTGAAAAAAACAATTTTTTCATATTTCATGTCTCTGGAAATTGCTGAGCAGAATTCTTAATAGAAGCAGTGTTTTCCGGCAATTCACATAATTTCATAAGTGCGGAGTAGAAGACGAGAGTGAGCACAGTAGTTCCCCTGTAAATTTTTATTCCTCGTATTCCAGCGTATACCCTCTTGGGTTTCTACAACCCTTTCCACCCTTCATCCTATCACTCCCTACCCGCACTTCGCTAAGCTAACCTAACTTCAGACACGTCCGCAGCCGACTTAGCTACGCTGTACGCCCTGTACCGCATACGTCGTGGGCACGGGGGAACTACAGAAAACCCGTGCCGGTACTGAAGGCGCTATATTTTCTTATTCTTCGGCGTATACACGAAAACGACAATGTTACTTAAGGGGTAAGGCCACTGTAAATTTTTTGAAAAATCGATTTTTTTTTTATTGGCTTAAAAAATAGTTTAAACCCTCTAGAATAAGAAAAAAAAGGTCCTGTGCGAAAAAAAAAATTGTTGTCCTTAGGAAATGAAGGTCGCTGCCAAGCGTGTCAAAACTTGCTCCGAAACGACTACCTGCGGTAAACATAATGACGAAAAGGGACGACACAATAGGTCCCCCCCCCATTGCTCCTAACCGCCGGTATTAATGTTCCACGTGTCCTTTCGATCCTTTTGAGCATTATCAAGAAAAATTCCATTAGTTTAGAGACAGCAAGCGCACAGTAAAGAGCGATTGATTCTTCATAAGCGACGATTTTTGCGTGTTTTTCGTGGTTTCTTTACAATTTCACTGTAAAATTTACGAACGTGTAGTTGAAATGAGTGCTCGAGTGTATCTTGGAAAAAAAGGTACGAAAACCTCGTATCCAACGCGACGTCGGTCAGGCGGGAAGAAACGACCCTTGAATCAATACGAACGTGAGAGTGATGAGCCGGGCATCAGTGCTTCGGCGAAAAAACTGAAGGACTGCAACGAGGAATTCGATGTTAATAGTCAATTCGGCTATAGAATCATCAATTTCTGCGCCGTTTTTGCCGTTATTGCCCAGCACGTGAAGTGCAAAACGTGCGGATCTGACATTGCGTTTCGAGAAAGAAGTCCTCGTGGTTTAGGATTCAAAATTGTAATCGTTTGCCCAAAATGTCCCGATGTGGATATTCCGAGTTCCAAATTAATTCGCAATGCATATGAAATAAATCGTAGAATCGTGCTTGCAATGCGACTGATTGGAATAGGATTACATGGAATCAAAAAATTTTGCGCGTTCATGGATTTGCCACACCCAATTTTTCATTCATTTTATGATAAATTGGTCAAAACGATAGCAATCGCAACGAAAGCAGTGAGAGATGCAAGCATGAAGAAAGCAGCGCAAGAAGAGAAGGAGGAAAGCCAGAAAAATGCCTTGGATGCGTATCATCACAATCAGCCAATGAGTGAGGAGGTTTATCAAGCCATCAAACCCATCTACATGGAATTGAGCCGGGACGAGTTGCTGGAGCGTTGCTTGGGGGCCTATACTCAAAACAATAACGAAAGTTTCAACGCTACCGTTTGGAGTTTGGCCCCCAAATCATCCTCAAGCGGAAAAACTGTACTAGATATCGCGACGGATATCGCTGTTTGCATATTCAATGGCGGCCTTACCAACGTCTTGCAAATATTCAAGATGTTGGAGGTGGAAATTGGTGTACAGTTATATAATTTCTGCATCGAAGCCGACGCCAAACGCATCACGCACGCGGAGACATCTCTGAGCGACGCGGCTAAAAGTGCGCGCGCGCTCCAAAAATCAACCAGGAAAGACGAAGAAGACGAAAATTTGGCTATCGAAGGACAAATGTATGGTGCTGGGATTGCAGACTAACGGTAAAAATTTTTTTTAACTTCTTTTTTTAATTTTTTTCAATAAAAAACTATTCGCAAAACTTTAAACGCGTTTTTCTCGAAACATGGTTTTTCAAAATGGCACGCAGCATAACTCGAACAATTTTCATTTTTTTTACTTGAAATTTTAACCAGATGTGAACATTTACATTATCTTGAGAATGTCGATCGGAATTTTCAAGAACTTTATTTATTGATTTTTTATTAACAAAAAACTTGCCGTTTTTTTCGTCAAAAATCAATTTTTTTTGTCAAACGCACGCCAAATCCACAAAAATTGATACTTTTTAAAATCCGATCGACATTCTCTAGCTATAGCCCTCTAGATTAATGGTTTTTTTTTTTTATTCTAGATTCAAAAGTGCACCAGTGGTGCTGCGTGCCGCGGAGCCCTGGAAGCAAAACATGTCCCGGGAAGATAGCTATGGAACCGCCATTTTGTTTTTTTTTTACGGTTAAAAAATTTTATAACAAAGGTTAATGTATGCCCGATGTTTCGGCAAAAGAAGCGTTCTCGCGATTTAAATCTATCTTTAAAATTCACAAAATAAAGTCTCCCGTGCAGTTCTCAGAGTTCGTTCAACTGTTATCGAAACTCTTCGAAACGGGAGCTGTTATTGTCTCCAACGCGCTCTCACCTGAAACACATACATACAAACGACCACACAACAACTCATGTATACACAAACACTATCACTCTCGCTCTCGTCGAACTGCGATAGCTCTTGACCTCCAGTCAGTTTTCACTCTGTTGTTCTCGCAAGAAGCACGCGTTTCGAGCATTAAAAGCCAGTCTTAATTTCAAACGTGTCTTTTCAGTTATTTCTAAACCTAACAGTTCGCAATTTCCTTCTCACGCCGTTTTTCCCACAGTACCCTTTGAGTTCTCTAAACATTTTCTGGTCCTTCGAGCCGGATACTGTGGAAAAGAGCGGTATCATCAAGTGGAAAAGTGCGAAAAATCTCGTGAACCTCTCGCTGTGTCCCGTTACCGTGCAAGCCGTTTTTAAATCATTAAAAAATGGCAGCTTCAACTGCCGCGGTTATCGCTAAACAAACAGAAATTCGCGGATTGATCTCTCGCACGGTAGCAAATGTAAAAAAGCTGGAAATCAAGAAACGAACTCCTGAGCAGATTCTAACTAGAATCGAAAATCTCGACTCGAATTGGAAAAAGTTTCAATCGAACCACGAAATGCTAGCGTCGCTGAAGCCGGAGGAGCGTAGCGCGCTCGACTATTTTGAGCTTGAAGTGTATGCGGAGTGTGAAGAAGAGTATATGGGGTATTCCACGGGTAACGGGACAGGTTTTGGCCGCCGGTCTCAACATTTTTTTTTCGTCAAGAATATCGTTTTCTGGTATCATATAAAAACATTTCCACACACTTATTGACCCCGATAAAGTCATAGTTTTTGTTGAGGCCTAATCGAAAAAAAAAAAAAAAAAATATTACCCGTACCTTTGATTGTGTGTCTTTTACGTGTTAACAGAGCAAAAAAAAAATCTGACCAGTGCATTTTAACCGGGAAAAAACGCTCTTTTCAATAAAAAAAAGCAGAATATTAATCCGATATGTAAAAAAAAGTCTACGGCCCAAAAACTGCAAAAAAAACAGTTTTTAATTTTTTTCACCCCTTAGGGTCTACTGAATTTTATCGAAAATTTTACTGAACATAGTTCAACATGTTAGAAATGTTCGGTAAAATTTTCAAGTTGCCTTTTTTTTTGTTCGCTGGCAATTAAATAAATAAGTTTTATCTTCATCAATAGAAATGCAATGATATTGCATTACGCAGGGATCCGTGAAGTAAAAATATGCCTCTCAATGTGAATATCAATACTGTACCAGTTCAATATTAGTAAAATGTATAAAAACTGTTAATCTGAATGGAAATATTGCCTGCGTTAGTATATGGTGGCCCTGAAAAGGGCCGTTTTTTGTGTTGTTTTAATGCTTCATGATGACTTTCGAGATCGGCGCAGTTGAATACGAATACGTTTTGAAGTTCATCCTTCTATCTTTGGCTGGTATGGCTGCATGAAACTTCAGTGTCCCGGGTACGGTTTTAGCCTTCGCATATCGTTCCTTCAAAAATTGGACTGCCAAATCGCTTTCGCTTTTCGCGCTAAAGTGGAAGTCAATCCCTTTGATATTCTGCGTGGCCCAATCGAAGAGCCGTTGTGGTGTTAAAATCTGACTTTCTGGAGGTAGTTGCAGGCTTGCACGTGCAGCAAGTCTCTTAACTGTGCCTGATATTCCGTCGCAAGCTCCTTTTCCATGCACAGTGGCAAAGAAATGCCATTCAGCATCAATACCGAAGTCTTGTTTGTGATGAAGCAAGTTGATGAAGTTCTTACAATTCTTGTATTGCTGTGGAGCTCCATCCGAAAAGTAGTAAATTTTCTTCACCGAAAAGTGCGTCTTTAAGTATTGGACAAGAATCCGTTGAAAGGCGTACACTGAACTGGTTATGTGATCAAGACAATCAGAAATGATCGTCAGGTTTTTGTTGGCAATTCCATTCTCCGATTTATAGTAAATCACGAAGGGGTGAATCGTTGCCTGGTCATTATTCCAGTGAAATCCCTGAGAAGCATCCTGTGCAACGAATGCATAATTCTGGGCAAAGTCTAAATCGACAACAAATTCTCCTTCTTGAAGATTTTCCTTGATCGACCGGTGGTACGATGCTTGTTGCTTGGCGATAAAATCGTGAAAAAGCAACGTTGTTAACTCACAGCATAGCGTATCTACAAACTCATCCGTGGGGATCTCCAAAGTTTCTAACGTTGATCTATCTACTGAAATCCAACGAGAATATTTGATTGTGTCGATTATCGCGTCGTCGAATTTCATTTTAAGCATCTCGTTCAATTTTTTGGTGCCGGGACATTCTTTGCACTTGCTTGAAAAACATTCTATCGTCGGATCCTTGCATACTATAAATTTTAAGCAATCCTTGTAGTCAGTCAGCGGGATCAGAGTGCAGTCAGTGCATGCGGAGCCAGAGGCTTACCGTCAATTATCATACGACATTGTCTACAAAGATAAAGCCCTAATTTTAACGACGGCTCCCTGTCGATTTCGTGCTTAGTCACAAGTTTCACACGCGCACGTTTGTTTTTATGATTTTTTTTGTTGAATGGATTGTGGCAGTAATTTCTTACCATCGTGGATGAACCAAGTTAATAGTTTATGTTAAATAAATGTACACTTGTTCGGTTTGTTCATGAAACAGACCGTAGCTCTCTTAAACCTGCCGGGTAGTACGATTCACGCGGACCATGAAGAGAGACACTTCCATCTACCAGACCCCCCGAACAGGGCGCTCCACCCAATCACGTGCGATCTTAGTGTCCCAACCAGTGCACCAACGAACTCCGAGCATTGTCCCAACTATACACCAATCGGAGACGAGTGATGTCCCAGTTTCAACGGAGCAAGTTCCGATGCGACGGAAGTTTCTACTATTCACGAAAAAATTGCGCATTTAATTGCGAGCGAACGAAAAAAAAAGGCAACTTGAAAATTTTACCGAACATTTCTAACATGTTGAACTATGTTCAGTAAAATTTTCGATAAAATTCAGTAGACCCTAAGGGGTGAAAAAAATTAAAAACTGTTTTTTTTTGCAGTTTTTGGGCCGTAGACTTTTTTTTACATATCGGATTAATATTCTGCTTTTTTTATTGAAAAGAGCGTTTTTTCCCGGTTAAAATGCACTGGTCAGATTTTTTTTTTGCTCTGTTAACACGTAAAAGACACACAATCAAAGGTACGGGTAATATTTTTTTTTTTTTTTTTTCGATTAGGCCTCAACAAAAACTATGACTTTATCGGGGTCAATAACTGTGTGGAAATGTTTTTATATGATACCAGAAAACGATATTCTTGACGAAAAAAAAATTTTGAGACCGGCGGCCAAAACCTGTCCCGTTACCCGTGGAATACCCCATATAAACCAAAAAAGTGAGCTTCTAGCATATCAGAGTGAGCTTCGCAAAAGGAGAAAAACGGACGACGGTGAGCAAGCGGCGTCAGCGGCAAGACTTGCTCCGATTTCTCGACAATTGCCGCGAATCGATCTCCCGAAATTCTCGGGCGCGTATCGCGAATGGAGACCGTTTGGTGACCTTTTTAAATCGCTTATTACCGCGAATCAAGACATTTCGGACGTAGAAAAACTGCAATATTTAAAAATGTGTCTAAAAGGTGAAGCAGCTCAGCTCGTTATAAATATTGACGTTACCGGTGACAATTTCGCGCGCGCGTGGCAAACTCTCGTCAACCGTTATGAAAATAAACGAGTGCTCATCGATACTCATCTCGCCTCACTGTTCTCGCTTGCAAAGGTGAGTCAACAGTCGGCATCGGAATTAAAGACATTACTCGGAAACGTTAAAGAGGCTCTCGGTGCCTTGAAAGCGCTTCAGTGTCCGATAGAAGCGTGGGACTGCATTCTCGTGTATATGGTGACGCGTAAACTCGATTCTGTATCCCTCATCGAGTGGGAAAAACAGATTAGTACTGCAAATAATTTCGCGACCTCCATGAAGCCCGAGCAGGTGAGCAACGCGGGTGATGACGCGGCGTCTGTGGATCTCGAGCAGGACCACGCGGGTGAGTCATTGACCTTTGCGGATCTCGAGCAATTTATTCTCGGGCGTATTTACGCTCTCGAAGCAGTCGCGCGCGCGAGTGAAATGAAAAAATCGACAAACCCTGCGGCAACGAAAAATCAAACTTCGGCGAAATCTCACCAAGTTTCAGCCAACGATTCGAGGCCTTCGTCACTCGCGTGTTCATTGTGTGGTGCCGCGCATTTTCTAGCAGCCTGTCAAGATTTTCGCGGTAAAACTTTCGAGCAAAGACTCGAGATCGTAAAGCAGAAAAATCTTTGCTTTAATTGTCTTGGCGCGCATCAATTTAGAAATTGCCGGTCCGCGAAGCGGTGCCGAATTTGTAACAATCCGCATCAGACGCTGATCCATCGATCGACCGTTGCATCCACGGAAAATTCTCCCGCGGTCGCTTCAGCCGGTCAGCAATCGTCGGACGGTGCTTACGCGAGTCAAACCGTCACTCCCGCGCTTCCGCGCCGCGATAATTTTCAACCGCAAGCATCGGCAAGTACGAATCTCGCGCTCGCGCCTCTCGTCAAGTACACTCCGGTATTGCTCGCGACTGCGATTGTCAAGGTCACTTCGTACTACGGCGAACACTACGACGTTCGAGCGCTTCTCGATCAACGTTCGGAAGTGTCATTTATCTCGGCTTCTCTCGCGCAACGGATTAACTTACCGCGCAAACAAGTGACACTTCCTATTAACGGTATCGGCGCGCAAAAATCTGCTGTTTCGCGCGGGCTTATGAGATTGGAAATCGGGTCTCGCATCGATCCCGCGATCTCGCTCTCGGTGGACGCGTACGTGCTCGCGAAGCTCACCTCGTATCTACCACCCATTCGAGTTTTGCAAAACCCGTGGCCGCATCTTCAAGATCTCGAACTTGCCGATCCGGACTTCTCGTCAGCGACACAAATCGACCTCATACTCGGAGCAGAAATTTACAGTGTCATTATCGAAGAAGGGCTTCGACGAGGAGATCCAGGGACTCCAGTCGCTCAGCGCACTTCTCTCGGATGGATTCTTTCGGGGTCTGTCACATCGGAACCGAACTCGCACGTTAGCTCTCGGCCTGCGAACGGACTACAGTGCTCGATAGATCACGAGCTTATCGAACTCGTTAAACGGTTTTGGGTCCAGGAGGAGCCGACTGCAAACAAAACATCAACAACATCAGAGGACGAATCTCAGTGCGAACAGTACTTCGCGGAGACACACACCCGTACCTCAGACGGACGCTACATCGTGCGTATTCCTCTTAAGACTGCATCGGTAGATCTCGGAGATTCTTACTCTCCAGCTCTCGCCGCACTGAATCGTCAAGAGAGACGGTTCGCGACGAACCCGTCTCTCAAGTTATCGTATTCGAAATTTCTCGCGGAGTACGAATCACTCGGACACATGACTCGTGCATCAGACTCCGCCGTATCATCTCGCGTTTTCTATCTACCGCATCACGCTGTCGTGCGCGAAAGCAGCTCAACGACGAAAGTTCGCGTAGTTTTCAACGGTTCGTTCCGTACGAACTTCGGGATTTCGGTTAACGATCTGCAGCACGTCGGACCGAAGCTGCAGACCGATCTTGCGGTCGTAATCACGCGCTGGCGTCGGTACGCGCTGGTGTTTGTTGCGGACATTGAGAAAATGTATCGGCAAATTCTCATACACGAAGAAGATCGAGATCTGCAACGTATCTTGTGGAGAGACAACGAAGAAGCTGCTCCGATCGCGTACCGTCTCAACACGGTCACTTACGGGCTCGCGAGCGCTCCGTATCTCGCGATTCGAGTTCTACGGCAGCTCTCGATCGACGAAAATCATCGTTTCCCGCTCGCAACGGATATTATTCAAAACGAGATCTACGTGGACGACGTGCTCTCGGGAGCTCACAGCATTCAAGAAGCTATAGAGAAAGCTCGACAACTCAACGAGTGCCTCAAGGCGGGCGGCTTTCCGTTACAGAAGTGGTCAGCGAATGACGAAGAGTTATTGCAAAATATCGCTAACGAAAGGCGCGAACAATCGACGTGTGTATCGATCGAAGTCGATCCGCTCGTTCGCGCTCTCGGTCTTCACTGGCAACCGCGATCGGACTCGTTTGTATTTACGTCGCTCGCGTCAACCAAATCTTCTCGAATCACGAAACGTCACGTTCTATCTCGCGTCGCGCAGCTATTCGATCCACTCGGATGGATTGCGCCAGTTATCGTGCGGGGAAAAATCTTTATTCAGGAACTGTGGCTAGCAAAGTTTGGCTGGGATGATCCACTGCCTGACGAACTCTCAAATCGTTGGAATGTGTTCGAAAAAGATCTCGAAGAAGTGTCGCAAATCTCAGTGCCGCGGTGGCTCGGTTGTCACGCGTCATCTCTCGCTGTCGAGCTGCACGGCTTCGCGGACGCATCGCGATCAGCTCTCGGTGCTGTTGTTTATCTGCGCGTCCTCTCGGATCTCGACGACGTTCGGGTAACGCTCGTCGCCGCAAAAACCCGTGTTGCGCCTCTTAAACAAGTGACGATTCCTCGACTCGAACTTTCTGCCGCACTTCTCTTGGTTCGTCTAATTTCGCACATCCGAACGATTCTCGATCTCGACGACGTCCCGGGGCATTTGTGGACGGATTCCACAGTCGCTCTCGCGTACATTCAGGGTGATGCGCGCCGGTGGGCGGATTTCGTGCGTAACCGCGTCACTGAAATTCAGGAACTCTCGAACTCGCATTGGCATCATGTCCCGGGAAAGGAAAATCCTGCGGATTGTGCATCTCGCGGACTCTCACCTCGTCTACTCCAAGAAGAAACACTCTGGTGGAACGGCCCACCGTGGCTCTTGCAACATTCTGCATCTTGGTCGTCTGCAATCCCCTCGATCGACTCGGAAATCGCTCTCGAGGTGCGAAAAACTCCAGCCAACATCGCTAACAAGGACGAGCTTCCAAAATTGTGGGAACTCGTCGAACGTTTCTCGAGTCTCAGAACTCTTCTTCGAGTTACTGCATGGGTTTTTCGTGCAGTCCGACGATTAAGAAGAACTCAAGCCACCGGAGGACCGGCATCGCCGCTCACGCCAAAAGAACTCGAGATCGCAAGATTGTTCTGGGTAAAACACACGCAAGCAGCGTATTTCGCCCACGAAATCTACGAGCTCTCGCGAGGGAAATCGATTTCGCGCTCAAATTCGCTCATTCGTCTTACGCCGTTTGTCGATGCTGCTGGGCTATTGCGCGTCGGCGGAAGACTACGAAACTCTCTTCTCGATCATGACGAGAAGCATCCGCTGATCTTACCTCGTGATTCGGCCTTTTCGACCTTGATCATCGATGCAGTTCATCGACGCACACTCCACGGAGGAACGCAAGTAACACTCGCTACTCTACGACGACGTTACTGGATCGTAGGGGGTCGCGTCCCTATCCGTGCATTCATACATCGTTGCCTGCAATGTGTTCGATATCGAGCTGCTCTTGGGCAGCAACTAATGGGTCAGTTACCGGAATCTCGCGCGACTCGATCTCGTCCGTTCCTCCAGTCTGGAGTCGACTACGCCGGACCTCTAGTGCTACGAACATTCCGCGGTCGCGGCGCGAAAACCTACAAAGGGTACATTGTCGTATTCGTTTGTCTCTCGTCGTCGGCTGTTCATCTCGAGATCGCGACGGATTATTCAACGGAAGGATTTCTCGCGGCGTACAAACGTTTCACGAGCCGAAGAGGTATCTGCGAGACGATAGCCAGCGATTGCGGAACGAACTTCATCGGCGCAGATAAGGAGCTTCAAAAGCTCTTTCAAGCGTCCTCAGCGCAACACAACGCTCTCGCGAACCTCCTCGCTAACGACGGGACGCGATGGAAGTTTAATCCACCGTCATCGCCTCATTTCGGAGGCAAATGGGAAGCCGCAGTCAAATCGGTAAAGTTCCACCTCAAACGCGTTATCGGGGACACCGGTCTTACGTACGAAGAGTATTCTACGTTGCTCTCGCAGATCGAAGCGGTGCTGAACTCGCGGCCTCTTTGCCCGATTTCAGACGACCCATCTGATCTATCCGCTCTGACTCCGGGCCATTTTCTCATCGGTGCAGCGCTCAACACGATCCCGGAACCATCGCTCATCGATCTACCGAGCTCCCGGTTGTCTCGTTGGCAACTCATCCGCCAAATGCTCGAGCAATTTTGGCGACGATGGAGCACAGAGTATCTCCAGCATCTACAGACGATTTCGAAGTGGCAGCAACGGTTCAACTCGCTCAAGGTCGGTTCGCTCGTTCTCGTGAAGGACGAACGATATCCGCCATCGAAATGGGCTCTTGGGAGAGTCATCGACGTTCACCCTGGCAAGGATGGTCTCGTGCGTGTTGCCACCGTTCGAACTCAGCAGTCAGTCTACAAGAGACCGATTGTGAAGCTCGTTCTGCTGCCGATCTCATCAAACGAAGATTACACAGAATAAAAAAAAAAAAAAAAAAAAAAAAAAAAAATAGAGACTCTAGTGCAAACATTTTCTCGTTTCTCGGGTTTATTGGCAATCTAGCCGAGATTGCCAAGGCGGGCGGAATGTTTCGGCAAAAGAAGCGTTCTCGCGATTTAAATCTATCTTTAAAATTCACAAAATAAAGTCTCCCGTGCAGTTCTCAGAGTTCGTTCAACTGTTATCGAAACTCTTCGAAACGGGAGCTGTTATTGTCTCCAACGCGCTCTCACCTGAAACACATACATACAAACGACCACACAACAACTCATGTATACACAAACACTATCACTCTCGCTCTCGTCGAACTGCGAGAGCTCTTGACCTCCAGTCAGTTTTCACTCTGTTGTTCTCGCAAGAAGCACGCGTTTCGAGCATTAAAAGCCAGTCTTAATTTCAAACGTGTCTTTTCAGTTATTTCTAAACCTAACAGTTCGCAATTTCCTTCTCACGCCGTTTTTCCCACAGTACCCTTTGAGTTCTCTAAACACCCGATAACACCATTAAAAGTTTTTTTTCAAATACCTTCAATTTCGGGAGCAAAAAATTAGTGAAAAAACCTTTTTTTTTGGGCCGTTACAGTGGCCTTACCCCTTAAGTGCAGAAACTAAAGGCCCAGAAAATATGTCTGCCGCTCGCTTGTTGATGCCCCAATCGATGCACGTCTAAGCGGTCACCCCTCCGAGAAATGGCAGCGCGAAGTGCTGCTTAATTTCTGAGGGTCGCCGAAGTCGCACACCGATCACTCAACCACCAGTGTCGTTTAGTTTCTCTGTAGTATCTCAAGTTGTGTATTCGAATTTTCTTTCTCTTCATAATTTTTCATACGAATTACTATTGTTTTTATTATTTCTGCAATTTTACATTATTATACCTTTCTTTTATTTAATTGATTTTGGCGTTATTTTTATTTTACTATTACATTTTATTTTTGTTTTTGGTTCTTGTGTTATTTAAAAAAAAATATTTTATTTTCGTTATTACATGTAGATTGAGTTGTTTACAAGTTTATTTTTCGTCTGCCATTCAGTTTTCGTACACTTTTGCCGAAAAGTTCACTAGGGCATAAATAAACCTCAATCAATTAACCAATAAATCAAAGTTTCGGATTGCGTGTGCGTGCGATTTCGGCCTCCGATTCAATTATCAGGCTTCTAATAATTGACTGGAAATGTAAACCTCGGATTACTAATAAACTACTGCTAAAAACCTGAACAATTTTATCGTGTCGTTCACAATAAACATATTCCTAAATAATTATGTATATTCCGTCTATTATACCGAGAAGGACCCTTAAAGATTGGGAATATTGCTGAAAGAATTTTCTAGTATTGCGTCTTATGTGGAAAAAAATGTAAAACATTTTCCGACGAGCTAAAATGTGGTAACGTCGACCATACGTGTTTTTTCCTTTTAAGAAGCGAGACTCTACCTTGAATCTCTGATATCCAACTGGAGCTTTTCCATATCTGATGCCTTTGAAAGATGCGTATTCCACTGAATTTAGTACTGTGGTAAGAATTTTACCCTGAACTGGTCCAAATGTTGTGTTCACCACGGCAGTAAATTCACTTGTTACCAGTAAAGTTATAAAATCGATCAATACGATTGTTCGAAATAAGGACATCATCAACTTTCTCAAAACTTATTCACAAATACACAGTTGATCAATAATAATGTTTAAGGAGGTTGGAGCGGTCAAACTAGTCAAATAAGCGCTCAATATTTCAATTGTTTTCAAAAGTTTGATGGATTACTTGACAGTAATCAAATATGATTCCTTTTGCCACATGTGTAACCAGAGGAACTTTCAAAGCGAAAATATTAACTGATTAATACCATTTTCTTAAGAGGTACATTGTTGTTTAGTAACGGGAACAAAAAGTACCTTGGAAATTTAGGATGTACTACACATGCATACGCAACAAAAGTTTGATAGGTTGTCAACGTCATTAAAAGTACCAAGAATATGGATTTGAATAATAATAAAGCATGCAAAGCAGAATATTGCAAATCGTTTTCTCATTATTTTATATCTTTGACAATGCCACCTTTATAAGGAATAAGCATGTTGATCAATTCCGACCTTCTCATAGAGTAAGTTTCATATAACTTAGAAAATAATGATGAAGCGATTTATAAGGTTCTACGTTGCAGGTTTATCTAAGCAGTGCACACTCTAGTTTATGACACATTCGAGCGTGCTCGGACATGGCTTTCCTTGCTTGAGCATGATTGAGTACAGTATCGAGTTTTCGGTAGGCTCGGGCGATTCGTCATGTCGATAAGCTCGAGCAGCTCTAATTCTCCGAACACAGTAGAAAATAATTTTGTGTAGTAAAACACGACGTTTCATCATCAATAAACTTGTTATGTTAATTTCAGAATTTCATTTTGTATTCTTCGAATTATTTGATAAATTTGAACAGTAACAAAAAAAATTTGCAAATTTGGCGAATTGACAAGTTTTATTTAAACTTATTAAATTCATTAACGTCACTTATTTGTACAGTTCAAGTTGCACTGCTGGACCAAAATGGTTTTCTAATGTCCAATTTTCTTCGCTGAATGATTGCCCTTAGTAATTTTTTTCCTTGCCTAGTAACTTTTTGATTAAATTTACTTTAAACTTGAGCATCTCTTCTTCGAATGATCTTCAAATAGAGATTTCTGTACTCATTATAGACGGTGTCGTTTAACGAAGGTAAACGGATCTTTCGCAATCTATTTGATCCAGCGGTATAACCTGCACGGTACGACAAGCGGAAAACAAATATTTGCACCAATCAATTTGACTGCAAAAAAAATTCCACTTATGAAAATATTTCATTTCTTGCACTTGTCGGGAGGTATTTTGTATGTAATTGTAATTTTTCATATGCGCAATTGTTATGACATTTGTTTTTTAGGTGACTCAGTCATTTAATGAGTGTAAATAAAACTTGTATATTCGCCAAATTTGCAATATCTTTTAGTTAGTTTTCAAATTGAACAAACAGTTCGAAGAATGCAAAAAAAAAAGATTTTCAAATTAATGAAACAAGTTTATTACCCATGGAACATTACCTTTAACTTCACAACTCGAGCCGCTCGCGCCCACCAAAAGCTCGGCACTGCGCTTGAGTCCTACGAGCGGGGTTTTTTTCGATTTGAACAGCGAGCGCACGATCTTTTTGAGCTCGTGCACATATCTGGTGCAAAACCACGAATAAGCAATCAAAAGAAAAATACAAAAATTGTAAATTCTTTAAAAATTTTAACTCGATTCTCGTAAAATTGTATACCGATAATGATTTCATGTTACTCCAGTTATACAGTGTCGACCAAACGTATTATTTAATGAAGTCTATATTGATCAATGGCTGTCTTTATAGAGGCAGTTATGTGAATAACAGACTAAAAGAATGAGAAAGCAATATCCAAAGCTCAACTTTGCAACTTTTGTTGGTAAAGTATCTGTAATGCATAGTTAATGTTTTCGCAAAGACATGGTCATTTATATTCCTTTGAATTTATTGCACATAATGTAAAATAAATCAATCATTGCTATCATCTAATACATACAAATTTACGGAGATGGTTTTTACAGTTCTGCACTTATTGAACTAGTGTCAAGTCCACCAAAACATAAAAAGTCCACGAAAAAATAGAATAGTATGACGTATGACAAGAACGTCGACCAATATAACGTGTACTAAAAACGTCCTTTTCGCCAACATGAGGTTTATATACTTTTCAAGTTCTTATCTAATGTTAATCAGAGATGATAAATCATAAGTCTCCAGTCATGTCGACTGCCTTATCAATTGGTAGCCTTGACGATTACCGTATTATCTGTACGAACGTTTGTTCAGGTCACTGTATTTAGACCAGAAACACAGCAAGCAGAAAAACAAGTTTATACATTTTCGTGGAAGATATGACTTATGTCTTACATTTTGTCAGCAGTAATGCCTAGCAATGGTGCATCAGGCTTTCTGCAAGCAATAACTTACAAGGAAACATTCCCAAGTGTCCCACCCCGATCTTGATCATTTTTATATATTTTGTAGAAACCTTTGTTAAAAATCTAACGGAGACATAATTTTTATTATCGGCAAAGATTCATATTTAGGGGCACTCAATGTTTAGTAAAAAATCGACCGAATTTTATTTTTGATACAAGAACTCGACAGATTTTAATGAAAGTTGGTATGAATATATCTCGTGTTAGCAGGATCCAATAACGATACCGCCCGACGCAGGCGTACCCCTTCAAAGGGGTAAACTACCCATAAAAAATAAATATTAAAAAAAATAAAAAATATTTGAAATATTAAAAAAATATTTCAAAGATTAATAAAGTGATTAGAATCCGAACTGCATGAAACTAATGCTCTCATAATATAAGAGTTTACGTGTTTTTGCTTTTTTCCAAAAATTACGAATTGACGCGGTAAATATATTTCAGAGACAGACAGTGTTTGCAATACATTTTCCCTATCGGAGCACGCCATAATCAGTTTATTCAAACATTCATCACGTGAGCATCGAAATTTTGTTAGTTAAAACCTAAATTCGCATTAAGTTAACGAATATAGAGCTATGGTGTAAATATGATGTTCGTTAAGCTGCGGCTTCAGGCGGCCTTGTTAAAAGAATTAGTTCTTTTTTTTTAACGTTACGACTCTGGTCTGAGTCTTTTTCAGAATTTTTATTGTTAATTGGATGTACCCTGTAAGGTTTTATAAATAATAATAAAAAAAAATGTACAAACATAAATGCATTGTGTTGTGTGTTGTGACTCATCAAGTCTAAAATTAAACATTGCTGCCAATAGTTTTCGCGTCTGCTTTTAGTTTTTAGTCATAGTTTTTGCGTGTCTGTCAATTGTTTTCTTTGAATATTGAGGCAGGGAATGTTGACTTTATCTTTTGTTTCGTCTTCCAAATTTATTGAAACCCTTATGGGGGAAAAAGTGATTGAAACCGGGTCCGTTATGTTACTAATATTTCTTATATGCTCGTTTATATACTATTCGCTATGCTTTATTAATTCTAATATGATTGCTATGTATAGCGTTGCTTGTTCTTTTGTATTATAAAATAACGACAATTGATAATTCGTTGTGTTGGTTAACAATCCGTCGTACTAATCGTACTATAATATATATTTTACTTATTGCGATCGTTTTCCAATAAGGAGTTAGACTCGAGAGAATACGATAACGTTTAAGAAGATTTATTTAAACAGATAATATCTAAGTTTATTTCAATATCGAGCGCGGCTCGATAATATTGATTGTTGGCGTCCAAGACCGGAGCTGGCTCAAAGTGGACAGACTTTTATTGTGCATGACAAAAATATACACATCGTTTTTGAGCACATTTTCGATGTGCACAAAGTTATTATCCACGCCATAATTGTGCACAACCATATTGTGCACAATACTCTGTCGTGCATAATATTATTGTTCACAATTCGTTAGTTCACAGCGTTATTATGCACAACGGGAAATCATTTATATCGTCGTAAATGATAAATAGCCGTATAGTTCGCAACGGCAGGATAGTGCACACGGATACTGTGCATAATTAGTCATCTTGTTTTACGACTTCTGAATAGCGCACAACGCTATTGTGCACTTTCGTATTGTGCACACCTTAACTGAAGATTTCTATTGTGCACAGCCTTATTGCGCACGGCGTTTTGAAGAACGAAAGTATCGCATAAACCTCAACAGCGAATAGAGTTATTATGCATAACGCGATTGTGCGCGCTGTGATTATGCACGGTGTTTTTGGGCACGATATTATCGCGTAGACCTTGATAATAAATTGCGGTATTGCACCGCGTAATTGTGCACGTCGTGATTGTGCACAACGCGATTGTGCTCGTCATGAATGTGCACGGCGTGATTGTGCACGGTGTTTTTGGGCATGATAATATCGCATACACCTTAATAGTAAATTGCAGTATCGTGCATAAGGTGATTCTGCACAGCTTCTTTTGTGCACGCAAGTATTTTACCTGCGTATGTTAGCGTTGAGATTTTCGAAGGAAGAAACGTTAATTCGTAAGTTAGACCGAAAAAAATCACATTGAGAAATTTATTATATTAATAATATTTTTGTTTCCGTTCATAACTTTGCTACGCATTTCGTTCATACCTAATTCTAATAGGTATGCAGTTTTAGCAATAAATAGTTTAGTTGTCTGATTACTTTGCCAATCATTGTTCGGCAACATTGAACGAACATTGAATTTATACTTCTCTATCAGAAGCTCAACGTACAATTTTTAAGAAATATTCTACTGTTATCGAAAAAATTAAAATCATCAAAATAAAACGAAATCTTTCCGTGCTTAATGCGTATGCCGTATCAGAATAAACACTAGATTTGGCCTCAACGCACAACGAAACGAAGATTAAAAACAAGATATAATGTATCAATGACATTCCTGGGAAGTGAATAATTAGGGTGGTTAAACGAAAAATACTTTCTTTCAAGTAAACCTTGCTCATTAATAGCATCATTTTTCTTCACGAAATAATGGTTTTCGCGGCGGTGTAGCCTTTATGATAAAATTCTCAGCCCATCGATATTTTAACATTGTATTAAAAACTTAGAATATTGCATTAAAGAAAATTAAACCTCATTTCTGTATTTTCAAATATATTTTTGCCAACGGGTACGAGTATCTTTTTGAGCGATCAGGTGCTTAAAAATTAGCGTTTTGTTCTAAGATCATGGTCGTTGAGGCAGGTGCCAAACATTATCCTACAGGTTGGGAATTTCCTGAATTTTTTATTTGCACTTAATAATGACATCATGACTGAACAAATGGATTCTAAAAAAAAACATTTTTGTAAACCACCCTAATGAATATTTAATCTTGTCAATAATTGCACTGTTCTCGATTCGAAAAAGAAGTTAACAGCTTAGAAATAGCTTGCAACAGCTGCCACCTTTTCATCTCTTTAAATCAACTTTTATTCAGCAACGTTTCTACGAACGAGTCTTGTGTAATTGATTGAATTGCCACACTGCCACAAAAGCATTTTGAACAATCATTAAATTATATGACTTTCAACGGTAAATTAAACAACAGGTATATTGTAACGGAAACAAATAATATTACATGAATGAAAAAAAATTGAACGATAAATTAATCCACTCATTATTTTTACAATTAATTACAACGACTTACCGAACTTGCAATTGCGTGTTACAACATTTACTTTGACCGTTTTTTTCTTAACGCATCAAATTCCTTCAAAAAACAATATATCTGCATTTTTGTTTGCGTAACTCGGTAGCGTGCATTGTTATCAAACGATCAACGCAATATACAATTTTTTTTTACTGTATATAACGCGCTGCAGGCGCAATTCGAAATGATGTATCTACATCTGTGTCGACGAAACAATAATGAGAACAAGCGGCAAGAAAAAAAAAATTGCGTCGCGTCAATCTCTTCCAAATTTTTTACAATCGTATTGCAGCGAAAAAGAAAAAGAAACCTAAGTTAAAGAGAAAAAGCGTGTGAAAAGAATAATGTACTATGGAAAGAAACGGAATAGAAATCTGGATGGTTATAGATTTTGAAAACCCCCAATTCATGTAGCTATGAGATATATAATTCGTTTATAAAACCTGAAAACATTTTATAACCGAATTGGTTATAAAACATAAAAACATTTTATAACCGAATTGGTTATAAAACATGAAAACATTTTATAACCGAATTGCACTAAGTACCCAAAACATCCTCAGTCGAGAATATTTATTTATGTATTAATTTTGTTTTTTTCAATCAATTATCCATATTCATCCTTTCTTTACTGATATTCTTCGACTGAAGTTACAGTGAAGATGGAAAAAAAACCAAAAACGAAATCCCAAATATTTCTCATAGCGTTGTGTAAGAATTAAAATTAAATGAAATTGTTGTGATTAGAAGTCAACGGTAAGATCCAAGTCGTCGTTGTAATCTTCGAAAACATTACATTTGGATGACAAAAAAATTAGTTAATGGCGAAACAAAATATTAACTCGTTCACTTTGTTTTCTATAAAGGTATATTACCTGAGTAATAAGACAAAAAATGTTCATGCGGCACTTTTGGTGCTAATCTTATATTTTAATATTTGTAAATTATTCATGCCGTATCGGTACGACTGTTTTTACTTGGCGCTCAAACACTATAATGAAGCAACAAATTACAAGTTGAAATAATACTTGATGAACTGAACCTGTATCACTTTTTTCTAGAAACTGAAAGTAAAATTTGATATTTCGGCGGCATTAAATTGAGTCAAAGATATCGTAACAACAATCATCAATAAAATCTTTTGGCCTATTTTGCTCGTAACTTTGGCCGATAAAAAAAAAAGTTTCGACTAAATGCTCTTATTTTTTTAAAAATAGACGTAAAAAAGACTTCTTAATTTATTTGTTAATGTAAATATAGGCAAGTATTGTCGTTGATTATCTCGGGCATTATTTGCTTGTCTCGTAAAGCTGAAGCAAGCTCCTTTTGGTCTCGCTGAAGATTGACCTCAAATAATCGCGGTTCCTTCTTACCCGTAACTCTTTGCACTCCATGGGTCTCTAACAAGGAGCAAAGACTCACGAATTGGGATATGTCCACTGCGTGAATTTTACGTTCCTGGCAAACTTTTTTGTTCATCTCGTGCAGCTGCAATAAGATAAGATATCGATCATTATTATTTTCCCAGATATATTGCACTGTTGTATGACTTAATTATATTGAAGTAAAAACTATAGGAAGTCAATGATTCATAGAACAATTAATTACCTCGTCAATTGTCACGTCCTTATTTTTTCCCTTATTGAGTATAAGCATGAGCGAGCACAGCAGAATTTCTGTTGCAACGGGAATGCGTTTTCCTCCCAATCTATGTTCTGCGAAGCACCGTAAACTCCAATCAACACTTTGACGACTTCCTTCAAATCTACTGATTTTTCAGTAGCGGGCTGCTGCATTTTCGGACTTCCACAATTTTTTTTGTTATTCTCATTTCATTGTTTAAGAATTTTTTGATCAGAAATATTGTGAAATGTGGTCAGTGATTTATTTTGTCCGGAATTCATAAGTAATGAGTTCTTTCGAATGAGTTGATCATTCATCGTCACTATCAGACGTTGTTTCATTTTCATAGTACTTAAAAGTCTGTCTGTGCGTGTCTGGAAATGACCTTAGAAATGTGTCGAAAGTAATCCTGTAAATGTAAAGAAAATGTGGGTTTAACGTCCCGACAAGAAATCTGCCAGAGAATATGTTTTCAATTTTTTTCTTTTTGTAATAGTTGGGAAAACTCGGAACTTAGCCCTGCTAAAACTCTAAAAAAAATTCAATTGTCTTGCAGGCATTACAAAAAATTGTATGCAAACTTCTGCGCAAGGTTGGTGTTGACTTGTACGAAAATAACCTACTGTACGCACTCGATACGCAGCATACTATTCTTAATTTAACGCACCTTCCAGAATCCAAATCCTCTTACAAATCTTTAATCGCCATGTCATGAATTATCTGTTTCTAGGATCTCGGACGATTGACGTGTCCGCCTTGTTTTAACCTTGCCAAATTGACTTCATGGTCGACACTGAGATTCTTCAGGTTGTCTATAGTAAACATAAAAAAATATGAAAATCGAATTGGCACATTGGTTCCTTATTTATTGACATTCGCAAGAATGTCCATACATTATTAGGATGCACATGTTATGTCAAAACCGTGATCGATTTCTCAACCTTGATTTTACACATATTAGTGATGAATTTCTCTTATACACAACTGAATGACAACCTTACGGAAAATTGCTCGGGACAGGGTTGTGAATGCTACTGATAATTTGAAATAATAATTTGTCGAAAAGGACAATTATGATTACATTTATCTATTGAATTATATAAGATAGAGGAAATAAAATGTACTTACTCGTTTCGTGGAACAGGAATCGATGTTTGTTTCGGGGGAGGATTATTGGTGATAAAAATTAATTGCTGAAGAACTCTCACTGTTTAAATTTTTCAACTTTAGTATATACTTCTTTATTAATGAAATAGAATTAAATGATACAAAAGAAAATCATGTCTCTCGATTAAAATTTAGATTAGAATAATGACAAACAAAATTAACCGAGAAGAACCCAACGACACATTCCGGAAAAAATTTAAACAATTATCTCAATGGAAAATTTGATTTTTCTTTTAACAATGTATACAAATTTGGCTTCGAACTATATTAGGTTTTAGTTAAATTTCCTATATTGATTATTTAGTTAAAGGGTAATAATTAATAATATCGTCACATTTTTATTTTATTTTCCTAAGTTTAATAATTTCTATTTTATCTACTACTTCCATTCATTCTGTTTTCTTGGGGAAAGGGAACGAAAGAAGTGTAGTTGTGTTTTTACATATTTTTGTTAGGGTATCGACTATATTCAGATACCGAACTATATATTTTTTTTATAACAATCATGACCAGGTTAATCACACTATATAGCTACTACTATCTTAGAGCAAGCGGTATCGCGGAAGTCATCACAGATGTGTTGCATCATCGTGCTACACACCCGTACGTGTTTGTTAAGCTGACCGCTGAGGGTCCGCTGAACTTCAATACTCACTGCAGACAGCGTGCTGCCAGGTGTTTTATTTATTGCCCAGAAATAGCTTCATTATACCGATGGGTCATATGATTTTCCTATGGGTGCTATCACACCGCGGAACAAAAAAAGGATAAAATTTTGCTTTTTATAAAGTTACGTCAGGACATAACACGCACCTCCCAGTTTCCCTTTCAATGTGCTGTGAATGCTCTCGACAATGTCATTGGATCTCACAGAACTACCATGTGTGATGATTTTATTTTATTTTATTTTATTTTATTTTCAAACATTTGGCTTCGATATTTACAAGTGTATTTATATGTTCACGAATAAAATTTTATTACATTTCATTTTCTTAAGTTTTAAATAAGTAATGAATGTAGAAATTAATGTCGTGCTGAAATTTTCAATACTGAAACGAAAAGAAATTCAATTTTAAATATTGTTTCAAACAAATATACAGTGAGAATAATAAATATGAAAATAATAATAACCGAAATATTAATATTTAAAATGTAGGGCATGGTAAATAAGAAATATAATTATAACATTTTATTTATTATGTCATTAATATATGGATCTGTACATTTCTATAGATATCAATTGTTTATAAACAGTACATTGTTAAAATCACACATACACACATATAATATATCGATTCATTAAATCACAGAAATCATTGTCGTCAAATTAAAGTCGATATCAATATAACATTAAAATAGATAGTACAATATTATCGCTTCTCCCGAGACTTGCTGTTATTGTTATTTTCTTTATTTAGTTGTTGTTGTTATTTTATTTGATAAGTAGACAAATAAGCAATCTTAGTTTTTCCTTTTATTAATTAGGAACATATAGATATACTCATCTTTATAGATGATCTTGACGAAAATGTCGCTGACACGCGATTGACGAAATATATTGATGAATATAATAAGAAAACTACAATTCACTTAATATCACATATATATATTACAATATTTCAAATATATAGATATATATATATAGAAAATAGTTTCCTTTTATAGTAACTATAAACGATACGATTGAAAGAAAGTAGAAAATATAAACTCGCGAACAATCTAAGCTTATGGCAGGTGTGTCACGTTTCGCGGATCAGAGAGAAGAGAGCGGGAATCCTTTTAGAAGATACATCGTGAGCCTCAATTCAATACTGTGCTCGATGTACGTAGTACATTCTATAGATCGCCATCTATTAGTTTAATTTTTCACTCGCGCGTAAATTTGAATACGGAAATTTCTTACATTAACCACCATTTTAATGAGAGGATTGAATAATTCGAGCATAAAATATCTAAATTATGCAATTGAAATATTCTTACTTGATTTTTTGTTGTTTTAATGATCATAGATCTTTGAAAGTTATATTGAGTCTGTGAACCTGAATAATATTATATTGATATCTGATAATGCTTTAGTCCTGCGTTCAATTCACAAAGAACGTATATACATACTTTACACCTTTACATGTAGCGTGTTAGCTTTATAAGACGAGTAATATTGTATTAGTCATATTATTAGTTTGTATACAGGGTGTAACGTAGATTGTTGAATGTATTGTCATTTAATTATTAGCGAAGAAGCCACCCCACTAAGGGTCTTGTCATAGATCATTACTATCATTATGTATCTAATATGACGCTATCCCACTAAGGATCTTGTCTTAAGTTGTTATCATCTAATATTATACATATATATACTGTGAGGCAATATCCTTGCGGACAGACTCACAACCCTCGATCTTCACCCTCGGCATCCATCCAGCAAATAATTATAATTTTTCCCAAAGCGTTTTTAATTCTAATACATAACAAAGCTATAAATAATCAAATCAAGCGTTACAACACCTTAAAGATAGCTTAACCAAAACATCTGAAAGATAGCTTCCTATGAAAGATAGTGATCCCTTAAGGTAGCATACCCGGATTATCTACAAGATAGCTTGCTACAGTAGATAGCGGTCCCTAAAGAGAGCTTAAGCGGTTCATCTGAAAGGTAGCGTACTATGAAAGAGAGCAGTCCCTAAAGATAGCGCATCCGAGTTACCTGCGAAATAGCTTACTATAGTAGGTAGCGATCCCTAAAGAGAGCTTAAACGGATTATCTGAAAGGTAGTGTACTATAGAAGATAGCGGACCCTAAAGGTGCGCAATCGATCATTGGGAAGATAGCGTTCTACAGAAGATAGCTGAGATACCCCGGGTGAATAACCAATCCAACATAAGAATGACGTGAATAAAATAGTACGCAAATCTGTAACATGAGAGAGGTTGGGCGCCGGGTACCTCAGTACCGCCGATCTAAAGGATCGAGTGTAATCGATCTCTCCCTGCAACAAACTCTCCACTGCTGGATAGAGCGAGGATGTGGCGAAAAGCTCTAAGACACACGACTAGCTCAGGCTCCACGAGCTGATATGATAGAGGGGCTGGGTGAACCCAAGAGTGAGTGAAAACAACGCAAAGCTTCGGGAATCATGACTGTTTATTGGCATATTCCCGGGCTGCACTCGATTTTGGCAAACGAGGCGCATAGTGGATCGTTTTAGTTTGGGGTGGTACAAGTAAGCAGAGGGGTGATTCGATATAAAAGAAAAAAAAATACAATGAAAATAAAATAAAACATCCCAAACATTTCAGTATAACATAAGAAAAGTAAATGAAATAACATAAATCGGCTTAATAGAAGATAGCGCTAGATATAAAACAAATGTGAATTAATAATCAGCTAATCAATGGTGCGGACTAGATTAACAAAAGCGGGAGAGAATAGAAGATACTTGAAGTAATTATAACCATGTCAAGGAATCGAAAAGACGACGACGACGACGACGACGACGACGACGACGACGACGAGCACACTCCTACCGGACGCGTTCCCGGGTGGCGGATAGGGTGTTGGAGCGTATCGGTGGTTTCGGAGGTGCGGTGGTCGTTCCTTCCCCCCCGTCCATCTTCTATGAAATGCACGGGTGGGAGTGGGGTGGGTCGTGCTTCTGCGATCGCTGCTGCATATGCCCCCGCGGACCGAAGCCGCAGGCGTGGGTGGTGGTACACGCCTGTGTCCAAGCACTCAACACTTAATAACACTTACACTTTCGAGAGTCCCGCTGGGAAGTTGATGGCAGTGCCAGTTGATGGCGGGGACCCTATAAACGGGATCACCCATGAATGGGAGCCCCTATAAACGGGTAACTCGAAGCGGGTTATGTACGTGGGGAGCCCTATAAACGGGTGTTCTCCGGTGTGAATGGTGGTCATCAAACTTCCCGGAGGGACGAGCGGATATATTGCTGCGCCCCCCTGCTGGGCGGCAGAGGATGACGAGATAGGATTACCCCATGTTCGTGTGCGTTTCCACTCCAGAGGGTACAGCCGTCAAACCAGATTTGCACTCCTGGGCCGCCAATAGTGAGAAGGCCCAAACCCGGCCTAGCCAGCATGGGAGGCTGCCTTGCACATCGGTAAAGTGGCAGAGGGCTCCTCGAGCCTTTTGGCACCAAATCGAGGCCACAGGACTGTAGGAGCGCTCTAACAGTGGGGTTTTCCAGGAAGGTCATCCGAAACCGACTTGGGGGTGGTGTTCAGACCACTTACACATAACACACACAGACGTAACGAGGGAGATACTTTATTATGAAAAGTTCAAACGATAAAGCGGGTTCTAGAGTTCAATCCGCGACGACCGACTCACACGAGTCACGAGAGCAGCCCGGCTCTCCTTCGACACCGATGGCAAACCTGGCCGAGGTCGTAGTAAATGTTACAGGAAGTCATCACGGTAGAAAAGATCCCAGGATGGGATCTCCGGAAAATTGGGACGCCGCGGAGAATAAACTGCGAGAGCAGCTCTCGCCATCCGCGTGGCTCTCGACAAGATGACTGCCAGGACGGCGGTCCAACGAAATGTAAGTCGCGACATCACCTCTGGTATGAGTGAGATCAACGAGGCGACCGAGGTCGGATTGTATGAGTTGAAGCGAATGCGGCAGCTCCGACAAAAGACGCTAACGACCACGACGACGGTACTGAAAACGCACGAGAACGAGACGCCAAAAACGAAGAGAAAGCGTGCTGCCCAAACCCCGACACCGGAAACGGCAACGGATCTTCCAGATCCGGAGCCCCAACCGGGATCGTGGGCAACTGTGGCCGCCAGAAAAAAGAAACGGAGAAAGGACAACGGGACAGAAACGACACAATCGGCGCCAAAAACGAATGGTACGGAACAAAGACGACCGACTGCACCGCAAAACCGGAATCCGCATCGCCCGAACCTGGGAACCAGGAGAGGAGCGATCCTGATCAAACCGGTGAATGAGCAGCCATACCAGGAAATCGTCAGGACCATACGACAGAAGGTTAACCCGACGGACAACGAAGTAGAAGTCCGAAACCTCCGCATGACAAAGGACGGAGCAGCACTTATGCAGTTGGACAGCCAGCGTCAACAGCAGACATTTCAACAGACGCTACAAGATGCACTAGGAGAGACGGCGACGGTCAAACACATCACGCAGAAAGTGACGCTGGAGATAGCAGATATCGACGGCGTCACTACAGCTCAGGACGTGACGGACGCTATAAACCGTGAAACCGGGTACGAGACGGAGAGGAAGGTCCACGTCTTTGCGACGAACCACCGCGGACAGGCATTAGCCGTTTGCGACGTCGACGCAGGGGAAGCGATGGACCTCCTCAAAAGAGGACGCATTAAAATCGGATGGATGAACTGTCGAATCAGACAGAGACTTCAGGTGCCCAGATGCTATAAGTGTCTTGGGTTCGGACACCTGAGGAAAGACTGTACAGGACCGAACAGACGCGACTGCTGCCGAAAATGCGGCCAAAAAGGACACGCCGGCAAGGAGTGCAAAAACGCTCCTGCTTGCTTCCTTTGCACTAAGGACCAGGACCTGGCCCACGTGCCAGGGTCGGCTCGATGCACCGCATATAAGGCAGCATTGACAGGACTGAAGAAAAGACAGACAAAATGACTCTGACGATACTCCAATGCAATATGAATCGAAGCAGCGTGGTCGACGCGCTACTTCCTCAGATTGCAGCGGAAATGGACGCAGACATACTTATAATAAGCGAACAGTACAGAGACTTACCTGGACCAAACTCGACTGCCAACAACTCTGGTATAGCAGCGGTATGGGCTAGGGGGTGCTGCGCAACGCGAATCGCGGAACGAGGGTCCGGTGAAGATTTCGTCTGGATAAGGGTTGGCACTGTCGTCATCGCCAGCGTTTATCTTACCCCGAATTGCAGTGCGCGTGAATTTGAAGTCAAGCTTGAGATCCTCGAGGATGCCCTCCAAGGCATACGGGGGAACTGTATAGTGGCGGGTGATTTTAACGGGCGTGCGGTTGATTGGGGAATGCCGTCGACGAACAGACGAGGACGACTACTGCTAAATATTGCTGCGAGATCTGGCAGTAGTGAACGAAGGAACCACACCGACGTACCGACGACCAGGATACGGAAATTCGATACCAGACGTGACCCTGGCCACCGACGGATCATTGACCAAGCTCAGAGGATGGAGAGTGATCGAGGACTACACAGCCAGCGATCACCAGTACATAACTTTGAGCTGGCAGACGATAACGTGACGAACCGAAGTCGGGGAAGGCTGCCGCCGCGGTGGGACACGAAAAGACTGGACACGGACGAGCTCTCGAGGCAGCTGCAATACGCAGTTACTCCTACTGAAATGACCCCGGACGGACAGACCAACCGCGGTACCGCTGAGACGCTGGCCAAGGAGACGGAACGGTATCTCTTGCGCCTATGCGAATCTACGATGCCGCGGAAACGCTACGCACGTGACAGGCGACAGACCTACTGGTGGACGGGAGAAATCTCGGAACTCAGAAAGGAATGTTGCCGACTACGCAGACAGGCACAACGACGGGGGAACAGAGACGATGGCGCTGAATCCTCGGAGAGATATAAACTCTCCAGGAAACGACTTAGAAGCTCAATAAACGACAGCAAACGACCGTGCTGGCGACGACTGACGGACGAAGTGGATTCGGATCCGTGGGGAGCCGCATATAAAATTGTAACCGGCAAACTCGGTAGCCGTAACCCACCGGAGGCAAAAGACGCAGACCCGATGGAGAGGATCGTTGAGGGTTTCTTTCCAACGCACGCTGACAGAACGAACGACACAGACGATGACCCACCGACAGAATGCCCGCTTTTCACGAGAGAGAAGCTCGAGAGAGCAGCATCGCTGCTGAAACCTAGCAAGGCCCCAGGACCCGATGGCGTGCCCGGCGAGTTATTACGGCTCGTCGTGCAGCAACGGCCACAGGTACTACTCGATCTGTACAACGGGTGCCTGGCAGCAGGGGTATTCAGCAAGCTCTGGCAGAACGCTCTACTGGTCCTCATTAGTAAAGGTAAGGAGGACTCTGAAGCTCCATCTTCCTACAGGCCCCGGAGTCTGCTCAACACGACCGGGAAGCTGTTTGAGTTGCAGATTCAACCACGACTGACTGAGGCGGTGCAAGCTGCCGGAGACTTATCGGACAGACAGTACGGTTTTCTGAAAGGACGCTCCACCATTGGAGCCGTTGCAGAGGTCCTTCGAGCCGTAGACGAGACAAGAAAAGTGTGCCACGGAGCGATACCACTCGTGCTGCTGGTTACACTAGACGTACGGAACGCCTTTCACTGGGCAAGGTGGGTGGATATTCTGGAGGCTCTTGAAACAGTCTTCCGGGCGCCATCTTACCTCTGCAGAGTTATAAGGGACTACTTACGGGATCGACGACTGACGTACGAAACAACGAATGGACGAAGACAACGACGAATCACCGCGGGGGTCGCACAAGGCTCGATTCTGGGCCCCGACTTCTGGAATATCTTGTACGACGGGCCACTAAGACTGGACATACCAACGGATGCGCGTCTCATCACTTACGCCGATGATGTGGCAGCCATTATCACGGCTCGCGACACTCACATGGCTCAATTTAAGATCAACCAAGTTATGAGGCGCGTAAACGAATGGATGACAAACCACGGACTGCAGCTTGCACTGCAAAAGACTGAGCTGCTGCTGCTGACAAGAAAACGGATTGACACCTTGGTTCCGATGCCAGTTGGGAAGGAACCGTTGGTGACCAAAGGCGAAGTCAAGTATCTTGGTGTTACCCTGGATACGAAACTAAGCTTCTGGGCACACATACGTGACGCGACAACGAGAGCAGCGAACAGAACGAAGCCTTTAAGCAGACTGATGGCCAATACTAACGGACCACGACCTAGCACACGGCGACTGATGATGTGTGTAACCCACTCAATCATGCTTTACGGGGCCGAAGTGTGGACCGACACATTATCGGTAAAAAGGAGAGCAATGGCGATGACGAGGGTGCAGCGGGTGGGCGCATTACATATTGCGTCCGCTAACCGGACAGTGTCGGAGAACGCTATTTTCGTGACCGCGGGCGTTGTTCCCATATACCTATTAGCCCTGGACAGAAAGCGCATTTACCAACGCAGCGCTGACGTTGGCAGGGCAGAAGCGACAGCAAACGAACGGACAAACACGCTGGAACGCTGGCAGACAAGATGGACGACGAACGAACAAGGACGATGGACTCGTAGGCTCATCCCACGGTTGGGCCCATGGATGGATTCGAATCACGGAGAGGTAAATTTTTATCTCACCCAGTTGCTGTCTGGACATGGGTACTTCCGAAAGTACCTTCACTCAATGGGTAAGGTAACTTCCCCTGAGTGCAGGTACTGTGGATGACACAGGGACGACGCGGAACACACATTCTTTGTGTTTGACCGATGGACCGAACGACGAACAAGACTCGAAACGGAGACAGGCACGATAACGCCAGACAACGTGACGACGATTATGACAAGCATCGAGGACAAATGGCGCACAATTACGACGTACGTGACAAGTGTGCTGCTGGGTAAGAAAGAGGATGGATGCTTAGAGAATTGAGCGAATGTGATGGAAAAGGTGCCCCGAAATGAATGTGGATGAATGGAAATGAATGCATGCGGAATGCACGCAAAGACAGCCGCCCAGTCTGAAGTAATGTGATAAACAGTTCCGGGCTGGTGTCGGTGCAACAGGAGATATGTGCTTAGTGGGAATGGATAGTTTTGTGCTCTCGAGTCCCACACTTGGCGAGAGAGACGGGGTCTCGCCAGCTGTCCATAACAGGATTACACAGACTCCCTAAAAAAAAAAAGTCTTGCGGAGGATGCGCAGCTCGTGGACGGGAGCGTCATTAAACACCTTGACGCCGGAGAGTCCTATTAATACCTCGGAGTGTCGCAGAATCGATTACAGGATGCTGCGGCAGTCAAGGAGACTCTTCGCGGCAAGTATAGGCAGCGGCTTACGCAAATTTGGAATTCCGAATTATCTGGGCGGAACAAGTACGCTGCTACCAACATACTTGCCGTCCCAGTCCTTCTCTACTCTTTCGGGGTAGTGAGATGGAGGCAAGACGAGCTGCGTGAACTCGACACCAGCACAGATGATGAACATCCATAGGAGTCTTCATCCCAGATCTTCCGTGCCCCGTATATACCTCCCGCGTCACATGGGTGGAAGGGGCCTACTTGGATTGTAGTGCCTGCATGACGGTTTGGTCCTCGGTGTAGCCTGCGACGTATTCGGAAGTGCGAATCCTCTCCTGTCCTTCGTGCATGAACATGAAAGGACGGGGGTTGGGGCATTTTTATACAGGGCGGCAGAGAAGGCAGCGGAAAACCTCGGCTTGGAATTTCGTGTTGGTCGGGGCGGCAGAAGGTCGATTAATTCCATCATCGACCTGGAACCGTCCCGCCGTCGGAACACCATCAGAGCCGCAGAGCATAACACCCTGCTCGAGCGGCACGCCGGCACGGCCATGCACAGAGTGTTTTTCCGACATATCGACAGCATGGACTTGTCTGCGCGGGTGACTTTTGCATTCTTGCAGTCAGCCGGTCTGATGTCTGAGACCGAGGGATTCGTCACTGCCTGCCAGGATAGCGTAATTAACACGCTCGTCTACCGGAGCCAGGTGATGGGTATGCAGGTCCCTGATACACGGTGCAGGGCCTGCAAACGATCGCCAGAGACACTCATGCATATACTGTCAGCATGTCCCACCTATGCGGTCTCTGGCTATATCCATCGCCATAACGCGGCCCTAAGAGTGTTGTACTTCCACCTTCGACACTCTTACGGGGTAGACGAGAAGCCACTGCTGTCCTACGCTCCTGGAGATATTGAGTCCGTCGTGGGAAATGAGAAGTGCCGGATTTACTGGAACGATTCATTTCCCACTGTCAGGCAAATAACAGCCAATAAGCCTGACATTGTCGTCTTCGACCACGAGATTCACTCGATCTTCGTCATCGAGTTCTCGGCCCCTGGCGAGTCCAACATCGCTGCTAAAGAAGACGACAAGCGGACGAAGTATCAGGATCTTCTTTTCGAGCTTCGCGGGCTATACCGAGGGTACGCGGTCAAACTGGTGGTCCTCATAATCGGCGTTCTCGGCGGAATGAAACTGTCGTTTGTCGCGAACCTTAAGATTATCCCCGCCTGTCGGTAGAAAGCCGACTCACTGGCGGGTCGAATGCAGAAGGCGGTCATACTGGGTTCGCTCCGTCTACTTAGGTCACACGATTCTAGACTGACCTGACTGCTTACCTCCGGGTTGGAGGAGCAGTCAGGCAGAATGATTTTTATTAACCCGCCCGTCCCGTAGGTGAGTCGGAGCCCTACGGGGCCGGTCGGATATTTAATGCTAAAAGAATATAATAATAATAATAATAATAATATTTTTTTTTTTTACAAGGAGTTGCGGAATCCTTTTTACGGATTTCCCTTAGTCCTACGAACTAAGGGATTATGTGGGACTCCCAAAAAAAACAGGCCTACCCACTAAACCGCCACCTCCTTGATGTCCTCCCCCAGCCAGGGACTATGTTGATATTACTTCTAGCTGGGGGTTCTGTCTGTGTTCGTCCGATCGTGCCGTTCGACCGTATTTCGTTACGTCGCGTTCCTCCGTCTGCTCAGTCGTCTGTTAAGCATCCGTCCGCGTTCTTGCGTCTCAGTATGTTTTCCGTGTAGGTGGCGACTAAGCGCCACCTCTCCGGTTCATGCAGCATCACCTCCACGATGTTGTCGGGGGTGATGCGGCCAACCAATATCTCCAAGTCTCGTCTGATTCCTGTTCAGTGGTAACACACGAAGAACGTGTGTTCCGCGTCGTCTCGTTCGTGTCCACAGTACTTACAGTCGGGTGTTCTTACTCTGTTCATGTTGTGGAGGTACCGTCGGAAGTAACCGTGCCCCGTCAAGAGCTGGGTAACGTAAAAGTTTACATCACCAAACTTCCTTCCGAGCCACGGCCTCAGGTCCTGTATGAGTCGTTTTGTCCAGTTACCACCTCGTTCTTCTGTCATCGTCTTTGCCACGTGTCAATCGTCACTTCGCGCTCGGCGATTGCCGCGTTCTTTCGTTCTATGTCCGCGCTGCTCCCGTAGATCCTCTTGCGCTCGAAGGCAAGCAGATCCACGGGTATTACGCCCGCCACCACCAAAACAGTTTGTGCAGAGACTGTTCGGTAGGAGCAAGCGATACGCAGCGCGCCTTGTCTCTGTACCAACGTCATCGTCTTGCAGTATTTCTTCGTCTTCAAGGAGTCTGGCGATATTTCCGAGCCGTATAGGAGGATCGAGTGAGCTGTCGCCATTAACAGTCTCCGTTTCCCCGGTCTCGGTCCCGTCGTGTTTGCCATCAGGCTGCTCAAGGATGCTATCCTCTCGGCCGCCCTCCGGGCTGTCTTCTGTATGTGAGGCCAGAAGGTCATCTTCGTATCGAGGGCTACCCCCAGATACTTGACTTCGCCCCTGGTCTCCGTCTCGTGCGTCCCCACTTTCATGGGCAGTATTGCCTGTATCCGTTTTCTCGTGAGAAACGTCAGTTCCGTCTTTTCTGTTGCGAGTTGCAGTCCGTGGTCTGTCATCCAACGTCCAACTCGTCTCATGGTCTGGTTCAGCGTCAGCTGCGCCAGCCCGGGAGAGCGCTCCATGATCACCGCCGCTACGTCATCAGCGTAGGCGACGAGGCGCACTCCGAGCGGCATCTCCAGCCGAAGCAGGCTGTCGTATAAACCATTCCAGAAGTCAGGTCCCAGTATAGACCCCTGAGCAACCCCAGCGGTGACCTGTCTTGTCACCTGTCCTTCGATCGTCTCGTATGTTATCCGTCTGTTTTTCAGGTAATCCTCCACGAGCTGGACCAGATACGATGGAATCCCGAAATCGCTGCTAAGCGCCTCCAAGATATCCACCCACCTGGCCGAGTTGAAGGCATTCCTGATGTCCAGTGTCGCCAGCAACACGACAGGTCGTGCTGCGTGGCAGTGTCTGTCCAGTTCCAGGAAGGAGTCGACCACCTTTTGGATCGCTCCAATCGTCGATCGGCCCCTCCTGAAACCAAACTGCAGGTCTGAGAGACCACCTCCGGCCTGCATAGCGTCCGTCAGTCTCGGTCTTAGTAATTGTTCAAAGAGTTTGCCCGTCGTAGCAAGTAAACTCAACGGTCGGTAGGCCGACGGCGTGTTAGGGTCGCCCTTACCCTTTGGGATAAGGACGAGCCCCGCCACTTTCCACCGACCGCTGAACGTCCCTGTCGTTAAGCACGTGTTGTACAGGTCGAGAAGTATCTCCGGTCGCAGGCGAGCCACGAGCCGGAGGAACTCGGCCGGTACTCCGTCTGGTCCCGGCGCCTTGCCAATCTTCATCGCATTCGTTGCTCTAGTGAGCTCCTCTGCAGCAAAGATGGGGGGCGCCGGCACGACTGCCTCGTCCGTCACGTTCGTACGAATCGGGTGCGTCGGGAACAATCCGTCAACAATCCGTCCTGCTGTTTCGGCGTTTTTAAGTTTCGGTGGCACTCGGGCTCCCAGTTTACCAGTCACAATCTTGTAACCGGTTCCCTAGGGATCCTCGTTCACCTCCTCGCAGAGCTTCCTCCAGCATCGCGTCTTGCTGTCTCGTATTGCTTTTGTCAGCGTCTTCCGTGCTGTTTTGTAAATGGCCTGGAGGTTTTCCCTTTCGGGTCCGCCCCCAGCCCTCGTGACTCGTCGCCGATTTGCCAGGCATATCCTGCGCAATTCGGCTATCTCGTCCGTCCACCAGTATTGCGGTCGTCTGTTTTGTATGTGTCGTCGTTTCGGCATTGTGCTGTTGCACAAGCCGTCTATTAGTTTAGCCGTCTCGTCTGTCAGTCTTTCCGTCCTTTGCCGGCCAGTCAGCTCGGGGGGAATTTTCGTCACGGAAGCTGGTGCTGCCATCAGCTCCTCAGAAATTTTTCGTTCGTCGAGTTTGTCAAGGTTCCACCGCGGGGACTGGTGGGTTCTCGTTCGTCTCGTTTCTGTCTGTCCTGCCACTTCGAAGGTGATGTACTGGTGATCGCTGGCTGTGTAGTCCTCGATCACCCGCCACCCTCTCAGCCGTGGCAGGATTCTGTCCGACGTTAACGTCGCGTCAGGGATGGAGTATCCAAACCCTGGTCGACTGTACGTCGGCGTATGCCCGGAGTTTACCACTGCTAGGTCCAGCCTGGCGGCCATCTCCAGCAGTAGTTGTCCGCGCCTGTTCGTTTCTGTCATTCCCCACTCGATCGCCCGCGCGTTGAAATCCCCCGCAACGATGATATCCTCGGGCAGGTCCCTGATACCGTCTTCCAGAAGTGCCACCTTCCTCTCGAACTCCGCCGCGGCGCAGTTGGGCGTCAAGTAGACGCTGACATAAGTGACAGCGCCGACTCTAGCCCAGACGTAGTCGTCCCCGGCACCACGGTTGGAGACTCGAGATTGGGCGGCACCCCGTACCCAGATAGCAGCAGTCTCTGTCTCGTTCGTGATGTACGTCTGAGTCGTCCTTCTCCTGTATGGTTCACACAGGATCAGGATGTCCGCGTCATGTTCGTCGGCTATCTGTGGTAGAAGCATGTCTGCGGTCCTACTTCTGTTCAGGTTTCCCTGAACTATTCTGTCCGTCTTCCGGCCTGCTTCCTGCACTCCTCCAGCGCGACCCGGAACACGGCGCACCTGCCGGTTCCGGCGAGGTGCGCCACATCCTTGTGCCCGGCCTCGGAGCACAGTGAACAGGCCGGTTTGTTTTTACAGTCCGTCGCGTGATGTCCGGATGCGCCGCACTTGCGGCAGCATTTCGTCCTGTCCTTGCCTTTGCATTCGGCCTTTACATGGCCGAAGCCCAGGCATCGGTAGCATTTCGTCACTGTCAGTCGTTTCCGAACGCGGCAATGCACCCAGCCAATTCCGATTCGACCACACTGCAGCAGCGCATCGGCTTCCCGCGATTCAAGTTCGCAGACCGCCATGTACTGCTCAGCGCGGTTCGGACCAAAGATGTGGACTTGGAAGTCCGCGTCTCGTCCTGTCTGTCATTTCAGTGCGTCCGTCACGTCTTCGGGGGTCACAACACAGTCCAGATCCATGATCTCCAATTGAGTTTTGGAGGTCATAGCCGTGACACTGCCTGCTTCCCCGATCGCGTCTTGGATCTGTCGTCCAAATTCGTCACCTCCGTCCGGTTTGCTTGCGTCTGCCTTCAGTTTCAGGAGACACGAGCCGTTTTTCGTTTTCCTCAGATTCGTCACCTGCACGTGACTCCTCTTCGGGTCCACTGTCGACCGTATTTTTCGTACTATGTCAGAGTACGTGCTGTCTGTACCCGGTTTGACCAGAAAAGTCAGTCCCCTTCGGCGGGGGGCTGGTCCGGTCCGGTCAGCACGGGCTTTCGCGTCCGTTTTCTTTTTTATTATTATTTTTATTATTATTATATAATAAAGTTAATAAGTTTTTGTAACCCCTATATTTTTTTGCATTTTCGAATACCACCCACCTAGAGAACAACGAATATGAGTGCGAAACCGTTGCCAAATGCACCAATCAGAAAATATTTGCTCTCAAAGTTCGAAAAAAATTTCGGTTTTTAGCCTCTCGAGACAAATTACGCGCGAAATGTGTCCATGTACGCACGATTGTATGTGCATTTTGTGTGCATGTACACGCAATCATTATATTTGATGCATTTTGTCCCAACAAATGCTTGAAAACATAAATAAAAATCGGCTTTTATGGTATTTTACATTTTCTGTAACACACAAATTTCGTATTTCCAGGCATAATACGGGACAAATCGGGCCATTTTTCGCACTTTCGAGTTGCGTCCAACGGAGGAACAACGAATATGAACGATGATCCGCTGCCTAACATCTTAACATGAAAATATTTGATCTCAAAGATAGATTCAATGTCCGGCGACATTTTACTTTTTCGCGTCTGAGGGCCAATTACTCGTGGCACATGTCTATTTGTGCATGTATATGCATGCGAGTGCACGTGAACACTCTGCTGGACGTATTTTTTTGCCTCATGTGCATCGAAAAACATATAATTACAGTTTTTATGTGAATTTTGAAGTTTCGGCAACACGCTGTTTTTCGAGTTTCTCGGCTCAATACGGGCCAAATGTCGCAATTTTTCGCCTTTTCGATTTGCTTACGTTGAGGGAACAAAAAAATCAAGCTCATAATCGCTGACAAATGTACAAAAACGAAAAATTTGATATCGAAGATAGATTGAATGTCCGGCGACATTTTATTTTTTGGCGACTTAGAGAAAATTACTCGTGAAATATGACCAATTGTGCATGCGTGTGCATGCGAATACACGCGAGTACTCTATTAGATCGATTTTTTCCCTCATATGCATAAAATAAAAAATAAGTATGGTTTTTACAAGAATTTTGAAATTTCGACGACACGCTGTTTTCGCGTTGCCGGACGCAGTACCGGCCTCATATGACTACTTTCGGTAAAAAATGTACTTGAATATAATTCATGATAGGAATATTCCGTAGAGGGTTCTGGATGCCTATATCTTGAAAGGACATACATACTAGCAACGGTTTTAATTTATTGAAGTATAAGTCCATACATTTTTGTCAGTAAGGCTTAGTTTTCAATAAGCTTTGCTTTCAATATTTCGTACATCATTTTCTCTCTGAAGTAAGGCATGTCTTGTTGCCTGAAAGTAACTTTTTTTCCGGCGGACATAAATTCGACGAACACATATGAGAATACACCACAGTCACTTGCGTTGTTCTGCTCTGGCATATTCTTCAGGGAAAATAATCTCCAATCGTGAGTATTTAACGGTTTGTTTAGTCCATGCTCTCGTCTTTTAGATACTGTTTCAGTATCGCGAGACACTTCGGGTTGCTCCCGCCCATGCTATCGTAGTAGCTAATTGTCTTCACGCGAAAGTCAATTACTGACATGCACCAGTACTTACTGAGATGTATTGGAAGGAATATCAAGTCGTGTGCGAACACATCGACCTTACGTTTCAGCGAAGTTTGACCACCGGATACTAATTTTGAGTAGAAAAACGTGTTCATTGCGTAAACCCCGAATATACCGCATTCGATCCTTTGCCTCGATTGATCAAAAGATTCATTCATTTAGAAGTTGATAATTTGGTCGTTCACCCAATTAAGATCGAGTAGAGTCTGTAGGTCCATCGTAATACGTAGTCCAAACATGTCGATGAGACATTCATTACGCGGACTGAGAACGACGGCTTCTTTAATTTCTTCTTTCATCATCGGTGTAAGCATCGGTAAAGCCATGTCTCGTAGATTGGTACTCTCAATAAGTACCTCATGATTTCACGCTTTCTGAGCTTTGTGATAGACAATTCTCTAATAAATATGAAGGAGCACCAATTGTAGTAAACAGACGAGATACAATGAATTTTTTAATTTAGCGCACTATCTCAAATCTTTTCAGAATCATAACCGTTTTAAATGGTGCAAGTTTGTCCCATATACACGTACCTATATATATATATCGATTCCGAGGTTCTAGTCTATTTTATTTTGACACTAAGTTTTGATTTTTTTAAATGAAAAAGCTTCTTCTATAATGAAGCAAAATATGATAATTCCATCAATCGATACACGGGATGAAGTAATCTCAAGACTCTCAATATATGAATAGTCAATAAGATGAAGGTTTAAATAAGTAAAAGACTAATGGACTGTTCAAAGGTTTAAATAGTTTATTTTCGTAATTAAATGTATTCCATGAGATAATTCGAGCAAAGAATAACCCACACACGCACAAGAGATTGTTTATAAGAAGATCAGAGAGGTATTTCCCGTATAAAAATAACAATCTGAAGAGATACACGGGACTCCAGAATAATTTTTTGTAAAAGATCCAAATTTATTACTCCATTTTTCTTTTCTTCTCGATGGGAGTCCCATCGTCTTTTGTGTTATCGAGATGATTACGATCGTCGTCGCCATCGTCGTGATTTTCATCACGATTTTCGTCGTGATTTGCTTCGCGATTATCATCGCCCGAATCAAGGGAAGCCTCATGGCAGACGTTAACAGGCGTATGAATCTCTACAGAAACCTCTGTGTTTACTACTCCTATTCGCGAAGCCGGTGCCGATTATACTGAAGATAAAATAAAAGGAAATTTTAGAATGTTTATAAATGTAGAAAAATTGTTGTTAAAAAGTAGATTGGGTTATTAAAAACGCTAGAATTGTAAAAAAATATAAGATATTTAAATATTATTTGTCAAGCATGAAGAGGGGTTAAAGCGGATTGAAACTGTTATGAGTGCGAGAGAAATAGCTGTAATTTTTCAATTAACTTTTCTTTATATTGCTCATTTTTTTTAGAAAAAATGAAAATTAGGACACGACGTAAAATTACCATGCCAGTCAGATCAAGAGACGCGGTAGCGTCTCGACGCCAAGACTTAAACGAAAAATATGCTTCACGACCGAGACGCTGGCGCTACTCTTATTTACAGCAAGCTCGCCCCTTTTTCGTCTGCTACGAAATGTAACTCGAATTATCTCAGTCAAAACGTCGCCGACGCCAAATGTGTCAGGTTCAATATTTTTTATTTTTTTTTCTCTTTCCAATGAGCTCTGTTTTAATAAAATCGGTGCCCGCAATGCTAATATCTGGCCACTTACATTTTCAGAATCGGTGAAAAATTTTTCACCGCACTCACACAACGTCGAAGTGCTGATGTGTCCGTCGATATACGTGCATGGCGTGTATCAGCCCGTCTTAACTCTAATCTCAGGCAATAGATCGCGGACGCTAAATGTATCAGCACCAATATTTTTTATTTTTTTTCCCCTTTTTAATGAGACCGGTTGCGATACAATCGGTTCCCGAAGTGCTGATATTTGGCCAATATTTCATTTTTGTCCGAACCCACACATCGAAACTGATTTGTCCGATCGCATATAAGTGTGCGTACATGTGTGAATAATAATAATCGATTCTCTTACATCAGATCGAAGAAAGGGGAAAACTGACGTGCGGTGGCGTGCATAGGCAAAAAAAGTGCCTCGCCGCGTTTAATATTATTTTTAATTATACAGTGTCGTTCGCGTTTAATTCAAGATTGCCGTAACCGCGACAGTCATCATGAAGAAATCTAGACGTCCGAAACATACATTTCAAGTGAGTCGAAAGCGAGATAGATAATCGATCAAAAAATAAAAAAAAGATTAACCTCTAAATCTGACTGATCTTACTTATTTAATCATTTAATTTATTTAACAAATTGCAGCCACCCTTGGGAAACAGTGGCACAGGCTGCCTTAATAAAAAAATATTCGAATCTCATTGAAGGTGTTCTTCGCACTCATAGTAGACTTGTTACCAGTGACTTTGGCTTTTCAAAGTGGGCACAGGCGGTAAGTTTAATGAAATGTACATTTTTTTAAATGCTATTGGACCAATACAAATACATTTAACACATAATTTTGTACATAATTAAGATAATTATACATTTGAAACTGTATCGGATGACTTAAATCAGAATACATTTGAAACTGTATCGGATGACTTAAATCAGAATACATTTGAAACTGTATCGGATGACTTAAATCAGAATACATTTGAAACTGTATCGGATGACTTAAATCAGAAGGATGTATTTTTTCTTGTTTAAATAATGATCTTTATTCTGATAGTAATATTTTTCTTATATTTGTTATGTAGAAAAACCTGAGAATCGACATTTTTGTTGAAGTTCGAATGACGTTTAGTCATCTGTCATCCTTGTCGAGGCTTGGGTATTCTAATTTCATTGGCGATGGTTTTCAATAAAACTGTGTAAAGCTAAAATTAATCGAGTTGCTCTAAAAATTTGATGTATTTGGTGAAAATTAAGATTTTTTTAGCATATAACTTCGCCATATGGATATTCGTTGTTTGTCTGATCTCAACGACAATTATTCAGCGCTAATTGGCATGATTCACCAACAGAACCTACCGACGATCAACTTGACATTGCAAAATTGTTTCAAAATATGATTTTTGTGTTACAGGTGACGAGATGTTCTCCGACACCTACAAAATAAAGCTCATCGACAATGTTCTTTACAAAGTGTACGGCAAGGTACTGTTTGTTCATTTAAAAGATATTTGTCAGAGAAAATGTATCATTGAAGCACTAATTTAGCTTGTCTTTTTTCTCTCTAGCTTGTCACTCCTAAAAACAGTGAAATTAAGATTGCTGGGTTTAACCCGTCGGCTGAGAATGCTGACGAAGGTACTGATGAAACTGTGGAGTCTGGAGTCAATGTGATGCTCAACCATCGTCTACAGGAAACATATGCATTCGGCGACAAGAAGTCCTATACTCTCTACCTTAAGGACTAAATACATGAAGAAGTGAGTTTCTATTTTAATCTAAATTGCAATACTCTAAATTGTATTACTCCGATTTGTTCATAATTATTACAAAAGACTACATTTTTTATGAACAATAATTATTACAAAAGACTACATTTTTTATGAACAATAATTATTACAAAAGACTACATTTTTTATAAACAAAAATTAGTTATTCTTATGCCCAAAAATATGTGTAATAATCTTCTCTATCCTAGTGATGTCCCTTTTAATTGGCCGTTATTAATGCTTTGAATATCTGCTTGTTGCAGTGGGCAGAAAATTGAGCATTAATCAAAAACAAATTTCAATTAAAACGCGAAATAGATTTATTAAAAAATGTCATTCTTCGTTTATTAGCAATTAAAAGTGATAATTTTTTCTTCTTCATTGAATGTAAATGACGTTTATATAATAATGATATCTGCAAAGCAGTGAACACTGACAACATAGCTTTTTTTCTACATTTTGAACCAAAAAGCTAGAACTTTTAAAGCTTCATTTGCGATTAAAAAAGAAAAAAAAAAAGAATTGCCCTTATGGCATTACTATGCATTACTAATGCATCTAGTAAAAAATCATGTATTTCCTTTGTACTTGTAAAAAAAAGTTTTCTTTGGATCAGGGGTATTGAACATGCAATATTTACGAATTATGTTTGACTTACACAACTATAATCTAGAAAAAATAAAATAAAGTACCACCGAAATGATGATTTTTTAATTTTGCATTGACCAAAACTTACAAACACAAAAAGATCTAAATATTGGGATAAAAATACAAGTGTTCAAAATGACATTTTGTAATATCAAGTATAAAATAACATCTATAAGATTTCAAAAATAAGCTCCACTCTATTCCATAATTGTAAGTAATGTTATACAAGGTAATAGAATTTAAAATAGGATATAGGATACTTTAAATTTGAGTAGGATTGAAAAATAATACCAAGATTACAACAATGATTGTGTATTTTCCAAATTTGGATCAAGTTCTACGAAAAGTCCCAAATTTCGAACGTATGTTAGTAGAATTTCTAATTTTCAATGTTTTTATATGCGTAAAAACGGCTAAACCGTGTTTGTACGGTTTTTCGCATACTTATTTTTTTACTAATCCCAGAAGGGCGTATATGTATACTACGCAGTGTAATTTGGGTCAATGGCACTAAAGAATCTCATGAAATAGTTCTTACTAGAGTATATTTTAAAAAAACCCAGAATCAAAGATTTGAAAACCGCTTTCATGATTAACGTTCTTAAATTTCGACAGATTGGTGGCGAAACTAGAGGAAATATCACCCGACCAAGTCGATGTATTCAAGACCAACATGAATAAAGTAATAAAGGACATCTTAAGCAGATTCAAGGAACTGCAGTTCTTTGCAGTTCGTCGGTCTTATGGAGTACCGTGACATCGATGGACAGTCCGTTCCCGTGCTCATGTTCTTCAAGCACGGCCTCGAGGAGGAGAAGTTCTAAACAATTCTTAGATATTCAACAAATTGTCGAAAATTTTGAAGGTTTGTCTATTTTGTGTGTACCTTTTTCTTTTTTTGTACATGATTATTCACGGTCGACGTTACCTTATTAGGCGTCGATTGTTACACAAACATGTTAGACTAAGGTCGGTGATGAGATTCCCGGTGCGACGCAAATGTCGTAGCGTCTACATCAGCCATACACGATTAATTGCTTTTAGTTACTTAATAACTTGTTGCAAGATATCATTACTCGAATAACAGATATTTTATGTTTTAGATATGCCGGAATCAAGACTGCAAACATGCTGCTGAGCTGTGGAATTTAGTTACTGAGCGAATGATGCTACTTCCAATCTCGCCCCTTCGCGCAGTTAATTTATTATTATTCTTTTAAAAGCTATGTTATACTCATCATTTCAGATGAAAATAACATAAAGAGAAAATTAAAAATTAGACTGTACATAAAACCTGACAAATTGAAATCACACAAAGTTTACAGCTAATCACAAAATTTCTGCATACGTCACGCAGTTTTCCCAGTATATTAGAATTTTTTTTTGATTATTGTCATAATCGCCGGCTTGGCTGCCAATATTAATAATTAAATGCAAGAATGGAAGATGGGGAAAGAATCAACGACGGAGGAAACGTCTAAGAGAGAGTCTCGTCTACTATTATTAACGATAGCTATATGTCGATGATAAACAGTTGTTTCTATGACCAACCATGGTCTGTAATGAATAAAATGACGTTTTCATAACTCGTAATTGTTGCAGTCATTAATTACCCCCATATCTGGGTTCGAAAAGATTTTTGGACCCAGAAAGTATCATTTATTATTTTATACTTGTGTAAAACATGTTTACGAATGGACGAAACTGCAAGGGGAAAAATATCAAATTGACGAGAGTTCGAATAGTTTATATCCCGATGATGCAAATTTCAGATTAGTAGATATTATAAATATATTTAATTCTGAATTCATTATAGCGAATGACCAAAATGTGGAATGGTTAAAATAACGAAAGAGCGAAAAGTGGAATGGTCAAAATAGGAAGGCTTACACTCAAACTGTGTATTACCGAGGGGAGTTTATAGGGCGAATGAAAAGGATTTTATTATTAGTTTTATTTACTATTGTATCATTCCCTATATGCTCATACAGAATATTGTCAATTCGAAATATTAGCCGTTCTCTATAATCTATTTCAAAAATAGGAACTTTCTATGTCATCCGAATCTATATTTTAATTATAAGAATTTGTTTTTTGGTTTTGGTCGTTTTTATAGCATTATTGTTGTTAAGTTTCGACGTATCGACCTAATTTTTATGGATGGAATTTTGACACGCGTTCTCGGGGTCTGAGATATCGGTGTCGAAGATTCTGATGTTATCGACATTCCTATACAGGAAAGTTTCAAACATATTTCGAAACCCTGATTTTTATTTAGTTCGCTCTAATTGCTCCACCAGTTCATTAAGAATTGATGGAGCAACCAGAGCGACCCATTTTTTACAATTAAAATAATCTATATTTTAATTATTCAAAGTATATGCTTTCTGAAGCATATACTTTCTCTCATGATTTTATTTTATAGGTTATATATATTATTATATTTTATAATAATTGTAAACAATTTAGATTTTTTAAAAATATTTCTTTTATTTAAAAATACATTTTTTTTTTTTTATTTTATTTTTGAAGCGGCAACGCGTGTATATACAGCAATCTGGAAGAAAAATAAAAAATTACATTTAAATTGAATACAAATTTTTAATTTATTTAATATTAGGAATTATAATAAAAAAAAGAATACTCACTACTCATAAAAATTTTTTCCGTGACCGTGGTCGTGGTCGCGTTCTTGGCGGGGGCGAGGGGGGGCTACTTGGCCCTGGTTGCCGCGTCCGCGGCCCCTTCTTTGTCCCCGACCCCGCCGCCCAAGAATTGGGCCCTGTCGCACAGCGTATAATAACATGCGCGACAGGGCCTGCTCCGCGTAGCGCTGCCTCGCGTACCACCCCGCACGCGTTCCGCGATACGGGCCTGCAACAGAAAAAAAACAAATAAAAATAATTAATAAACATAATAAATCAATAAATCAATTGATGCATTTCAGTCAATTTTTGAGTCGACAAGCAAAATCCATCGACTGGTGTGATTGCAAGCAGCGACGAATGATCTTTCATTTGACGCTGCTTTAGACTACACCAGTCGATCCATTTTCCATGTCTACAATGGATATTATTCAAATCGACATGGAAAGTGGATCGACTGGTGTAATCTAAAGCAGCGTCAAATAAAAAATCATTCGTCGCTGCTTTTGATTGCACAATTGGTTCCATTCTCCATGTCGATTTTAAGGTTTGACTATAAAGAAAAACTTAAAAACTGAACTACTTACGGTCAGCTGCGGCGGGCTCGGCAGTTTCGACGGCGGGTCGGGCGGCGACGGCGGGTCGGGCGGCGACGGCGGGTCGGGCGGCGACGGCGGGTCGGGCGGGGACGGGCCCTCGTCCTCGTCGACCATCGACAAAGTTTGCCGGTGACGCGGCCGGGCGGTTTACCTCGACAGGAGGCTGCTCGCCATCGAGAGGCAGGTCGACAATAACATTGTCGAATTGCCTCTCGATGGCGAGAATATTATTTTCTTCGTTTTCGTCGAAGTCCATCTGAAAAGTAAAAAAAAAAACAATATAAATACAATGTTTCAACGATAAAGAGACGCGGCAGCGTATTCGACGGTATTTCAACCAAAAGGCGCAACCGCGTCTCATAATAATTATTATATATATTAATAATAATTGAAATAAAATATCTCACCGCAAATTCGTCCTGCTCAGCGGACATCTTTGACACGAATGAATGTTGACGGAAGCGGCATGTGGTCACGTGATCCATCAACCAATCACGATCACGCAGGCTATTCTCCAATTGGAGGAGAGGAGCAGCGGCGTTAATATTTTCTGGCGGTAATCTTTCCTTCGTATTAGTGGCGCTGCGATTGGTTCTCGCATCTCGCGCCTCGCGACCAACGCCATTGCGGTCCCGTTTGGCAGTTTGGCGAGTGACGTTTACGTTATCCGACTATCATTTGGTTCTCTTGACGGATTTCCAGTGCTCGCGGTACTCACGTACGTACTCATCGATACCCGGAATATCCAAGTATGGTATAAAAGCGCTACAAAGCCACCCTTGTGAATATATTTCTGTGACAATTAGTCGGACAAATTCTTTCGGTACATGCTGAAAGTCTCCGAAGTTTTCGCCGCACAACTTCCAGCTGTTAAGATTTATATTCTTGAATTGTTGTGAGTTGTTGAAATCAACAAAGTTAAGGGGATGCTGGAGTAGATTGTTTACCGACATTGCTCGGTAAAAAATCTTTTTTTTTTTTACCGACATTGCTCGGTAAAAAATCTTTTTTTTTTTTACCGAAAATGTTCGGTAAAAAATCTTTTTTTTTTTTTTACCGACATTGTTCGGTAAAAAATCTACTTCAGCATCCCCTTTATAGTTTTTCAGAGATTTGTCACGAAAATCTCGAAAATCTCAGAGATTTTCAGAAGAATCGGGAATATTTCGTTTCAGAGGAAAAAATGACTTTATCTGAACAGTACGAAGAGTGATTGAAATTCAGAGCTAATTTCAGATTTATCTCTGAATTTCCCACATATTTTCAGAGAAATATTTTCACCAAGGCCATGTAATTATTACTATATCTGCGCGCATGGCGCGCGGATATTTTTTCTTATAGTGTTTTGATTTTTTTTTGCAGATCCAGCGATCACGAGAAAAAGCAGCGATTTTTTTTCCATCATTTGTTTTTTTTTTTTTTTTAGCATTTTGCGCCTATCGCAACTTGTTAGTAGCTTGTAGCGCATCGGCAGCACTTTGCGCCTATCACAACTTGTTAGCAGCTTGTAGCGCATCGGCAGCACTTTGCGCCTATCACAACTTGTTAGCAGCTTGTAGCGCATCGGCAGCACCTTGCGCCTCTATCGAAGTCTTTGTCGATTGACAGAATATTAAAAAAGTGAAAGAAAATAAAAATATTATATCGATTTTTTACGGGCTAAAGGATTGCGGTCCATAGCCTTTCGCTCACGCATAATCGCTCACGTGACGCAATAAAAACATTAGTAGTACTATATTCGTTTTATTTGGAACACTTGTGAGTTTAAAACTTACTGACAGCTCACAGCGCACGGGTAACTTCTAGCGTGTTTTTTAAAGCCCTAGTAAAGAAACAAAAACTGTTAGTAAGGTTACAAAATACCTGTTATTAAGATGGCAGGAGTCAATCGTGAGCTCGCACAACAGGTCACGATTATTGAAGGTCGTCGACTAAACGACGACCATATTGATGAATTTGGGCATTTGTTAGCCGCAAATTCAGAATTCATGGCACCATCCGAGACATGGAAGATTCATTTTCCCGATCTAATAAACCCTATACCGCATGACCAAAAGCACATTCAGCTATTGTACAGCTCGAGCGATCTTACTGATCTGAGGGCACCTGGTGGTCATTGGGTTTGCAGTTACTATGATAAAAAGAAACTGTTTGTCTACGATTCCAGCATGGCTCCATCGAAACAGTTGCATGAACATCACACATTGGTTCTCTCGAAATTGTATCCTCATCTCGATTTGACTAAGAAATCGAATGTTGTATTTCCACTCGTCGATCGCCAGCGGAATAATAAAGATTGCGGCGTACATGCAATCGCATACGCCGTATCGATTCTGTTCGGGTTAAAGCCGGAGAACGTCAGGTATGATACGACAAGGATGCGTCGTCATTTGCTGGAGATGTTTGAATCCAGAAGAATCGAACATTTTCCACGTCAATCAACAGACAAAAACATCGTACCAACGTTAGAAGTTGTAATCAAGAGGCGAAAAGCGAGCGCGAATCGAGCTCTGTTGAGAGCAAAGAGTCAGAACCGAGAAGCAGAGTCACCTTCAGTAAAAGACGATTATACTGACGGTTTCCTGACGGTCACGTCCCGAAAAAAGACGCCACGCTCTGAGGGCCGTAATCACGGTAAAAATAGTGGCGTTGTGATTGACACTGTTGTAGCGGTCGAGAATAGAAATCAATTTTCTATATTGAATAAGCTTGACGAGAATACTAGCGATACGAAGGGCACCCTCAATATAAGTGTAAGCGGTGTAGAAAGTCGCTTAAGTATAAATAAATCAAAACGAACTGCAAGCCCGAAAAGTATTCACGCTAACAAAGTTATCGTTGTTGATGGCGCTAGTGCTATTAATAAAACAGACAAACAACAACTCCCTGGTAATGAATTCCAAGAATATCATGAGGACAACAAACTAACCGAAAAAAGAAAGTTCATTACGATAGAGGCGTTTTTCAATAACCAGCAGATGCAAACGATCGCCGCTGGTCGACAGCTGAACGACGGTCATGTAAATGAATTTGTAACCTTGTTAGCAAAATTTTCAGAATACAAATCAGTATGTACATACAGGTTACAACAACTTCATAATATGCCGTGTATTTTACCGTGCGAAAAACACATTCAGATGTTGAGCAGCTGTGTCAAATACGACGGCTTTGTGAACAATCATTGGATTTGCAGCTATTATAAAGAAGGAAAAATATATATTTACGACTCTATGCGATTTGATAAGTTGAATCAGTTCCATGAAAAGATTCTTCATGCCTTGCATCCATATGTAAATCTACATGATCGCAAATCAGTACTTTTTCCACCAGTTGAGAAAGCATGTAATATTAATGATAGTGGTGTGTATGCGATCGCTTACGCTGTAGCTCTTACGAAAGAGTTGCAACCTGAGCAAGTAAGATTTGACGAGACAAAGATGCATAGTCATTTGATTAATATGTTGCAGACAAACACGATTACAGAGTTTCCGTTTGTGTTCATTAAAACAAATTCAAAACATTCATTGCAAAGAACACAGTGTGAACCTGAGCATAGACACCATAAGAAAATACATCAACCAGCTGTGCAGCTTATGAAAACCAACAAAAGAAAATATACTCCTGAAAGTAGTCAAAACAGCAAAATAATAATACTTGATGACGAACTTGTATCTCATGATAGCATTGCCAATAAATCGGTAACTACAGAGCGCAAAATTTTAATTAGTAGGTCTGCTAATATCGAGGAGTCACGTGATCGCCAGATGCAAATCATAGTTTTTGGTAACAGGCTAAATGATGATCATATTAACGAGTTTGGAGATCTTTTAAGAATGTATTCGGGCTATAACCCAGCGCAAACGTACTGGCTTCAACGGCCTGAAAACATACTTCCTATTTCACCATTGAAAAAACATATTCAAATCTTGTATAGCTGTGCTTGTAATGGTAATAATCATCGCAATTGCAGAGGTGGACATTGGGTCTGTAGTTATTATGACACGGAAAAAATATACATTTACGATTCTCTCAGGACAAACAAATTGCACAAGCACCATATTATCTTTTTGAAAAAATTACATCCACACATTAATTTAAATGATAATAAATTGGTTGTATTTCCATCGGTTGACCAGCAGCGAAATGCCGTTGATTGTGGTGTCTACGCAATTGCTTTTGCTGCAACACTATTCCATGGAATACAGCCAGAGACTGTAAGATACGATGAAACAAAAATGCGTCCTCATTTGTTGAATATGTTCCAACAAAAAAGGATTCTTCATTTTCCACGACAGAGAATTGCTTTTGACGGTACACTTGCTTCACAAGTCCTACTGTCCAGTTCCAGGAGTGGTGTCAAACAAACTATTTATGATTCAAACTCAAATTGTTTCATTGAAGTGGAACAGGGTAGGAAATGCGAAACACAGCTTGTAGCCATTGCTCCCTCGGTTGAAAATATGAACCACGTCGTTGACAAGAACTGCAATGTCACTGATACCGCAATGGTCAATGGTAAGAGGAAATTGATTTCAAAACCGCATTACAATGTCAATAAACTTAAGAATCGAACATCAACCAAATTGAATGTTGCAACAAAAATTAAAAACAAATACAGGAAATTCAATAATAACTGTCTAAAAACCAAATATACTGCAGAAAAATATATCCGCGATATATCAGCAGAACTATCGCGCGACGCATCGGCGCCTGATTCGCCTGTTACAAACAGGTTAAAGACCGAGTGCATTCTCAAGTGGTGTTTGCATACGAGAGAAACGCTCGTTTCTAGATTAAAGAAAGTATTTAAGGATATAAAAAAAAAGTCTGAAGTGTGTCTGTCAAGACTAGTGGACAACGCGACGCATAATCTCTGTGATAACGTCGAAGCACTATGTCGACAACGCAGACACGTAGCTTCTGCCGAGGCGTATTATGCAGAAACTTCTTATTATCCACTGGATAGTACTGAACCTATCGTCATGAATTCCGAAGGCATAGCCACGAATATTTTACCTTTATTAAGTAATGATAAAAAAACAAAAACAAAGTCTTGGACTTGCACTGATCTCTGTAAGACAAATGATCCTGAGGTTACAAAAGATTTAGCGAATTTTCTTCAAAAACTATATAATTGTACATTTCTAATGCTAAAAAGATTCTTATGCCGTGTACATATGTGCACGAATAAAATCAACATTAATAAATTTGGCCATTCTCACGGCTGTTATATAAATTCAAAATCATGCAAGTCTGAATTCTTATCAATGGAAATTTTAGCCCCACATTTTCCACAAATACGATATATTAAAAGACTGTTTTACAGTATAATGAGTTTTGACAAACAATTGTTCGATCTGGATGAAGCTTTGAACAACAATGATATTACCAAACTATGCCAGATTTCTGAACAAGCTAAAAAGAAAGCTCACACTAGTGAACTGAAGTCTGTAGAAATTAATTTGAATGAAGATGAGATACAAGCAATCTATAACAATGCTTTTAGAGCTTACACAAAACGCGCCACCGATACCCCCCGCTTTGCATGCATTTCTTGTGAAAAGTTGTGTTGTGCAAGAAGCGGAAGTTTTATTGATGCTAATAAAACCAAGCTTGGGCCACTTTGGGACAATTTAATGGATCATCGTACAAAACACAATAGAGCATGTATGGATTTTAGATTTCTGTGTCGCTACTGTCGAGATAAATTTCGTCAAAATACGATGCCCCCCACTTGCATTCTTAACAATCTTGATGTTCCAATATGGCCACTTGAAATAAACTGTTTAAACGATTACGAACGTATCTTAATACAACGGGTCAAAGCATTTCAAACGGTTCAAAAATTAGATCCTGTTTCAAAGAAAAATATGCCTGAAAGATGCAAGGTTCCAAAAGTCGTTGGAAGAACTTTTCATCTGCCGTTACCTTTGGAAGAAACGTTAAAAAAAATATGTCCCTCTACCGAGGCAATTAATCGTAATCATGAATTATATATATTAGTTCGTGGTATACCAACAAAATCAAAGATAGTATGGGAAAGATTGGTAGATTTAAAGACAGTGTGGAATGCGCTGAAATGGTTGAAATCGCACAATCCACTATACCATGAAATAAACTTGCCATTGTCTCATGAAAATTTATTACCCGATAAATTACCCGATGTCGAATTTCAAGACGTGACTCAATTACAATCTTGCCCAGATACAAAAACAACGAATGATTGCACAATTCCTGATAAAAAGGATAAAAAAGATATTCTTGACATTAATGAACAAAAGAAAGCTGCACTTTTGACGCAAACGTCGCAATCTGACTTTTATTACGAACAGTTTACAATATATCCAATACACGAGAAACGGGTCAACGCAACTGCAACAGAGCTCTATCAAATGCTAAAGGTTCATGATGTTCCTCTTGACAAGCGTGTTAAAGATTTGGACACAATGTGTTTTCCTGATTTATATCCTTACGGGATTAACGGCCAGTATGCCGACAGATCAGTACGTCTTACTGATCATGAATTCATTAAAGCAAAGGTAATGTCCGCACATCCTCAATTTCGTATGAATATACAATATCTCTTTTTTTTGTTGAACGACACCAATAATCGGCAATTAAATGCAGGAATTTACCATAAGATGAATGTAACTAATGCTCGTGAAAAGTATACAGCTGCTTCTTACTTAGAACAACTTTCTAAAGATCAATTGGAAAGCAATTTAACAACAATTTTCGCTAGATTGCGTAATTCGGAACAATATTGGAAGATACCGAGAAATAACGTAAGATGCATGACGCGTCATTACGGTCCTGCGACATGGTTCTTAACAATCAGTCCCAGTGAGTGGATGTGGCCAGACCTCATACAATATCTTCGTGATTCACTTAAAATTCCAGAACACGTGAATGTTAACGGAAGCGAACTTATTGCAGCTGATCCAGTTGCGGTTTCTAGATTTATCGACATAAAGTTCAAAGCCGTGCTTGACTTTATTTTGTCACCCGATAATCCTATCGGAGAAGTTGATCACTACTTTTATCGACGAGAGTATCAGTCTAGGGGTGCACAACACTTCCACATTTTGATTTGGATCAAAGACGCTCCGGTAATCGGCAAATCGACAACGGAGGAAATCGCAACATTTATTTTGAAGTATGTCACATGCAGGATGCCAGATAAAAATGTTTCCCCACAATTATATGGACGTGTAAACGCTCATCAGAAGCACCGTCACAATAATTACTGTTTACGAGCTAAGAAAACCAAAACCGGTTACAGTCGACGATGCAAGTTCGGTCATCCACGACCACTCACGGAAACAATACAAATCAGAGATGTCGCTGTGGCCATTGTAGGTAGAAGGCGATTGAAAACAAGAAGCAGGCTTTATGATTTGCCTCGCAATTCAGCCGAAGCCTCAGTTAATGATTATAATCCAGCTATTCTTTGCGTTTGGGAAGGAAACATGGATATACAGTTTATTGGTGAGGTATCGACCATTTTAACAGCGTATGTAACCAAGTACCAAACCAAAGCGGAAAAGTCTAATGTGTCAGACGTTTTTAAAGTGGAAGATTCAACAAAAACAGTGCGCTCCTGTCTTTGAAACATGGGAATGCGAATGATGAAGAATAGGGAGTGCGGTGCTCTTGAAGCTTCTGATACTCTTTTGGGTATGCCATTGTATGGAACTGATCAGTGGACCACTATAAGGTGGCTCGATGTCAATAAAATAAGAAATCGGAAATTAAAAGCTCGCACAGAAATTGAATTGTTGGACGCTGACTCGACAGATTTGTTCTGTCCTGCGTTGATCGACAATTATTACCCTGCGAGGCCGGAAAGTTTAGATTCCCTGAGTCTCTATGATTTCGCGAGATGGTACGATATTACAAAAACCATGCCTAAAATGGCTTCCGAAGTGCATAAAATTGGTGAATCCATGTATATGAAGAAGCGATTCCGACCATATCTTATAAATCACTTCATGTACAACGTTCACACACAACCTGAAAACTATTATTTCGCAATGCTTTTATTGTTTAAGCCATGGAGGGATACTGACGAGTTGAGAAATGGGTGCGATACATACGCCGAAGCATTCTTGTCATTGAAGTCACAGTTAGAAGATGCTTATCGTTATCACGAAAAATTAAATGAGATACAACGAGGAATAGATTATGTGAATGAACAAGTTGAGAAAAAAATGGTAGAAAATCCAGAGGAAAGTATCACTTCTGGTGGGGATGCAGTATTGGAATGTGTACCCAAAGAAGCAGAAGATGCAATGATAGACGTGAAAGTCATGGGTGATAAATTAGATCTGGAGCATCTTACGCAAATGATTGCAGAATTAAATATTGATCAGAAACGAGTATTTGACAAAGTTACTGGTGGCATGTCTTCGGAGAATGATATTATTCGACTGTACGTTAGTGGAGAAGGAGGTACGGGAAAAAGTTTTTTAATAAAAACATTAAGATGTTGGGTTAAAAAAACTCTTGGAAAAGGTACAGCGGTAGCTGCACCGACTGGCATTGCAGCATTTAATATCGATGGAATCACGATTCACCGTTTATTCCAATTGCCGGTTGAGCATGGTCGCACACCCAAATACCGAGAACTTTCCGACAGTGTCTTGAAATTATTGCGTGATGAAATGAGTAATACGACTTTAATAATCATTGACGAAGTTTCCATGATTTCAAACGTTACATTAATGTATATTCACCTGCGATTAACTGAAATATTTAATACTGGAGAATTAGAGGATGGTTGGTTTGGCCGGAAACACATCATTCTTTTTGGCGATTTACTGCAACTTCCGCCTGTGCACGAAAATCCCCCTTTCGTTATGTTATGTAATGGACAAGTTGAGAAATTAATAGGAGCATTAGGAGCCGTTGATCTGTGGTGTGCACTTTTCAACTATGATGAATTAACAATTAGCATGCGTCAAAAAGGCGATATTTCGTATCGAGATATGTTATCCCGAATTCGAATAGGAGTGGTCAATACTTCTGACACGGCAATTTTGGAAACACGAAAGATGCAGTTCATCGAAACAACTATCGACGGTCGATTACGCGAACTATGCGACTACCTGGGTAAATTGTCATCAGATACTGTGTGCTTACTTCCCACTTGTGCTCAGTGTGACGCCTTAAATGCTGCAATGTTATCACGTATTTCATCCGAAGAAATAACGCTTATTGCTCGCGATTTAATCGACTGTGTACCTTACATGAAGAAAAAAGTTTCAAAAATCTTGCTTAGCGATGAGGAAGATAGTTCACGAACAGCTGGATTGGCGAAGGTCATAACTGTAAAAGTGGGCGCTCAGATTATGATAAGAAGAAATATTGATGTTACTTTAGGCCTTGTCAATGGAACAATTGCTACAATTGTGTCGATCAGACGGGCCATTGACACAAACGATGTCGAAAGTATAGCAATTTTACTGCCGAACGGACAAGAATATATATTAGAACGCTTGAGTGTAAAATTCGAAATAATGGACAGGGCATTTGTCATAAGAAAACAATTCCCGATATGTCTCAGCTATAGTATAACAATTCATAAAAGCCAAGGCTTAAGCTTACAGAATGCTCTTGTAGAAGCGGGCAATTCTACATTTAGTTGTGGACAAATTTATGTTGCATTTTCACGAATAACAACGTTGCAAGGATTACATATTATTAATTATGATCCGGCGGCGGTAAAAGCAAATGAAAAAGCTATAATAGAATACAATAGGTTACGAAGAAAATACAGACCTGACCTTATGACTATTGATATTGTCAAAACTCGAGGTCCTAAGATAGGAGATACTGTTTGGGCTGTTCATAAAGACATTTTAAACTGTCAAGTTAAAAAAGATGATAAACCTCTTCCATTTCACACGAGAATAAGAGGACTTCCTAATAATGATGGTGTATCGAGTTACGTTAATTGCGTCTTGCAGTGTATAATACATTGTTCTTCGATCAAAGACGCGATTCTTCGTGATAAGATAAGGAATGCCATGAAATCTTTCATTGAGACATATACGTCAAATGATGAAGCTGCTATGAATACATTCACAGTACGTGAATTTGCAAGTTGTAATCTTGTTAACTATACCGATAGCAATCAACATAATGTTATTTTCTTTATGAGATCTCTGCTTGAAAAAGTATCTGCTTTTCGCAGCGTCGCAGAACACAAACTCACCACAAAACAGCGGTGCCCCTCTTGTGGTTATACGAAGACTGATATCAATTCATCGAATGATATTCTAGCATTTGAATTACCAACAAGTTTAAAGAACAAAATACCAACGTTGAAGGATATATTTGATTATAATTTATTAAAATGGAGGAGTTCAGATGGATCTTGCAAGGAATGCGGCACTGTATCTTTGCTTGTAATTGCAACAGTTGAATTGACAAAGCAAGTATTGATTGTTCAATTACCCATATATGATGATAAAGAAAAAAAAGGAATGAAGTTTAACATTAAAGCAGTACCCACGTCTTCGGTAAAAGTCAACGATCATAGTTATAAGGTTATGAGTGGAATATTCCGACATCTTGAAAATGAAGAGATACGGTATACAACAATGATGCGAGGCAAGGGCACTACATGGATATTTGTCAACGATTTAACAGTTAAACGGCAAAATTGGCCTCGCAATGCTAAAGACGCGCATGTATTATTTTTAGAACGGGTATAGATACATATTCTCTAATAATAACAAATTAAAGAAAAACGGCTTGAATATTGATTTATTATATGTATACAATACAACGCTAATTTGATGACGCTGCATAACATTTTCTTTTATGCTTCCAGCGCCTATATTAGGGCTACTTCAAGCACGTTGGCTGCATTCTCATTGAGCATCAATTTTATTGTTAAATATTGTAAAATGACATTCTGGAATGAATAGATCGGACAAGATAAGCGCACAAAGCGTAATAGAGCGTGAATTGCGACTTTCAAACCGTACGGGGCGCGAAGCGCGACTTTCAAACCGTACGGGGCGCGGAGCGCCACTTTCAAACCGTACGGAGCGCGACTTTCAAAACGTACGAGGCGCGACGTCCAATCCGTGCGGAGTGCGACGTCCAATCCGTGCGGAGTGCGACGTCCAATCCGTGCGGAGCGCGACGTTCAAACCGTATGTAGCGGAAAGCGCGACGTTCAAGTGAGTGCCTTAAATGTGGCTTAAGGGAAAAGTGTCCCGAAGCGACATTTTTTTATGGGTTATTTTTCGTTGGGCTTGGGGGACGAAGCCTCCCAAACCTTCGAGGCGCCTTCGAGGCGAGGGGGAAAATCCTTCTAGGTTTTCTTGTTATGCATAATTTTATGCATAATTTTTTATATAATGTTTAAAAACCGAATGTTGCTAGAATAGTGATAGCAGAACCATCTTATCAACATTCTTTCTTAATCTCTCCTAACTCTGGCGGATGACGAATTATATTTATTTGTTATTATTACCTTACCGGCATGGTACTCTAAGAGGACGCAGTCCCAGGGCGGAATAAATCCTACTGTATCTGTCTATCTATTTTTATTCACTGTTCAATATTTTCCACGGGGTTATGATTTTCAAAAAAAAAATGAAATTCCACAAAAATGTTTTTTCAAAACAAAAATGTGACGCCAAAACTTAAACGTGTAGCCATCCCATAAAAAAAAATCTCCTGCAAACAAAAAATAACTTACAAAAAAATTAATCCCATAAAAAAAAATCTGCAAACAAAAAACCCATTAAAAAAATCTTACAAAAAAATTAATCCCATAAAAAAAAATCTCCTGCAAACAAAAAATCCATTAAAAAAATCTCTTGCGAACAAAAAATACAAATAAAAAACCCATAAAAAAATCTCTTGCGAACAAAAAATAACTTACAAAAAAATTAATGCGAATCAATATATTAGCCAAGACATAAAAAAAGACATAAAAAAAATATCTTGCAAACAAAAAACCCATAAAAAAAATCTCTTGCAAACAAAAAATAACTTACAAAAAAATTAATGCGAATCAATATATTAGCGAAAGCATAAAAAAAGATGTAGATGTTTGTCAAAAAAAAAACTTGACGTGCCAGCGTTTTGCTTCCGTACATAGTCCATTGAAATAAGGACGGGACCACTACTGACTTCCACTTATTAGTAAGATTCAGAGAAAGTTTAGTATTGCTAACTATTAATTAATTACAATCGACCAGCAATATTTACTCATTGAAGAGTGATCGAAAATACTGTATGACTTTTAATTAATTTTAAAGCATGAGATATTTAGCAAGTCTGGCTGAAGGAAGCTACGAAAAGTACTTTGCGTACGTCAGTATGACCCGAACTGAGAGGAAGATTACACGGAGATAATTCGGAAGTTACGATTTTCTCCTGCTCAGCAATTAGCCTTTTTCGAGAATTTCAATGGTATTTTTTACGAAAACAAATAGGTCAATCTGTTTCTTATGTTATTTTTTATTTGCTTTAATACCGGAGAAATATATATTTTATAAGAAATAATAGGTTAGTAGCCTAAATCAATATGATGACGTCACAATGAAGTTTGTACAATAAAACTATTGCGACAGTGGAACACCTAGCGGTAAACGATTCGAAGTAACTAAACGAAAATGGCTCATAACTCCGGCGTTATTTAATAGTTACATTACTGCGTAGAAAATTGTAATATATAACAGTGATTGTTCGTGTTTATTGAGAACATAGCTCGGCGAGTTTATCGCGACATATAATAAGTAATACTCTAAACCACATATAATAGTAAATTATTATACAAGGGCGAAAAAAGATTTTCCGTTGGGTATTATACGTAATTTGACCTAATTTTACAAGGCGTGAAAAAAGATGTATTACGCACACGAGGCGTGCATAATATGTCCATTGCCACACCGTCAGAAGCAAATGTAGTTTCTGTCCCGAACTTATTTCAATGGACTATGTACGGAAGCAAAACGCTGGCACGCCAAGTTTTTTTTTTGACAAACATCTACATCTTTTTTTATGCTTTCGCTAATATATTGATTCGCATTAATTTTTTTGTAAGTTATTTTTTGTTTGCAAGAGATTTTTTTTATGGGTTTTTTGTTTGCAAGAGATTTTTTTTATGGGTTTTTTGTTTGCAAGAGATTTTTTTTATGTCTTTTTTTATGTCTTGGCTAATATATTGATTCGCATTAATTTTTTTGTAAGTTATTTTTTGTTCGCAAGAGATTTTTTTATGGGTTTTTTATTTGTATTTTTTGTTCGCAAGAGATTTTTTTAATGGATTTTTTGTTTGCAGGAGATTTTTTTTTATGGGATTAATTTTTTTGTAAGATTTTTTTAATGGGTTTTTTGTTTGCAGATTTTTTTTTATGGGATTAATTTTTTTGTAAGTTATTTTTTGTTTGCATCCGAATTTACTTTGTCAATTTTTTCAACTTTTTGATAAAATTCATATTATTAAAAAAAGATTACTACAGTTTTTGATACCGACTGAGATATTTCTCTTCGTCTTAATAGATTGCTCAGAAGAAAATCAGTGGAAGATACGTAATAAGTCAACAGCAAATCAAGATAAAATCAAAGATACTAAACGTTTTTCATAAAAAAAATATATTCGGTACTTAATGGAGTTATCGAAGAGTTTTTTTAGTCGGTACAGAGTGGTAAAAAATAAAAAATAATCATACAATAAAGTAATAGCTATACAAAGCTCACATAATATCCGATGGGATGACGTCGCTTGATATCGCCTCTTCGACTCTGTTCAACTCGTCTATCAAGATGGTTTCCCAACCGTCCGAATCTATATTCATATATTGAACCATGATGATAAACATATATGTACCTTTTTTAACCAACTTACGATTGATAAAATTGTAAATCAATTTGTCCGCGTCCCATCCGTCGTCTTTTGGTACAATGTTGTTTATGTTAAAGCTGCTTAATATAGCTGTCAAATAAACGTACCAAATGAGTCTGATACAATATTGGTTTGGTTGGAATTAAGCTGTCAAATGAATATCGAATAAAATGCTGGCGTGTATTTGACAACCTAAGATCAAATACTGCTGGCGTGTATTTGACGAATTCAACGCGGACGAATCTATTTACAACTTTATTCGTTGTAAGTCGGTAAAAATAATATATATATATACATATAGAAAAATATACATTCATTTCGGAGTGATAGATTTGGATGATTAAGGTAGTATGAGCGCATTGACTCACGTCGCATAAGTTCGAGCGAGTTTGAGAGGGAATTACGAACAGTTCTCGATAAGATAAAATTCTGAAAAAAATCGAGCATTGGGAAGGTGCTGAGAAGATAATTTTGCCACAATAGTAAATGTAAAATGGTATTAACAAATTACTGAAATAAATAATTTTGCAACAAATTACCCGGCAACTTAATTTTCTTTGTTATGAAAATAGTTCGTTTATTTTTCTGAATTCGTTTGAATTTTTTGAGAATTTTTTCTGATTTTTAATTTTACAGTAAAAATAACGCTATTTTCAAAAATCACACAAAATTCTGAAAAAATTCATACGTATTCTAAAAAGTGAACAAATTATTTTCATAACAAAAAAAAATTAGGTTACCGGATAATTTGTTGCAAAATTATTTATCTCAGTAATTTGTTAATAACATTTTTGAATTATTATTATGCCAAAATAATCTTTTCCGCACCTTCCATACACTAGATTTTTTCCATATTTTTATCTCGTCGAGAACTGTTCGTAACTCTCTCTCAAACTCCCTCGAACTTATGCGACGTCAATCAATGCGCGCATACTACCTTAAGATTATGAGTAATTTCGATAGAATTGAAATAACTACCTGGAATTGAATTAAATTTTATGTGAATATTTTATCTTTTCAAACTCTATTAGCCAGACTTGAATTCCCATTCATTTAACAATATTTTTATGTTAATTTTGATTGATATTTCTATCATTGACTGATACAATTATTGGAGAAAGAAATGATTGATTTGGACAACTTTTGTTTTTATTTTTTTTATTATTTTTTTAGACGAAAAAATAGTGGTAGAAAAAGCGTACATGTGAACGCACGTCGTAGGTATTTCGAACGGAAGTGATCACCAAGGCATCAGGAGAAATTATATTTCTCAACATTTAAAACTATTTCCAGCATGCTAACACTGAAACATCGATTTAAAAAAAATTTACTTTACCTTATTTTATTTTTTTTTAACATCTTCCTATATGAAGAAGGAAAATGAACAAGATACGAATTCGTGACAACAGTGTAACAGTTAAAATAATACTTTAATTCTATAAATCGGGATGTATATATTTTCAGCACTTTTGAAGAACCAGAAGAAGTATATATTGTTTAGCCATGGATCCTTCAAGTTCTTCGCTCTGTCCCGGCATTTGCCCAAAGCCTCAGGAAAACCATGGCTTCAAAAACTCTGAGATGGACAGAGATAGACAATTTCTTCAGTGGAAATTACAACAAGTTTCTTCGAACCGAGAACCCAGTCATTTAGGAAAAATTCAGCAATACAAAATAAAAATATATGAATGTTCGAAATGAAAATGGTAAATAAAGAGACAGACAATGTTTATGATTAAATTTTTTTATGGTTAAGATAACGTGATACCACTCGATGCATAACAAACACTGTACCACGAAAATTTTCACCGCAGTTGTTTTTACGGATATAAGACGAGAATTCAACCCTCGATAAAATATCAGAGCGTTGCTAAAGATATTTATAGACGGTTGACTTAATTAGACATTTTAGGACCGGAAGTTGTAGATGGAACCACCAGAAGGAAAATGTTGACCGACTGGTAAAAAAGAAATTAAATCAAACGTGAAATACCATCAAACTCAGAATCAGCGTATAGTTAAACATATTTATCGACGAAGGAATTAATTGGGCTGTTAAGGACCGGAAGTTGTAGATGGAACCACGGGACGAAAAATTTTGGCCGACCGGTGTAGAAAAGAAATGGATATTGACAGGGTGATGTCATCATGTTATGCCTGTAAGATCCACCGTAGCCGAGAATTTCAGGATTGCAAGATTAATTATCGTTCACTCTCTATAGAATTTGATCTCGACATTTCCACCTCACCTTAATTCTATTTTAAAAGAATCATTCATACTTAGCTTTTAATCATCGTCCGTCAGATTCACCGTCAAATTCTCTTCAAGGGTGTTAAGTTCTTTCTCACGACGTCGACGTTTAAACCACATATCCTGTTTCTCTTTCTGTTTTGCCAGACGAGTTTGTTTTGATGTGTGTTCTTGCGGCTGAGATGGCGGGAAAGATGAATTGCCTGCTATTCTATTCCTTGTTTCGTGGAAAGCCAATAGAGTCCGACGAAATGCATTAGTGCAGGAACTCTGGGTAAAAAAAAAGTCATATTTTTAACAAATATAGTGAGAATTTCTAACCATATGCACGGTATTGACTTATTTATGTTACATAATCGATCTCATATAAACTCCAGCCAGTGGAAACATTTTGAGACATCGCTGATAGTTTTAATAAAGGCAATTATTTTTTAAAAAATAGATTTTTATTGATAATATTGACTGACTGGTCAATTAATAATTGATAATTTAATTAGTAATTTTCACAGATAAGGTAATTTTAATAAATTAATATTAATAGTAAATAATAAACGGAATGCACTTGTGTATGCCCGAATTAGACTACATTTTATTAGTCTGGGATAGTACCCTTCAGGATATTTTTTCGAAGAATTTTCTCAAAACGAAGTGAATCGGCTATGAATACGACAGAGATAGATACAATTTTCAAACAAAGTTTTTCAATGCTTGGTCTATTACGAGTAGATATATAGTCTATTTAATTAATAATTAATTGCATATCTCGGTCGGTTACGATACTCGGAATTAAGCCAAATAAATTCAGCAGCAAAAGTGATCCACGGATTTGCCACAAAATTCTTATAAATATTTTAAGAAAAATGTCTCACAATCACGCAACGTCAGTTTGCTGTTTCTATATCTGCTCAATTTTTCTGAAGGAAGGAATTTAAATTTTCGGCATCTGCTCAACCAATAATTTCCGTCTGGTTGAAGATGTTAAAAGTTCGCTTAATAAAGAAAGAAATTATATTAAAGTTTTTTGTTACCAACTGCGATTTTCCGGTACAGATGGATCGGAATAAATGTTTCCCATAAGTCCTCAAGGCAAGAGATTTCAAGAATATCTGTATAGTAAAAAAATAGAGCAATGGGAACAAATGTAGCTTAGTCGGTAACGACGATTGTAATACGTTTTTCGTTGAGTCTGCTCAACTTTTCTCAAGAAAAGGATCTGAATTATTAGCATCAGCTCGGTCAGTAATTTTCATCTGTGGGACTATGTTAAAATCTCACTTAAGGGGAAGTGAAAATGAAGTGAAATGACTGCGAGTGCGAGAGAGATAGCTGCAATATTCAAATGAACTTTTTTCAACGTTGCTAATTTCTTACATAAAAATGAATATTCGGGCCGGAAGCGAAATTACCGATCGCATCCGGGTCGAATTTGCTTTTTTCTCGAAAAAATGCACGCCATTAAAATAAGTTCATTACAGTTTTTGATACCGACTGCGATATTTCACTTCCCCTTAAAAAAGAAAGAAATTATATTACAGTTTTTATTGCCGACTTCGCTATCCAGGTCAGACAGATGGGATGAATGTTTCCTATGCGTCCTCAAAGAAACAGAGTGCAAGCATATCTGTCTGATAAAAAAAAAGTAGAGCTATACGAACAATTATAAGTCAGTCGGCAACGACATCTGCAATGAATTTTTCGTCGTCTGCTCGATCAATAATTTCCACTTGGTTAAATATGTTAAGAGGTCAAGTTAAAAAAAAAAAGAAATTGAGTGACAGTTGTTGTTACCGACTAAGCTTTACCGATTGACTTCGCTTTCATGAGTCACACAGATCGAAATGAATATTCGATCACTATAACACAAACGTACGTACATAATATTATTACCGTTCTTGCTCTTAAAATAGCTAATCCCTCAGTTTGAGCTCTGGTCTCGGAGTATCCGAAGTCCTGATGGTGACGACCAGAATCAAGTTAACCCTTGATAACCGTAGAACAACCAATGGTGAACGAATTTTCCCTCCGATTGACGAAATCTATTCGAAGTATTGAAAAAATTAGTTTGGGTTCGACGTTTAATTTCATAACAACATTAATTAAGAGACAGTAATTTTGTGACCCCAAGCATCTCTCTTTAAAAAAGTTCATGAGTAACGGAAAGCATTGTTATCAAACTATTCGAGCTGTGATTGGTTGCCAGGAAAGTCCGTTGTAAACAAAATCAGTTTGATATCAAATTTTACATGACAAAGAGGTAACCTTTTATAAGAGTGCAGCAGCGCAAAAGTTCCTCGGGCATGCGCGCCAGCGCGTGTGATTAGTCTAGTTAACAAAAAAAAATCATGAGACTGTCTCATAAAAGCCAACATGCCGGATGCGATAATAATTACCCAATGTTTGGCTCACGACATCATGCGACCAGTGCGGTGGTCCAAACGCAGCATCCGCGATGATCAAAAGGTCAAAATACAACGTTTTTTGCTCTTGCATGTTATATTTGACACGACGACGTTCAAACGAAAATTGATGTCGCCGCGATTTATTGGAATCGACTGGCATAGAAAAATAAATGACGAGTTATGTGAAATGAAATACGAATAAGAGTAGTGTCAGTTTATAACGAAAAAAAGAAATGTCAGTTACCATCAACTTGACAAACGTCGTGGTTGACGTTCTTGTCTGACAGTTTCAGCTGTGATTAGTAATTACGTGCAATTCATTGGATTACATCGAGACTGGATTTTCATTATAATGTAAGTATCAACCTACCGTTAAGTTTTCTGGACCCGTGTAGATTTTTTAACATTTTATAAAGCAGATTTTTTGTACCAGTTCCTGGTTTGTGGTTCTTGACACTCACATTATCGTCTAAAACTTCATACAAGACGGTTACTTACGCCGCAGCCGAATAAACCGACGCGTGACTTCTACATCGTGAAAATCAAGTAACAAGATGGGTAAGATGAAGAAAATATAACGTTGCGCGGTGAGCACCAGACCCTTCGTCCCTGGCACTGCGTCCCAGCGAGAGTAAAACCGATCGTTTTCAATATTTCTCGTACAATTATTGTGTGCGAGATATGTGATCTCCTACACTGTTAAAAAATACGGGTGAATCAATTTAAGATTTTGGCAGGGATGTTCAAATAAATATTTTCTTGGTCCAATGAAACCATTGGTTGCTTCGAAATTTTTCTACTGATTTTTCTGATTTTTCTGCTGATGAATACTTATTATCGATTAAAAAAAAAGTTTTTCATGCCTTCTAATGCAGAATAAAGTACCATACAAATTTCAAAACGATTGGTCGAGTAGATGCGTTGGAAAGAAATCAAGAAATTTTTCGTCGTTTTCGACTACTTCCACGTATTTCCCCCCTTAAGTAATTCAAGTGCAGACATCCTAATATCAGTAAAATAAGGCACGGCTCAACGGTTAATGCACGGCCAAGCGATAACCCATTCGTCCTTGACTTGTGCGAACGCCGAAGCCGGACACCGACCGAGCACCAACCGGTGTCGATGAATTTTTAATTGATTCACAACGATTTTTGTCAGTATAAAATTAAATGACGGATCGATAACCCGATTTACTCAGACTATAACGCCATAACGCTTGCTACAAATTTCTGACAGGCCTTACTCCACGTAATTTTGATAAGAAAAGTTAAAACTTTTTTTCATTTGCCGGTCTTTTTTCTCGGCCAACTTACATGTATCCAGACATCTGCCCAAAGAAATAGTGGAACCACATTAAAAAAGATTAGAGAATATAATAAGGACAAGTTGCTAAAACAATTTCCTCGAAATACATAAAAATTCTTTTTACAGAATCTTTGAGAGAATGAAATTGAAGGTTCGGGCAGGTTTATTTTTTCTTTATTTTTTTTTTTTTTTGCGATAGTGCGTTATGGGTAATTGGTCTGTTTTACTGACCCTTTAAGATATTTCTCACACAATTGTAATTCGGGAACTTTTTAATGTGGCAAAATAGTATGACAAGCTATTAACAGAATTCAATCAGATTACACTCGATTTTGTTTTTAACCTCGTGAGAATCAAATTGAGCGTTCGTTCCCTGTCCAGTTTTCACTAATATTTTTTATAGGGTCAGGAAAATCAAATTGAGGGATTGGTGTCTATTTAATTTTTTTTTTACAACAGCGCTTGATAGGCAATTGGTCTGCTTTACCAACCCTCTGAGATTTTTCTCGCACATAATTTACAAAATATTTGATCTTATAAAATCGAATAACGAGTTGCAAACACGATTTACTCGGTTTACACTCGGATTTTAATTTAATCAACTCTTTTCCCGACTACGCTGAAATGACCATATTCAATGCCTGCGGGTGGGAAATTAGCCATTATAAACCAGCGGGAGGAAAAGTTGTCAAGCGGAAAGAATTAGTACATTACTGCACGAGGGCGAATAAGTGTTTCGCACGAGAAATGTACAAAATTTTATATTATAAGGCGCGGAAATGGCGATTTTAAGCGTGTGAAAAAGCTATCATTTCTGCACCGTGTGATGTAAAAGTACTTTTCCTTCCTAAGAAAGAAAAATACTACTACTTTTCCGGCTAAGATTGCAGCCCTAAAAATATAGTAATTTTTTAACGTAGCCGGAAAAATATATAGTATGCTACATGGAAGGAAGTGCATTTTCACGTCGTAGGATGTCTGCCCTCGCTCCGCTCGGGCAGCATACTTTTCACTCGGCAAAAATCTCGCACTTTCGTCCTTTATAGCATAATGTACTATTCTTACAGCCTTCAAAGAATTGCATTGAGAATTGAGAAAGCGATACCTGTTCAATTTATTACATTTTTTTATTACGGCTTACCGAGAATTACCTTGAGTAGGATGAAATTAGATATGATTTTTTATTTTCATTTTTTTTTAGAGATCGTTTCGATTGCCATTTTATTTTGAAATAAAAAACCAGTTTCAAGTATTCAACGTACGATTTTTTATTTTTGAGAAATGCATGCAACCGTTATTTACTAAAAAGTGAATATTCGGTTCTTTTCAGTGTACAGAAACGGGACGTTGGCTATAGAACATCGTGAATTACGATATCGAAAGGTGAAGTACATTAGTAGTAAAATCATTAAATAAATCATCATCAATCGTGATAAAACATTAGACAACAATGAAAACTGTAACTGAGCGATGTGGCAAGCCTAAATCGATTTTATTAAATACCGAAATGAGACAAATCATTACAGATCATTCGAAAAAATTAGAAGACGAACATATGAGCAAATTTTGTGAGTTGTTAAAGGAAAACACAGACTTTGAAATGCAATCAACTCTACTATACCAAGTACCAGATATAATAATTCCAATCCAACCAAACAAAAAACACATTCAGATTTTATTTACTTATAATGAGATTGACCAAAACTCGGAACTAGATCACAAAAACACCAAAGAAGGACATTGGATCTGTTCGTATTACGAAAACAACGTTATTCACATTTATGATAGCATAAATAAAAAATCATTGGAAAGTTCTGCAAGTATTTTCTTGATGAAGCTGTTTCCATTCAAAACAGAAATAGTATTTCATAACGTTCAAAACCAAAGAAACGCTGTTGATTGTGGTATATTTTCGATCGCTTTTGCGGTTTCATTGAGTTTTGGTAAGGATCCATCGAGAATTTCGTACGATGAATCAAAATTGCGACCTCATTTATATGAAATGTTGATTAACATTGTGTAGGCTCATTTCCCATATGCGAGTAATAATATAGACAGAACGTACATAGGGGAAACTTAACACGATCGGAGACGACGATTGCAAGATTTGAATAAGATCAATAACAGTTTGACACGAAGTGACGAAGTGATAGAATTTAATAAAATGATCGATCGAGAACGAAAACGAAAGGAACGTAGCAAAGAACAGACTCAGGTGACAAAAGTCAGTTATATTTCAATAGAGAATGAAAAATTAAATCTCCAAAACAAAAAGCGAAGTAGAAAATTGGATACTTGCCAAATCCAACGTACAAATCCTAATGATTCATCTCCATCTCATTCCAATTGTAAAAAAAATAAATAAAATCCACCAAAAGTAAGCTCTAATAAAAAATCAAACATAACTACGAACACAAAACAAAATTCGAACACTGTTATCAATAAAAATACCGACGGCGTCAAATCGAGAAATAAGCGTATCGCGTCTAATAAAGTTACAAATAAAGCAACAGAAGTAAGTCAGATTAGCTTAGAAACTAAAAACGTTAACTCGCAAAAGAGAAAACGAGATAAAAAATCAGATAATTACGAAATTGAATGTACAAGTACCAATGCGGATATCTCAATTCGTCAACAATAGCCTAAAAAATTAAAAATTCAGACGCAAGGAGATTGTTCCATTAATTCAAAGTCGAAGAATAATGAAACAAAAGAAACACAAAAGATTGTTTTATGGTCGGTGTAAACAATATTGATTTCGTAGACGAAAACTTGATAATTCAACATTACATTGGAAAAATGGATATTGTTTGTGAGTTTCGTAAATCGTTAAATTTCAACGATGAACAGCCGTTTGATAAAAAATTTAGTAAATGATGTCATAAAGGCAAAGTAAAATTATCAAAAGCCGAGGATTTTCCGGATGTTTTGAAAAATTTATTAACTGGAAAATCGAAGTATACTAAGCATTTCAAAGAAAATATACGTTCTTATAACAGGGCTCTTGCATTTGCGAGCATGGGAGCAAAATTAGATAATTTATCTGGAAAAGGGCCATTTGTTTATCGAATTCATGGACAAATTTATCATAATACATTCTCAATGCATCCAGACGAAGGTCAAGAAAGAAAATATGGCCAATTATACGTTATCGATTCGAAACAAGCAAATTGTAAACGCTTAAATAAAAAATTCAATTCAAAGATTAATGAAAAATTACTGAGCGATCTAGATCATTTGATCAGAGATATAAATCCTTTTGCGAATGCATATAAAATGATGACAGACTTAGAAAAAGAGGAACGAATAAAAGCAGAAAAAGAAAATCGCATTGTACGACCGACTTATATGTGGATTAAACGGGATTCGCAATTAGATAAAAATCGTTATAACATACCAACTTGCAATGAGGTAGCACTAATTTTTACCGGTGACGATGGAGAGCCACCAATTAATCGAGATATATGCATTCATCCGAAAGGAAGTAAGTCAATACCTATTTCGAATTTGAGTCCCAATACTGACCCGATGACATACCCTTTATTATTTCCAAGGGGCGAAAAAGGTTGGACAACTGGTATAAAACATTCTTTTGGAAACCGAAATGTAACGCCATTACAATATTACAGCTATTGTTTATCTTGGAGAGGACACTTTAATCCTTGCTTGCAAGCAGGGAATTTAACACAACAATACGTAGTTGACGTTTGGAGCAAAATTGAAGGTGAAAGATTAAAATATTGTAACGGAATCGGCATTTATATTATGTTATTTATGGAATTGTATGTGAAAGCGGCATTGGAATTGATCCGCTCGTGTCATATGAGACAACTGACAACGAACTGAATGACGCTTGACAACGATCGTAGATTGATTAACAGTCTTGACAGAGACCTCAAAGATTACGGACGCGATATCTATTACTAATAAAGTTCCGCCCTGCTATTTCTTTTATAATCATGGTTTATTTATTTGCTCGTTCGTAACAATATATTAGACAAGAACAAAAGGTTCTCAGATCTGAAATGTACCGTGGATTAATGGATTACTTACAAGGTTCGAGAAATAATTATAGTACAGTTAAGCCGGGAAAGATTGTAATATTACCGTCATCTTTTCAAACAAGTCCACGGGCATACCAACAATTGTATTTCGATGCCATGTGCTTAGTTCAAAAACATGGAAAACCTCAACTTTTCATAACTATGGCATGTAATCCGAAATGGCCAGAAATTTTAGAAAATTTAAATGAAGGCGAATATGCATCTGATCGTCCAGATTTAGTAATTCGCGTATTTCATATGAAAGTAAACAGATTGAAAAAATTGTTATTTACAGATCATATTTTTGGTACTCATACTGCATATATTTATGTTATTGAATTTCAAAAAAGAGGGTTACCACATGTACATTTGCTAATATTTTTAGAAAAAGAATACATGATTCGTGATGCAGAAACAATAGATAAATTGATCTCGGCTGAAATACCAGATATTTATGGTTCACGGACCTTGTGGAAAAGAGAATGTTCATTCACCATGCATGGATCCTGACACGAAACTATGTACAAAGAAGTTTCCAAAAGAATTTTCAGATATGACAACGTTCAGTAATACTTCATACCCCATTTATAAAAGACCCGATAATGGAAGAGTTATTTGTTGTAAGAGCGGTAATAATATTAAAATAGCAAGGAACAATTCCATTGTTCCTTACAATCCGTTTCTATTATGGGATCTAAATTGCCATTGCAATGTTGAAGTGTGCTCGACAGTACAATGGATAAAGTATCTGTTCAAATATTGCTATAAAGGTCACGACTGCGCTTTGGTAGAAATAACAAGAGAAAGTGATTTATCTGAATTTCGGTATGATGAAATACACCATTATTTGTCTACTAGATACGTATGTCCACCAGAAGCTATGCACAGGATCCTTGAATTAAAAATGCACGAACAATCTCATACTGTTGTAAGATTAGCTGTACATCTAGATAGATAAGAATTGGTTTATTTTCATGAGGGTTCAGAAGAAAAAGCATTAGAAGACCATAAAAATACAACGCTCACCGCTTGGTTTGAATTAAACAAAGTAAATAAAAAATCTAGAATACTTGTACGTCGAGTTGACTCATCATTACGTGTTCGATATACAGAAAAAATCTGGAAACCTAGATCATTCGTACGTAAACCAATTATAAGTAGAATGTATTTCATAAGTCCGCACCAAATTGAAAGGTATAATTTAAGACTATTGTTACTCCATGTGCGAGGAGCACAGACTTTTGATGATTTAAAAACATATAAAGGTGTGACATATTCAACATTTACAGAAGCAGCAAACAGTAGAAATTTAATAGAAAATGATAATGAGGTAATAAAATGTCTTGATGAAGCAACAAATTTCAAATTTCCTCGTGAATTATGTAGGCTTTTTGCATATATTTGTGTCTTTTGTTTACCTCAAAACGTCAATTTCCTTTGGAATCAATATAAGAAATTTCTTTACGATCCAAAACAAAATGTTCTGGTCGCAGAAAATATAGCATTGAAAAATATAGAAGAAGTTTTAATTTGTCATGGATTCACTTTAGGTAATTTTGGATTACCGAGTGCAGATCAGCAATTGATATCTACTGACGAGCATAGTGATGAAGTCCAAAATTCAATACAATTAAACAAATTAAACATTGAAGTATTAAAAAAAGAAATTATAATAATAAAAGAAACTTTTAACCATGAACACATTGTAGTATTTAATGCTGTCATGAGTGCGATAAACGATCATTCAATAAAAAAAAGATATTTTTATCTTGACGGTTCAGGAGGTTGTGATAAAAGTTATTTATTAAATGCCATTATTATGATGATGGAAAGTAAAGCTAGGCATGTGATTTCAGCAGCATCCACGGGAATAGCAGCTAATTTATTGAGGCAGGGACGAACTGTTCATTCAATGTTTAAATTACCGATGTTGTTAAATGAAACTTCAACGTGCAACGTGAGTGGATCATCTAACCATGCTAATTTTATAAGAAAAGCGGAAGTCATCATATGGGATGAAGTAACAATGTCACCGAAGTATGCTTTACAAGCGATTGATTCATTTTTACGTGATTTGATGCATAACAAAATTCCATTTGGCGGGAAGGTTATAGTATTATCCGGAGATTGGCGACAAATACTTCCAGTGTTCAAACGCGGGAATACGACGATGGTAATAGAAGAATGTATCAAAAACAGTGTCTTGTGGAAATTTTTCAAGTGTATAGAATTAAAAATTAATCAAAGAGTTGATCAAAATCAAGAAGAATTTATGTCTTGGTTGATAAATGTGGGAAGTGGGAGTATAAATAAAAACATGAAAAACGAAGGTGATATAGTCGAAATTCCGAAAGATTTCTTCGTATGTAAATATATAATTAACGAAGTATATGGTAAAATTATTAAGCAAAATGATACTGATGTACATAACTATGCAATTTTGGCACCACTAAATTTAGATGTACATGGTATTAATAATTGAAAAGTTAGAAGGCAACGCAAGACAATATCTAAGTATAGACACAAATGATTGTGCTGAAATAGAATCGAGATATATAGTTCCAGTAGAATATTTGAATAGTATAACTCCTAGTGGTTTTCCTCCATATAACTTGATGTTAAAAATTGGAGCTAAAGTGATGTTATTGCGAAACATGATGGATAATTTATTAATTGCACGGATAATTTCCGGTAGACGAAGAGGTCAGTATGTCTTCTTGCCACGAATAAAAGTAATAAGTACAGGTGACGAACTCCCTCTTAAAATAGTGCGTAAGCAATTTCCTATAAAATTAGCATACGCCATGACCATTAATAAAGCACAAGGTCAAACATTGAAAAAAGTTGGTATATATCTTAAAAACAAAATATTCAGTCATGGTTAACTATATGTTGCTTTATCAAGAGTACGAACAAAAGAAAATTAAAAATTATATATTACAGAAAAAGGAAAATGTATACCCTATAACAAAGAACAGAAAATATACACAAAAATCATTGTTTACAAAGAAATATTTAAATAACGAAAGAATAACCTTATTATATGACCCAAATAAATCGATTTAAGCGTGTAAATATGTACATAATGAATGTCATAACAGAACGCTATACCCCCCACGACAATCTTTCGCTTGACGAGTGGAGCGCGCTTGTACAACGGGATATCTGCCACGAAGCGGCGGGCCAGAGAAGGGGGAAGCATTGACGTCATGGTAACAGCGCACGAGGTGGGGCTGCCGAGATATAAGGCGAAGGCCCACCGACCTGAGCCCACTTACTCTCCACTCCAAACGATCGCAAGATCTATACCAAAATTTCACTTTAACATATCCTGATTGTCAGTTACCACTGATAATCTTCCTTCCTTGAGCACAGCCCAGCTCACTCAAAAATCTCTAAGTCCCTCTTCTCTCTTATCTATCCCTGGACTTTGAAATTTTCTTTTAACAACAGATATTTCTGTCTTGAGCCCAGCCCAGCTCATTCTAAGTCTTTTCAACCATTTTCTGGACTTAGAATTTATTTTTCTATTAGCTTTTTTCCTTACAATTCCGTCTCTACAAGCCTCTCTACTGCTGAGACACTTTGTATATCCTAGACCTATCTCTGTAGATTCCTTCCTTTAATTCTAACCACATCGGCCTCGATATTGCTTCGACACCGGTGATCACTAAGGGATAAACCAGCCTCGTTATTGCTTCGACACTGCATTTATCTCATCCTTGCATTTCCTAATCGAAATCACAGAAAAATCCCGCTACGTATAACATCCCGCGTTGCGTACCTGTATAATACGTGCCTCGATATTGCTTCGACACACTTATTATATTCCTTTAGCGAGCCTTGTTATTGCTACGATACTCGCTATCCCGAACTCATCCACCCCGAGAGTGTATAGGCCTTCTTACTGCTAGAACACCTATACTACTCTCGTCCTACTAACACTTGCATCTTCGCGAGCGAGATCGTGGCACATCTCGCTCACACTCGTACAGTACTCGACGCTCGGCCTTGACATTGCGCTGAGTATCGAGAAGTAAACAAAACCGAAACCATAGCACCGTCATATACCTATCTTACAGCCGAGACTGCGAAGATTCGTATATTTCGGGAATCAGCTGTGAACACACCAATAGAGACAAACACATAGGATATATAATCCACTGCAAGCGTTGGGAGATTTAAAACCTGTTTTTGGGGAACTATAGACATAGCAGACCTCAGTACTGTGTGATACGGTAATACTGCTTTCGACTCGTAATCTCCGCGGTTCTGTTATTAGTCTACAGGGCATTGACCCTGTCATCTTTCGCCTCGTCGCAAGTAGCTGGAGAATCAGATCAGCTGTTTTCTGTGTTCTTTCGTGATCGCTGTTCTGATCCATAAAAGCTACGACTTGCGTAATTTCGTACTGATAATCGACTAAGCGATTTCGTGAGAGTCTCGCCAAGATTTAATCCGACTGTGTGAGCACGTAGAGCCGTAGGACGTACCCTGTTATCTATATATCTGAGCACATAACACCTGTTCTCGAATCTTGTCTATTTTGCATTCAATGATCTAATTCCGATGATGAATTAGAAGTTACCCGCGTGTACTTCTCTGAGGAAGCTTCGGGCTGTTCAGAGTGAGTGCGTACTCTCTCTTATGAAATAAAAAAAGAAATAAATACGCAAAGTAAATTCTTTAATTCATGAGCCTTAGGCTCCTCGCATCGACACCTTCTCGTTGCGTGAACAGTCGAGTCTTATTTCCAATTTTGCCATACTCCAGTATTACTTGTTTAAAATTTAATTATCATTTCAAATCTCTCACACACCATAAAATACCTTACCGCTTTTTCTACCTATACGATAGCCGATGATGAGAAATTATCCCCAGCCTTGTGGCAACTGGGATTTCTGAGGTTTCCTCCTCATCCTAAAAAGACAAATCCTCTCTCTCGAGTCCCGTACACGAACCATCCTTCCCTCAAAGAAGAAATTCGTGATTTTTCGAATTGTGAACAAAGTTTCATATTTCCAAAAAATAACGAAAAATCCGTTTTTGTTTCAGTACATATATGTATATAGAATATTATTATTATATATAATAATCCTAACTATTTTTCAGACCCCCACTTTTTTTTGCATTATCGAGTACGGTCTGGCTGGGGAACAACAAATATGAGCGTCAAATCGCTGCCAAATGGTTAAATCCGAAAATATTCGCGATCAAAGTAGCAAAAATGTCCGGCGACATTTCTACTTTTTGTCATTTTCAGGGTGTATTATTAGCAAAAAATATCCATACGCGTATGTGTGTGTATGCGAGTATAAACGGGTACTCTATTAGATGCATTTTTTACCCTCATATACCCCCAAAAATAAATAATACCGGATTTTATGTGTATTTTTCAATTTCGGCGATATGCTGTTTTTTTTGTGTGTTTACAGTGATAATTCGGGCGAAATTATGTTGCTATTTTTTCATTTTCGTGTACCATCCAACTGAGAAACAACAAATATCAGTGTTAAACCGCTGCCAAATGAATAAATCCGAAAACATTCGCGATTTTCACAAACTATATAAGTTTCACAAACTATATATGTTTAAAGTAAATATCATGTGTATATTTATATATAAAATACTAGCGATTGCGTTGGCTCGCCCCCGTCGTTAGAATATCGTTTTTTCGGATACTTTTGCGTTTGTTGTAATTATTTTCAGAAAACATGGAATCATTTTATGCGCTGATAAAAGTATTCAACGACATATACAGAGGAGAAAAGCATTTTTAACAATAATGACACCAAAAAAGAATATCAAATATTCGGTATGGCAATTCATTATTAATATAGTCTTTTTGTAAACATAATATAATTTTAGTAATTAATGAATTTATTTTCTTTAGATGATACGCAAATTGATGTAGAAGAAAGAAGATGGACATATCATCAGTAGAAGATTCCGTTATTGTATATATAAAAAAATGTATACTCAATCTAACATTAATCCATAAAATGTAATTTCATGAGATATATAGCTGTACAAATGTACACACCATCCTTCCCAGGTTTTTGAGCCATGGTTTTTCAGCGGGACTGGGGTAAATACCAGGATAGTGTAATTAGGTAATGATTAATACTTCGATGTACCATGGCAATTACATCCAACTATCATTAATATAAATATTTTATTGAATCAATAAAAAGGTAATCTAATGTTTTGAGTAAACATACATTGCAGTATACAAATAACATCAAAACTCCGTCTCTTTTCTCATCATACAGAATTTAGATAGCACCAATAATTAAATTAAAATAAAATAACCTAGCGGTCGGGCGCGAAGCTCGAGATTTCTCACGTGCAGGGCGACCAACGTGTGTTTCTGCATACGGCTAACAGGGCTCTGGTCACACACACACACCCACACTCACACACTACACAAACAGTCACACGCACACGCCTTTCGACAAACCGGGGACGTGAATGCCCGTTATAGGAGTCCCCCGAAAGCGAATGAAGGGGATCCCTATAAACGGGCTCTCCCCATGAATGAAGCCCGGTTCTGTCACTACGAGCACTCATACTCACGCACACCCTACATGGGAGGCCCACTAAACACACAGGGAGGGGGGGGGGACCTCAGGGGCCGTGCGTTATCCCAGCGCTGTTCGTGGAGTCGCAACCACGAGGGACATCTAGCACGACGGGACAAACAAACAATGGAAATGCACAACAAAAACGCAGACGTACCTAAAGTGGTAACCCCTCCCCAGGGGGAATCCATCCCGGGTTCCGATCAGGTGAAAGCCCCGGTGGCCACGGGCAGCGGCACGGATTTTGAGAGCCGGAATTTGTGCACGGTGAAGAGGAGGACGACACGAAACAACGACACGAACAAGATGTTACTTAACCTACCGAGACGAAACAGGACGGACAGCGTGTCTAGCGGTGGCAGCGCGGCAAGCTATGCCTCCGCCGTAGACAACGCAACACTGACGACGAGACAAACAGCCACAACAACGAGTAACAAACAAGACTTGACAGAACTGCTGAGGCTCATCCACGAGACGACGACGAAAATGGCCGAAGCAGCAAATGTTCAGAAAAACATGAACATGACTGTAAAGACGGGAATCAAGACGATCCTTGAGACCGCGGACATTGCACTGCACACGCAGTTGAAAGCGGCCTCAAACGGACGTCTTGTAGACAGCAACAAGACACTGACAGGAAAGACCAATAACGAAGAGACGCCACGGACGAAACGAAAACGATCGTCGACCGGAACCACATGCCGGAGTCCTTGCAAAAGAGGCCAACGACGATGGAACCGGCCACAGACTGGCAGACCGTTACACGGAAAGACAAGGACAAAAAAAATAAGAAAACGGACGCGAAAGCCCGGGTTGACCGGAGCGGACCAGCCCCCCGCCGAAGGGGATTGACTGTTATGGTCAAACCGGGTACAGACACCACGTACTCTGACATAGTACGAAAAATACGGTCGATAGTGGACCCGAAGAGGAGTCACGTGCAGGTGACGAATCTGAGGAAAACGAAAAACGGCTTATGTCTCCTGAAACTGAAGGCAGACGCAAGCGAACCGGACGGACGTGACGAATTTGGACGACAGATCCAAAACGCGATCGGGGAAGCGGGCAGTGTCAGGGCTATGACCTCCAAAACTCAATTACAGATCATGGATGTGGACTGTGTTGCGACCCCCGATGACGTGACGGACGCACTAAAACGAGAGACAGGACGAGACGCAGACTTCCGAATCCACATCTTTGGTCCGAACTGCGCTGAGCCGTACATGGCGGTCTGCGAACTTGATTCGCGGGAAGCCGATGCGCTGCTTCGGCGCGGCCGGATCGGAATTGGCTGGGTGCATTGCCGCGTTTGGAAACGACTGACGGTGACGAAATGCTACCGATGCCTGGGCTTTGGCCACGTAAAGGCCGAATGCAAAGGCAAGGACAGGACGAAATGCTGCCGCAAGTGCGGCGCATCCGGGCACCACGCGACGGACTGTAAGAACAAACCGATCTGTCCACTGTGCTCCGAGGCCGGGCACAGAGATGTGGCGCACCTCGCCGGAACCGGCAGGTGCGCCGTGTTCCGGGCCGTGCTGGAGGAGTGCAGGAAGCAGGCCGGAAGACGGACAGAATAGTTCAGGGAAACCTGAAGCGAAGTCGGACCGCAGACATGCCCCTACCACAGATAGCCGACGAACATGACGCGGACATCCTGATGGACGACTCAGACGTACATCACGAACGAGACAGAGACTGCTGCTATCTGGGTACGGGGTGCCGCCCAATCTCGAGTCTCCAACCGTGGTGCCGGGGACGACAACGTCTGGGCTTGAGTCGGCGCTGTCACTTATGTCAGCGTCTACTTGACGCCCCACTGCACCGCGGCGGAGTTCGAGAAGAAGGTAGCACTTCTAGAAGACAGTATCAGGGACCTGCCCGGGGATGTCATCGTTGCGGGGGATTTCAACGCGAGGGCGATCGAGTGGGGAATGACAGAAACGAACTGGCGCGGACGACTGCTGCTGGAGATGGCCGCCAGACTGGACCGAGCAGTGGTAAACTCGGGACATACGCCGACGTACAGACGACCAGGGTTTGGATACTCCATCCCAGACGCGACGTTAACGTCGGATAGAAACCTGTCACGGCTGAGGGGGAGGGGGGGGGGGGGGTGTGATCGAGGACTGCACAGCCAGCGATCATCAGTACATCACCTTCGAAGTGGCAGGACAGACTGAAACGAGACGAACGAGAATCCACAAACCCCCGCGGTGGAACCTTGACAAACTCGACGCACAAAAATTTTCTGAGGAGCTGATGGCAGCACCAGCTCCTGTGACGAAAATTTCACCCGAGCTGTCTGGCCGGCAAAGGGCGGAAAGACTGACAGACGAGACGGCCAAACTAATAGACGGCTTGTGCAACAGCACAATGCCGAAACGACGTAATACAAAACAGACGACCGCAATACTGGTGGACGGACGAGATAGCCGAGTTGCGCAGGATATGCCTGGCAAATCGGCGACGAGTCACGAGGGCTGGGGGCGGACCCGAAAGGGAAAACTTCCAGGCCATTTACAAAACAGAACGGAAGACGCTGACAAAAGCAATACGGGACAGCAAGACGCGATGCTGGAGGAAGCTCTGCGAGGAGGTGAATGAGGATCCCTGGGGAACCGGTTACAAGATTGTGACCGTAAACTGGGGGCCCGAGTGCCACCGGAACTTAAAGACGCCGAAACAGCAGGACGGATTGTTGACGGATTGTTTCCGAAGCACCCGATTCGTACGAACGTGACGGACGATGCAGACGGGCCGGCGCCCCCCGTCTTTGCTGCAGAGGAACTCATTAGAGCAATGAATGCGATGAAGACTGGCAAAGCGCCGGGACCAGACGGAGTACCGGCGGAGATCCTCCGGCTCGTGGCTCGCCTATGACCGGAGATACTTCTCTATCTGTACAACACGTGCTTGACGACAGGGACGTTCAGCGATCGGTGGAAAGAGGCAGGGCTCGTCCTTATCCCAAAGGGTAAGGGCGACGCTAACACGCCGTCGGCCGACCGACCGTTGAGTTTACTTGCTACGACGGGTAAACTCTTTGAACAATTACTGAAACCGAGACTGACGGACGCTATGCAGGCCGGAGGGGATCTCTCGGACCTGCAGTTCGGTTTCAGGAGGGGCCGATCGACGATTGGAGCGATCCAAAAGGTGGTCGACTCCTTCCTGGAACTGGAAGGCACGCAGCACGACCTGTCGTGCTGCTGGCGACACTGGACATCAGGAATGCCTTCAACTCGGCCAGGTGGGTGGATATCTTGGAGGCTCTTAGCAGCGACTTCGGGATTCCATCGTACCTGGCCTGGGTGGTGGAGGATTACCTGAAAAACAGACGGATAACGTACGAGACGATCGAAGGACTGGTAACAAGAGAGGTCACCGCTGGGGTTGTTCAGGGGTCGATACTGGGGCCTGACTTCTGGAATGGTTTATACGACAGCCTGCTTCTGCTGGAGATGCCGCTCGGGGTGCGCCTCGTCGCCTACGCTGATGACGTAGCGGCGGTGATCACGAAGCGCTCTCCCGGGCTGGCGAAGCTGACGTTGAACCAGACCATGAGACGAGTTGGACGTTGGATCACAGACCACGGACTGCAACTCGCAACAGAAAAGACGGAACTGACGTTTCTCACGAGAAGACGGATACAGACAATACTGCCCATGAAAGTGGGGACGCACGAGACGGAGACCAGGGGGGAAGTCAAGTATCTGGGGGTAACCCTCGATACGAAGATGACCTTCTGGCCTCACATACAGAAGACAGCCCGGAGGGCGGCCGAGAGGATAGGATCCTTGAGCCGCCTGATGGCAAAGACGGGACCAAGACCTGGGAAACGGAGACTGTTAATGGCGACTGCTCACTCGATCCTCCTATACGGCGCGGAAATATGGGCAGATTCCCTGAAGACGAAGAAATACTGCAAGACGATGATGATGGTACAGAGACAAGGTGCGCTGCGAATCGCTCGCTCCTATCGAACAGTCTCTGCACAAGCTGTTTTGGTGGTGGCGGGCGTAATACCCGTGGATCTGCTTGCCTTCGAGCGCAAGAGGATCTACGGGAGCAGCGCGGACATAGGACGAAAGAACGCGGCAATCGCCGAGCGCGAAGTGACGATCGATACGTGGCAAAGACGATGGGCAGAAGAACGAGGTGGTAACTGGACAAAACGACTCATCAAGGACCTGAGTCCGTGGCTCGGAAGGAGGTTTGGTGATGTAAACTTTTACGTCACCCAGCTGCTGACGGGGCACGGTTTCTTCCGACGGTACCTCCACAACATGAACAGAGTACGAACACCCGACTGTAAGTACTGTGGACACGAAGGAGACGACGCGGAGCACACGTTCTTCGAGTGTTACCACTGAACAGGACTCAGACGAGACTTGGAGACAACGGTTGGCCGCATCACTCCCGATAACATCGTGGAGGTGATGCTGCATGAACCCGAATGGTGGTTCTTAGTCACCACCTACACGGAAAACATACTGAGACGCAAGAACGCTGACGGATGCTTAACAGACGACTGAGCAGACGGAGGAACGCGACGTAACGTAATACGGACGAACGGCACGAATGGACGAACACAGACAGAACCCCCAGCTAGAATTAATATCAACATAGTCCCTGGCTGGGGGAGGACATCAAGGAGGTGGCGGTTTAGTGGGTAGGCCTGTTTTTTGGGAGTCCCACATAACCCCTGCGCAGAGAGCAGAGCAGAGAGCAGAGCAGAGAGCAGAGCAGAGAGCAGAGAGCAGAGCAGAGAGCAGAGAGCAGAGAGCAGAGAGCAGAGAGCAGAGAGCAGAGAGCAGAGAGCAGAGAGCAGAGAGCAGAGAGCAGAGAGCAGAGAGCAGAGAGCAGAGAGCAGAGAGCAGAGAGCAGAGTCCGTGCATATACTATCAGCATGTCCCACCTACGCGGTCTCTGGCTATATCCATCGCCATAATGCGGCCCTAAGAGTGTTGTACTTCCACCTTCGACACTCTTACGGGGTAGACGAGACGCCACTGCTGTCCTACGCTCCTGGAGATATTGAGTCCGTCGTGGGAAATGAGAAGTGCTGGATTTACTGGAACTATTCATTTCCCACTGTCAGGCAAATAACAGCCAATAAGCCTGACATTGTCGTCTTCGACTACGAGATTCACTCGATCTTCGTCATCGAGTTCTCGTCCCCTGGCGAGTCCAACTTCGCTGCTAAAGAAGACGACAAGCAGACGAAGTATCAGGATCTCCTTTTCGAGCTTCGCGGGCTATACCGAGGGTACACGGTCAAACTGGTGGTCCTCATAATCAGCGCTCTCGGCCGAATGAAACTGTCGTTTGTCGCGAACCTTAAGATCATCCCCGCCTGTCGGCAGAAAGCCGACTCACTGGCGGGTTGAATGCAGAAGACGGTCATTCTGGGTTCGCTCCGTCTACTTAGGTCACACTATTCTGGACTGACCTGACTGCTTACCTCCGGGTTGGAGGAGCAGTCAGGCAGAATGATTTTTATTAACCCGCCCGTCCCGTAGGTGATTCGGAGCCCTACGGGGCCGGTCGGATATTTAATTCTAAAATAATAATAATAATAATAATAATAATAGGTAGCGAATATGTCGGAAAATTATCCGGAGGAGAGAATAGGAGAACAGATAATCTTCCTCCGATATTCGAGGAACCGAACAAGTAAGCGCGGGTAGCTATCCGCGAGATAGCGAGCTACCCGGCTATAGAGAGCGAAACGCAGAAAGGATAGGTAGCACAAAGCATTAATTCCGAGAAATACGAATCAATTCGGAGATATTTAAGTGAAGATCACTTATTCTATAAGCAAGACAGAGAAACAGATAGAGAGCGAGATAGCAATAACAATACGTCAAGATGTAAACACCTCAACGGACTAACGTGACCCCTGAACGTGAGACGGGCCGGCAGGAGAGGCGAAGAATTCCTTTCCATATATCCTATTCTAACGGGCTCTAAATATTCTTCTAAATATAATTTTACACTCATAATTACTCCATGATGCAATAACATATTAAGAGAGCCGTTAACACGAAAATTCAATAAATTCAACGATAACTATAATATAAAATCGACTCTCGAATAATACACAAGTTTAATAGGGTGGAGTATTTAATAAAATGGAATTCTTCTAATAAAATTATCTAATTAAACAGTATAACTTTCTTTGAAAATGTAATAAATTTAATAAATAATCGATAGACCAAGAATTAATACTGGGGATTCTTTTATACTCGGTATAAGACCATGCACGCACTATACTCTCGCAAATAACCCAAAACTAAAAGAGAACTACAAAACAACCAAAACTTCAATAAAACAATATAAGTAACTTACGATAGTAGAGAGCGAACAAAGAATTCCCGTTGACAGAATAGTAAATGGAGGGCTGGGTCTCAGCGGTCTTCTGCAGCAGTCTCGCGAGATGATCTAGGTAGATGCGGAACTGGAACGATGTGGTCACTGGCACAGTTATCACGGAAGTAATTGTTCGGGGATCTGCCGCGGCGTCGATCGATGGTGCTCCCCACTCCACCGTCTCGCCAAATACCGCGCACACACACACTTTGGATTTTCGGTTTCGCTCCTGCGAAATTCGACTACACTCGGATCCTTCCGTAGCTAGGCGAGTTCTAGATCTCGCGGAAAGGATCGATACACGGGTTAAATTTGAATAGCTTGCTTGATGATTTATGTCGCCGTAGATGGTGGTAGAATTGAGATAACGAATTTTTAACGTGGTTTTCCTTAGTCCGTGTTTCTCCTCAGTCTCGAAATTTTGCAGTAAATCTTACTGATTCACAAGTGTCTTCCCCTCGGATTCATTGGCGACGTTGGAAAGGTGTGGAATTCCTCTCGCGGGAAATCGTGGCCACGATGCATCGGCGATTGAACTCACAAGATATTTGGCGCAATACTGCAATTAAACCTTTCCTTCGTGGTTTTCAAGCCCTTTCTTAGTGCGGTGGCGGGTTGGCCGGACCGCGACAATTTGTTTCTCAGGGGGATGGTCCAGCTCCAGGCTGGTAAGTCGTATAGGAGGCGGGTGACTCGGTAATATCTTGGCCCATTTTCCAGCGCGCTTCATAGGCATTTAAAGTCCACGGACCCTGTTTCTCGGAATCCGTCTGCAGCACTGTATAGGAATGCGAAATTCCTAAAACTGAGTTTTTGGAGCTCCTAGAGCTCTAATAAATGAAGAGAACTATTTATCCGAAGTAGCTCATATGGTGTGAGCACGAGAAACAATCTTGAAGGTAGCGAGGTATTACACGAGCGGCAACGTGTGGTATGGCAGGTAATGGTTCGTCGGCGGGGTATAAATCCCATGGTGGAAGATGGTCGTTGGGGTAAGACTCCAATAACGGGGAACAATACGGTCGTAAAATAAATATATATTCTAATTTATCTAATTTTAGAGTTAAATTTAAACATAGCCCTAACTCGAATTAAGATAGCATGAACTTTCTACGAGACATTTATCTAAAGCTATCATAGGAGAAAGAAAGGAAAAGTTAAGATAGCAAAAACAATAGAAGGGAGATGTTTTTAGGTTGCCAGTACTCCTGCCGGTGTCTAGAAGCGATCGAGCACCGCCCCCAATATCCCATTTTCCAGGCCAGGGTTTTTCTAAATCCCCCCTCCAATAATATACCTAATATATCCCTCTCCAAGACAGAGTATTTCTAAGACCCCCAATATTTCCCTCTTCAGGCCAAATTTTTCCGAGTCACGCAATATATACACCTCCGGCCGGGATTTTTCTAAGTCCGACGATTCTGGCCTAGGGATACTGTGGGACTTAGAAAGGTGCTGACTGGGGCGGGGTGGGGTGGACTTAGAATAATTCTGGCTTCACAGGGAGACTTCAAAAAATCAGAGGGGACAGGGGTATTGGTTAGGGGTTAAGGTCAGTACGGTGAAGCTGATCACTTTTCCCTTTTTCACAATAGAAATGGGTCAGCTTCGCTGTACGGGATCCCCTCCTCCCGCGGTGAAGAGGACCCCTTCGATTATTGATACGGCGGCGACGGCCTGGGGCCATAGTGGCTTATAGGAGCCATAGTGAGTCGTGTGCTACACGCGCTGCCATTATAATAATCAGAGCCAGGGATTTAGAAAAATTCAATCTTGCTTTCCTTGGACTTAGAAAACTCGGGCTACAGAGGCCATTAGAATAATCAAGGCCTAGGACCAACACCCATCCAAGTACTGACCCAAATCCTGAGGATATATCTTCATATATTATAAAAAATCTCGTCGTAAGCAGCCCCCCCCCCCCGTCTTCGGGATTCATCTATCCCCCGGGACCTCTCAATCCTTGGGACCACCATATCCCTCACGGTTCTTCTATTCCTCGGGACTCTCCTATCTCCCGGGATTTAGGATAATTTGAGCCAAGGAGAGAGGGCCATTCACTGGGGAGTTTGAATAACCAGGGCCATGGGCGGTCACCTATCCAAGTATTGACCCTTAATACTGGGTTCAGTACTTGTATGGGTCGCTGCCCCAGGATTGGGTCAAAATTGCTTGGTTCGATTCGCTTGGTACGGCAACGGTTTCTATGGCAACGGAGGCTATGAGAACGGTTCCTATGGCAATGGTTGCTATGGCTCGAGCGGAATGAAGTTGACCATGGATTTTATGAGCGAGCGGTGTGAAGTTGGCCATGGAATTTATGAGCGAGCGGTATCCAGTTGGCCACGGAATTTATGTTCAAGCGGTGTGAAGGTGGCCAAGAGATTCATGAGCGAGCTGTGTGAAGTTGACCATGGAATTTATGAGCGAGCGGTGTGAAGTTGACCATGGAATTTGCGAGCGAGCGGTGTGAAGTTGGCCATGCACCCAAATCTGTGGCCAACTTCACACACCCTCGATTCTTGTGTTCTGTTGAGAGAAGAGAAATATAGAGATATATTGTAACGGTATCGGTATTTGTAACATGCTTATTTATGTAGTTGCACGTGTAAGCGGCATTGCAATTGACCCGCTCGCGACATATGAGACAACTGACAACGAACTGATTGACGCTTGATAACGATTGTACATTGACGAACAGTCTTGCCAGAGACCTCAAAGCTAACTTCACATCTATTTGCAAATAAAGTTCCGCCCTAATATTCTTTTATAAATCGTGGCCTTTCTTATTTGCTCGGTCGTAACAATATACAGGGTGTATCTTAACTATTGGATGATCCATGGAGAATAGATAGGTTACATCATAATGAGTAAAAAAGAATTTAGGCGCAAATTCGAGAAATTAAAATTGGCAGAGATATGTGGGTTTCGATATCAGGACGAGTATTGGCGATAGTCTCGGCTGTAGTCTCTGCGAGACTCTAGGCGGAACTTTTTTTTTGCTCAAAGCTTGGATAAATTCCCAGGAATCTCGCCAAGAGTCTCGCCGAAAGTATCGGCATCGATAGTCCCGGCGATAGTCCCAACGAGACTCTCGGCGAGACGTTTTATTTTTTTTTTAACTGGGATAAATTCTCAAGAATCTCGCCGAGAGTCTCGCCGGTTTAAAAATTGTCTGAAATATCGAAATGCCGATATCCCCGCCAATTTTGATTTTTCGAATTTGCGCCCAAATTCTTTTTTTCTCAGCATGATGTAACCTATTTATTCTCCATGGATCAAGCGAAAGTTAAGATACACCCTGTATATATATGTATATATGTGTGTGTTCTATTGAGATAGTTACGTAGAACATAACAGAATGGACAGTTCGAGATGGAGACGACCTTCCAAAAGCTAAAAAATGACGAAGAAGAGCGAACGAAGCGAGAGGAAGAAATATTAAGATTTACGAAGATACTTAGTCGGTTTTGAATGACGAAACAGACTGGGAGTTCATGAACGACAGAGACGAAGCTGAAACAGCAATGCATAAAAAACAGCAAGCGTTGGTAGAAGAGAGTGAAGATGAAGAGCGGGAAAAGGTATGAAAGCGATGAGAGAGAGAAGATAACTGAAAAGTACGGCAAGATGAGGCAGCTAAAACGGTCAAAATTAAGAAAATGAAAGAGGACAAAACAAGAAAGCGGAAGGAATTGAAAAAACTATGTCAACACGAGGAAAGGGACAAGGCTAAAAGAACTAAGCTACAGAAAGAAAAAGAAGCAGTTGAGAAGGCAATGATTGGGGAAAAAAGACACGACGAAGATCGAAGGCGAGAAGAGATGCTAGAACGAAGAGAACGCAAGTAAAAGGAAAGAGCTACGAAAATACAGAAACAAAAAGAGGAATCCGAAAGGTTAAGACTCAAAAAAAGAATGATGGCGGGGAGAGACGAGGAAAAAATGCGAGCGCGACGAGGAGATGACCAAGAAGGCGCAGAAGGGAAAAGATAACGAAAGAATATGAATGGACTGTTACGTCCTGACGTAACTTCGTAAAAAGGAAAATTTTACCGTTTTTCTTGTTCCACGGTGTGATAGCACGCATCGAAAAATCGTATGACCCACCGGTATAGTGAAGCTATTTCTAGGTAATAAATGAAACACCTGGTAGCGCACTGTCTGCAGTGAGTATCGAGGATCAGCGGTCCCTCAGCGGTCAGCTTAACAATCATGCTGCAACAGATCTGTGACGACTTCCTCGATACCGCTTGCTCTAAGATAGTAGTAGCTCTATAGCATGATTTACCTGGTCACGATTGAAACAAAAAATATATATTTCAGGTATCTCAATATGCTTGATACCCTAACAAAAATATTTAAAATCACAAATATATTTCTTTCGTTTCCTTTCCCCAAGAAAATAGAGAGAATGGATATCATAGATAAAATAGAAACTATTAAATGTGACGATATTATTAATTATTATCCGTAAACTAGATAATCTAAATAGAAGTACGACCAAATATTGTTCCGAACCAAATTTAAATATTGTTAAAAGGAAAATTGAACATTGCTTAGGCTAAAATTAAATATTGATTAAACGAAAATTAAATATTATTATTTGGGACAAACATTAAATAACGTTTTAAGTAAAACTAGATACCCTGTGAATAAATCGTCCAAAGGTACATACATTTATCTGTAAAGGCAGAGACTAGGAAATATACTACAATATAAATAAAAATTGAAAATAGATTCAAATTAATCACACATTTCCTCGTCTCTCGCTATGTATGTACCACAGACATGTATGAACTGTAATCCCTTAGAAAGAGGTCATCCATGCGCGGATGACCAAAAAAGAGGTAGGGATCTTAGTATAAAAAGTCAGCGTTCGATACGCTAAACAGAGTTGATCGGGAATCACCATAAAGCATTCAAGCATTCGATCATCAGAAAGTGTTGTCTAGTTGACACCTAGTTGCTACCTCCCCGCCTTGAAGACCGCCGAATCTATCTCCGAAAATCTAAGTATTGTCTTTTATTTTATCTTTTACTTCATTTGGATTGTTAATTGGCAACTATTGATCAAACTTGGAATTTTGCAGTTTCTTAATTTTTCGGAGTGGTTCGTCGAGTTCTTCTCGGTTTACTTTATTTTATTTCATTGTTGTAGTCTAAATTTTAATTAATATTGGGAGACATTTTCTTTTGCCCTTTTTCCGTAACATTTAATTCTGTTTCTCTAATAAACAAGTGTATAGAAAAGTTGAAAAATTTAAACAGATAGTTTTTCATTAATTAATTTGCCACCAATAACCCTCACTCGAAACAAACATCAATTCTATTCACGTCAAGATCAACGAAAACGAGTAAGTACTTTCTTCCTACTCTCAAATCTTTCTGCATGTTATAATATGTTAGATAAATGTCTTTACAATTATTATTTCTTTGACAAATTGTTATCTCAAATTATCAGTGGCATTCACAACCCTGTCCCGAGCAATTTTCCGAAAGATTAGGCTCAAAAAGGGGTTTGCGCGTTCTTTATTTTGTTATTCAGTTGTATATAAGAGGAATTCATTTCTCTTCATCAACGTCTTGACAAAATGAGCCGCACTAATATGTGTAAAATCGACGATTGAGAAATCAACCCCGGTTTTGACATAACAGGCCACAGAAAGATCGAGGGACAAATCGCGACGAAAATGAGCGAAGATACAAGATGTGTCGAAAATAATTATGGTGACTTAAATAAATTAATGAAAAAAATTAGTTAACAAAAAAAATTATTCAACAAATTACCCGCGAACCTCACATTTTTTTAATAAAAATGATTTCTTTAAAATTCAGAAAAAACTCATACGTGTTTAAAACAGTTAACCAATCATTTTCATCAAGAAAAGTTAGATTGACAGGTGATTTGTTGAACAATTATGAATTATCATTTATAATGTTCACCTAATTGTAATTGTAATAAATGTTCAAATAATTTTATATAACAATAATATAAATCATTATTATTAACAATCGGGACTGAGAATAATTTGCCACGATAAGCTGCGCCTCGGTTATCTCGCGCAATGCTTCCTCGAACACATATATACCCACTTTACATAGACTAGATTTTTTTTACACTGGTCTAGATGGTAATGAAAGGAACTTGAAAAAATTGAAATAGATCCGGATATAAACGGTTCAAATTTGATATAAATCGCGTAAGTCTCGATAGGAGCCAACAGATTAGGAGCAGATAGAAACTGGTGAGTACTTCATAAATCTAGAAACGAAAGTAATTTGACACAAACGACGTAGAACAATGTATAGAAATTGAAAGAAACGTAAGGGAAAAGACGTTTGTAATGTGTAGATATGTTCAACAAATGACCCACTGCTAAGCTGCAAGTAAAGTATGTATTTGCTGTTTTTCAGTCGTGATCCCTACCAAGAAAGTCTTGACTTGATTTCACTTGTTCCGAATGAAAAGAAAGACGGAACCAAAAGACACTCCGCCATGAAAGTAAGGTGTTGGCCCAATGTGGACGATGACTTTGGTACTATCTATGTACTAGGTAACACGGCATTTCACTCTGTTGAACAAATATGTGAATAGCGAGTACGTATGTAAACGAAGAAACCGTCTTTCTTTTTGCAGTGGCGCGATCACTGTGCATTTGGTTGGTGGTGTAGATTGTCCTGTACCGCGGGAAGCTTGTCAGCGAAATATCGATACGTTTACGAAATCTATGCTCCTCGTGACCTTACAGCGTGTAGAGTCATCACGGTAAACGGCGGTCGAGGATAAGAACGAGACTCATTGACTTCTATGTCTGCAAATATTGAATCTATGGATCTCTACAATGACTAACTTGGGTGCAGTATTCCTATGCATACCTATATATGACTACGTCTGACTTGTGTAGGTATACAATTTATGTTGTGTTCATAGTGCTTGTTCAGGTATGAGTCGGAAAAAACATTTTTTATCAATTTCTCCCAGAAAGTCCTATCGAATATTATTCTATATATCATATACTGTTTCTCATGGAGTATTTCCGATATGTGGTCTCTAACAAAATTCCTTATCGAAATTAACTCCGGGGGAGTCTTGTCAAAGGGCACCCAGAACAGTAACAAAGAAATAAAATTTTATATGAAGATTCACTACATTATTTTTGTTATAATTTTCACCGGAAAATGGACATATACAATCCCGCGTGGAAAAAGGTAGTCTTGGAAGAAGTCTTCATAAGGGTCGTAGAAAGCGTCGCTCAAATCTTGAAAAGTCTGCCGAATCTCAGAAAGAGTCTTTTATATTCTGGGAAGAGTCTCAGAAAGAGTAACGGTGTTACGACTGGAGTAGCTTTTAATATTGCCCTGTTTTTGGACCTTGGCTAGAGCTAATTAATCCGGGATACGCGCTAAGTATTTGATTAATATCTATATTATAACGATTTGATTAATAATAATTTAATTTTGTCGAGGAAATTCCTTTTGGCAATAGAAATTGAAACGAGGGTCGTTAGTTGGAATATATTGAGTTTTAAAAAAGTTAATAGTATAAGTTATTTTAGTGAGTTTATATTCCACAGGTTTTGGGATTTGTATGTTTAAAGAATCTACTCGACAGTGTGATATCTAGGAGTTTTGCTCCGAGAATAATCGTTAAGATCAGCGTTTAGTCTTCTCAAGTTATTTTTCTTATCCCCTGATTTACGATTTTTCCCCATGAGAAAAATAAAGAGATTCTAAATTGTGAGGTTAAATACAAGTGTAATTATCGAACTTCAGAATCTAGAGAGTTCACGGTGGTCCGCGCAAAACTCTGCCTTCGTCAGTTTGAGTAAGACTTAGCGAGAATTCGCTATGGTCCGCGCAAGACTGAGTGTGTTTGTGTGTGTGTGTGTGTGGGGGGTAGATAGAACTTAGAGAATTCGCGTTGGGCCGCGCGAGACTCTGAGTTGCCTAGGTTTGAAAAGACTTAGAGAATTCGCGGTAGGCCGCGCAAGACTCTAGCCGATTCAGAAATGAAGTGAAAGAATTCGAAGAACTCTTTCAAGTCAAATTTTAACTTACCAAACTATTTTATTTAACTAGTCTTTACACTGTTACTTTCCCGGAGATGTTGATTGTTGATTTTAAAAATAGAAAACTGAAGAAAAATTTCTAAGTTTCTGTCTTAAATAGTTACGAAATTACTAACTAGTGTTACGCAGGGGTTGGAAAGGGAAAGATTCTTGACTCTGCTTGGCCAAATTCCTCCCGTTTCCCACTTTTTAATTTTTAAATCTAGAGGAGTTAGCACAAGGGTTGAAGAGGGCGAGTTTCCCGGCCTCTAATTGGCCTAGGAGTCACCATCTCCCACTTCCTCCAGCATCTTACAGTCTTCAGAGGGCCTCTTCCCCTAACTCTCCTTTTTATCGACTGTTTATAGAGGCCCTTTTCTGGGCTTACAGCTATGTTAGGAGGGTTGTGTATTTTTAAGCGTTACGAATATTTTTGGAGACGTAACAACCGATACGAACCGGAGCCGTACTTTTTCTCAGACGACTAAAAATATACAACCCTCCTAACATAGCTTTTTTTTCTGTTAAATTGGAATTTATAAAATAAAATAAAATAATTTTTTTATTAATTAAAAATTAAAACCTTTATATATATTGTGACGAAGCGCTACAGCGCGCCCGCCGCAATGAGCTCCGAATTTTGCACGAGCATACGCTTACCGTACCGAGAAATAAAATATAGTGCGACGCTTCGGTTCGCTGCTCGAGCCAACGGTCGCACATAGGAAATTACCCGAAATTATCAGTAGATAGGAGAAATTGAAGAGAAGGAAAGAATAAAACTGTAATCTAGCGAATTCGACATTCGTCTCGCGCATGCAGCAGTGTCCATTTGTTACAGAAGGATAGAGTGAAGCAGTGCACGAGCACTGCGAGTGAACTAACAAAGGCACGAGCCAAAAACGCGCGTAGCCGCGAGAGTGAAAGACCGAGAGACAGTCCGGCCACGAGGCACCGGGCGAGACAAAGAAGAAGAATCGCGTGGCAGCGTATCTCGCGAGAAAACGCGAAGGTAAGCTCACGCGGTACACACCGTTTAGTTAAAAGTTATGATAATTAATGTCTGGATTGTCGTGTCGTGCCCTCTTGGTTATACCAGCTGTATCGGGGAAAAAGAAGTAAATGCGCGCGTCTAGTTTCCGCGAAACCTGTCGGACTAATGTGAAATGTGAAATTGTTTACTGTAGATGTTGTGAGTGAAAAGAGTGTCATATTTTTAAAGCGTCGGATTGTTAACCGCTACACCGAGTAATAAACTACGCGTGCGGGAATACCCCGAATTTCATCGTGATTATTGTATTTCTTTATTTTTGTACTGCTTCCGCCGAACTGCACCCCCTTTAGCTAGCCGGAGACGATCGGTCGTGGAAAGGACTAGATACAAAATTCCCTGGCGATCGGGTGAGATAATTGATCGCTTGGCGCCCATCAGCACGAGAGCGGAAAAGTGTGGGTAAGACGCGCGGGCGTCGTGATATTTGGGACGAGTGGCTCGACGCTTATTTTCCGAAATTTTAAGTGTACGAGCCCGTCACAATATATATATGTCCAACGGCAGATTTGGGGACATTTTTTTTGGGTTATTATCCACCCTATCTGATGACAAACTATGACGTAAATGCAATAAGAATGGAATTAGTCCTTAATTATAGATAGTTTCCGATATTTCGCAATTTTCGTATTCAGTGGTAGTTATCGGGACACCGTTCGATCGGTAGATTCCAGGACTTGAACAGATTCCAGGACTTCAGCAAAACAGTTACTTTCGGGACAGCTTCGTGTTCCAGAACATTAGATATACTAGTTGTTTCCAGGACACCCGGGTTCCAGGACATTGCATAAACTGGTTGTCACGAGGATACTTAATTTCCAGAACACATGGATTCCAGGACACCGTTTTTCCGGGACGCTTGGTTTTCCAGGACATTGCTGAAAGGGTATATTCCGGGACTCAAGTATATTTCAGGAAAGATACTAATTGGTATGTTCCAGGACAGTTTCCAAATGGTATTTTCTGGGACTAAAGTATGTACTTGGATATATATACAAAATGGCATATTCCAGTACTCATGTAAGTACATATCAAATGGTATATTCCGGGAACCGAACGTATTTTGAGGCAGATACTACATTATTCTGATTTGATAGGGTGCCATATCCCATCACCTACATTAGTAGATAATTGCATTCAATTCGTCGATTCATTTTTCAATCTAACGGACCACGGAAAGATATTTATCGTTCGTGTTTCAAATTAGCCTGGGTCCGGCAATCTCCCCTTCAATATCTGCCTACCATATACTTGGGCCCCGGAATATGCCATTTGATATTTGCTGGATACATGCTTATGTCCCGGAATCTACCAACTCGTGTAACTTCGGTTCCGGAAACTACCAACTTATGTAGTAACGGTCCAGGATACTGATGATATACTCGTTATTGAAAAAATCAAATGCTAATTTCAACAGCTTATAGTAAAAAAATATGATCTCATTAGAGTAGAGCTTCATTGAATTTCGTCGTTCATTATTAATCATGTGAGTACTCTTGCATGATATTCCTTCAGTGATATTCCGAATATAATACACACATAAGATGGTTTCCTGCGGTCCGTAAGGTAAAAAATGAATCAAGTGGTTTAATCCTACAGCGTACTATTGTGATTGAAGAGTTTTACTAAAATAACCCATTATTCCAATACGGAATCACTTGTTATAGACCATAGAATTTATAATTTTGTCCAAGTAAGCTTGGGTTCCCAAATCTACCCTGTAATATCTGTTTGGGCCCCGGAATATGCCATTCGATATTTACCGGGAATATACTTGAGTCCCGGAATCTACCAACTCGAGTAACATTGGTCCCGAAATCTACCAACTGATGTAGTGTATCCAAGAATATATTTTAGAACAGATAAGAAATGGCATTTTCCGGATCAATTAATTTCCAGGACATCGATAAATTAGTGTATGGAATATGCACGTTCAGTGTCTCGAGCATATTCCATGCTGATATCAAATGATATATTTTGCTTCTGTCCCGAAGCCTACAAAAAAACGGCTGTAAAAGATGAATAGGAGTTTGATACAGTCTTGGAATATAACAACAAATATATGGGGTATTCCACGGGTAACGGGACAGGTTTTGGCCGCCGGTCTCAAAATTTTTTTTTCGTCAAGAATATCGTTTTCTGGTATCATATAAAAACATTTCCACACAGTTATTGACCCCGATAAAGTCATAGTTTTTGTTGAGGCCTAATCGAAAAAAAAAAAAAAAAAAATATTACCCGTACCTTTGATTGTGTGTCTTTTACGTGTCAACAGAGCAAAAAAAAAATCTGACCAGTGCATTTTAACCGGGAAAAAACGCTCTTTTCAATAAAAAAAGCAGAATATTAATCCGATATGTAAAAAAAAGTCTACGGCCCAAAAACTGCAAAAAAAAACAGTTTTTAATTTTTTTCACCCCTTAGGGTCTACTGAATTTTATCGAAAATTTTACTGAACATAGTTCAACATGTTAGAAATGTTCGGTAAAATTTTCAAGTTGCCTTTTTTTTTCGTTCGCTCGCAATTAAATGCGCAATTTTTTCGTGAATAGTAGAAACTTCCGTCGCATCGGAACTTGCTCCGTTGAAACTGGGACATCACTCGTCTCCGATTGGTGTATAGTTGGGACAATGCTCGGAGTTCGTTGGTGCGCTGGTTGGGACACTAAGATCGCACGTGATTGGGTGGAGCGCCCTGTTCGGGGGGTCTGGTAGATGGAAGTGTCTCTCTTCATGGTCCGCGTGAATCGTACTACCCGGCAGGTTTAAGAGAGCTACGGTCTGTTTCATGAACAAACCGAACAAGTGTACATTTATTTAACATAAACTATTAACTTGGTTCATCCACGATGGTAAGAAATTACTGCCACAATCCATTCAACAAAAAAAATCATAAAAACAAACGTGCGCGTGTGAAACTTGTGACTAAGCACGAAATCGACAGGGAGCCGTCGTTAAAATTAGGGCTTTATCTTTGTAGACAATGTCGTATGATAATTGACGGTAAGCCTCTGGCTCCGCATGCACTTTCGGTTCCGAACGACGAAATTGAAAAAATTCGATGTAGTCCGGAACTGGAAACTGTATCTGGAGCTTTAGATAAACCTGGACCTTCCAACAAATCGGATAGTTTTGATCTCGCGACGAGTCAACCTGACCCCGGACATTCAGAAAAACGCGATTCTAGTGTTTTATCACGAGATGAAAAGGACTCGGAAAACCTTACAAGTCAGCCTGGAGGTTATTCTCAATATTCGTCAGTTGGGGAAGAAAAGTCTGAAGCAACTACATCTTATCAAAGTTTCGCGATTTCCAATAACAATAGCGGACTTGAAAGATTGCTCGAATTAGTGGATGAGTCACCAATTGCGAAAAAACGTAAACAGACCGTTACATACTCGTCTGCCAAAAAGCAGAAAGTTTATGAGAAGGTAAACGAATTTTTGAAAACCGGTTTGAACGAGTCCGCAAAAACAGTTGAAGAAAAGAAATCTCGGCTATACGATGAGATGATACAGCAACTTCATGACAAATTTGATAAGGAAACTACTTCTCGCCAAGATAAAATACAAATACTCACTGTTTTGCCGCAAAGTCAGTCGATAAACGAGGTAATGTCGGAGTTTGCTGCGAGCAGACGGATGATACAAATCGCTAAACAGCTATACTCAGAAACAGGAGTGATATCGACACCCACTGCTAAAGCTGGAAAGGTACTCGACCCAACCGCCTCGGCGACAGTACAAGCATTTTATCTCGACGACGAGAATAGTCGTGTCCTAGCAGGAAAAAAAGATTTCGTCTCCGTTAAAAAACCCTCTGGCCAACGAGAAAGAATACAGAAAAGATTAGTTCTCTGTAATCTGAAAGAGTTGCATCGAAATTTTCGAGATAAGTATCCGGAAATAGAAATTGGATTTTCACGATTTGCTACTCTTCGACCACCGTTCTGCGTTCTGGCGGGTCAGAGTGGCACACATACTGTGTGCGTTTGTACCTCACACCACAACGTCAAACTAAAGCTAGATGCTTGCAGAATCGGACAGCTCACTTCAGACTGGACCATCCCGCTGACTGACTACAAGGATTGCTTAAAATTTATAGTATGCAAGGATCCGACGATAGAATGTTTTTCAAGCAAGTGCAAAGAATGTCCCGGCACCAAAAAATTGAACGAGATGCTTAAAATGAAATTCGACGACGCGATAATCGACACAATCAAATATTCTCGTTGGATTTCAGTAGACAGATCAACGTTAGAAACTTTGGAGATCCCCACGGATGAGTTTGTAGATACGCTATGCTGTGAGTTAACAACGTTGCTTTTTCACGATTTTATCGCCAAGCAACAAGCATCGTACCACCGGTCGATCAAGGAAAATCTTCAAGAAGGAGAATTTGTTGTCGATTTAGACTTTGCCCAGAATTATGCATTCGTTGCACAGGATGCTTCTCAGGGATTTCACTGGAATAATGACCAGGCAACGATTCACCCCTTCGTGATTTACTATAAATCGGAGAATGGAATTGCCAACAAAAACCTGACGATCATTTCTGATTGTCTTGATCACATAACCAGTTCAGTGTACGCCTTTCAACGGATTCTTGTCCAATACTTAAAGACGCACTTTTCGGTGAAGAAAATTTACTACTTTTCGGATGGAGCTCCACAGCAATACAAGAATTGTAAGAACTTCATCAACTTGCTTCATCACAAACAAGACTTCGGTATTGATGCTGAATGGCATTTCTTTGCCACTGTGCATGGAAAAGGAGCTTGCGACGGAATATCAGGCACAGTTAAGAGACTTGCTGCACGTGCAAGCCTGCAACTACCTCCAGAAAGTCAGATTTTAACACCACAACGGCTCTTCGATTGGGCCACGCAGAATATCAAAGGGATTGACTTCCACTTTAGCGCGAAAAGCGAAAGCGATTTGGCAGTCCAATTTTTGAAGGAACGATATGCGAAGGCTAAAACCGTACCCGGGACACTGAAGTTTCATGCAGCCATACCAGCCAAAGATGGAAGGATGAACTTCAAAACGTATTCGTATTCAACTGCGCCGATCTCGAAAGTCATCATGAAGCATTAAAACAACACAAAAAACGGCCCTTTTCAGGGCCACCATATACTAACGCAGGCAATATTTCCATTCAGATTAACAGTTTTTATACATTTTACTAATATTGAACTGGTACAGTATTGATATTCACATTGAGAGGCATATTTTTACTTCACGGATCCCTGCGTAATGCAATATCATTGCATTTCTATTGATGAAGATAAAACTTATTTATTTAATTGCCAGCGAACAAAAAAAAAAGGCAACTTGAAAATTTTACCGAACATTTCTAACATGTTGAACTATGTTCAGTAAAATTTTCGATAAAATTCAGTAGACCCTAAGGGGTGAAAAAAATTAAAAACTGTTTTTTTTGCAGTTTTTGGGCCGTAGACTTTTTTTTACATATCGGATTAATATTCTGCTTTTTTTTTATTGAAAAGAGCGTTTTTTCCCGGTTAAAATGCACTGGTCAGATTTTTTTTTTGCTCTGTTAACACGTAAAAGACACACAATCAAAGGTACGGGTAATATTTTTTTTTTTTTTTTTCGATTAGGCCTCAACAAAAACTATGACTTTATCGGGGTCAATAACTGTGTGGAAATGTTTTTATATGATACCAGAAAACGATATTCTTGACGAAAAAAAAATGTTGAGACCGGCGGCCAAAACCTGTCCCGTTACCCGTGGAATACCCCATATGGTTTTGTACAGTCCTGGAATATAACAACATGTAGTAACAAGAAAATGCACATCCAATCGTATATCCGTAATTTTATACAGTCCTGGAGCTCTATAATGTTTAGTTGTTCAAAAATTGTACATCTGTATATTTGTATAAAGCGTTATACAGTCCTGGAATACTACAAGGTCCTTGAAACTATCAGTACATACGTGTACATAGTGAAAATCTGTATATACGTATAACATTTGTAATACTGTCCTGGAATACGACAGAGTCCTGGAAACTGACTATACATCAGACTTTATAGAAATGTACTCGGATGTACGTACATCCTGAAGAACGGTCCCGAAACCTGTCGAAATGTATCAATCGACATATTCCGGGACGTCCTTTAAACTGCCCCAGGACATAATTGACTTCCAGGACAGTCCTGGTACACCACAAAAGTCCTGGAAGGTACCGCCTGATATTAGAAAATGTCTCCAAACCTGCCGCTGAACAAAGCTGGATAAATGTTTTAATTTTTAATTTAAAACAAAAATTATTTTATTTTATGAATTCCAATTTAACAGAAAAAAAACTTGCACGAGTTCAATGGCGTTAGCCCCACGTTGGGCGCCAATTCGTAATGTAAATTTCCTATACCCCAGACATTACAAGCTAAAGTCAAAAAATGACAATCCCGGCTTCGATCAATCGATACGAGCCACCGTATGAGACGGCTCTCGCCACACAATTTCACACAAATATATAAAAATAAAAATATCACACACACACAATAAATAAAGAAATAATATACGGACGGACGGGACTGTTCAATTAATAATTAAATAAATAAAGATTACATTCGCGAACAATCGGATAATTCCCGTCTCCCAAAGCGGTAACAATTTCACGAATCCGCATAAATTAACGGGAAAATATCGATTCTACGGTATTTGCGAATACAAAAAAAAAGAAAAAGAAAAATAAATAAAGCAAGTAAAATATGAAATTAGTGCACGTTAGAATCTATCGAAATTAATAGCGACACGCTCAGTCCCGTCATTAAATAAACCGCACGACGGTACGACGGGAACGAAACATACACGAGGTTAAATATTGTTAATAATGTTAACAAATGAAAGCACAAAAGAAAAAGAGAAACGCGGCACTGATGCTCTCCCAACGGATAAAAACGACTATTGAATTCACCGACAAAATTTACTCGCGATTCACACTAAAAAAAAAAAAACACTCGGTCGTTCCCGGATTCAGCCAAAAATTAAATCTAAAATTTTTGGCTGAATCCGGGAAAACTCGCGGTGCGATCCACAAAATAAAATTAAACACTCGTTAAATAAACGGGAGATCTAGTCATCCAACAAAATTTCCGACAAAGTCTCGCGGGACTATACGATAATGAAACAAAGAACTCTCGCGTTCCTACATGTACGGAAAATCGTCGTCGCCGCTAAACACTACTCACGAATTAACGGTGTATGAAATAAATGAATAAAATTAATATAAAAAAAAAAGAATTTAAAAGAAAAACTGAGCGGCAAAACTCACTCAGATGACGGGAAGCTTCTCTCTCCTTCTATCCCTTTCTCTTTCTGTCTCTCTCCTTCTCTCTCTTCGCCTCGCGACGATCCTCGGGAAACAGCCTCGAGATCGGTAGCGCACGGAGACACGAGCCCTCTGATCCCTACCTTTTCCAAAAATTAGGCGACGAGTGTTCGGGTGGCCAACTGTGACTCTACGCAATACCAATTGGCGCACGCAAATGTGTTGGCGCTTCGGACGCGCGAAATCCAAATAAAAAATTCGCAGCGCAGCGCAGCGGGACGGAGTGTAGCGTGAACTGATGACTTATTACGATGCAGGGACGGCGCAGCGATGTTGTTCTCCCCAGGGTGTCTATTCTATTCCTCAGTATAACAACGTCGAGAATTAAGGGCTGTTCGAGGGTAAAAGAAAACCCATCGTGACTCTCCTCATCTCGCGGCTTTTCGAAACCAGGAACACCGACGGCTCTCCCTGATCTCGTGAAATTCACCGTTCGGAACATAAAATAAAAAAAATAAAACGGAAAGTATTAAAATTATGCCTAAATGCCTATCGAACCCTGTATCTGCCGGGAGTCGTCGCGCCGCGAGAAGCTTTTTATCAGGCTGGGAGGAGCCTGAATTTTACCACGTTACAGTCCATGTTTCGGCATGTCTCGTTCGATTCTTAGTGACGTTTTTCATCGAAAACAACGTCTCTGGCTGCGATGATCTTTCCTGAGTTCAGTTTTACTCAATTTGCGTTCGCCTGCTGGGAGTATCCAATCATTCCTCCTTCGAATGCTTTTTCGTCCAATTTTCCTCGTCCAGGTATCTTATCAAGTGCGAATACTTTCGCTCCGAACACCCTTAGGTGCCGAAGGTCAGGTTTTTCCCCCATGCCATAATTCATACGGCAACTTATGATCAAGACTTGTGGTTGGGCAATGGTTCCTTATGTAGTTGGCGGTTGCCATTGCCTTCGCCCAATTTGATTCTAGCATACCTGACTCAATCAGCAAACAATTTATCATCTCGACCAGTGTTCTGTTATTCCTTTCAGACACACCATTCTGCTGTGGTGTATGGGTTACTGTCAACCTACGTTGAATTCCTTCTTGTTTCAGGAAGTCGTCGAACTTATTGTTGCAATACTTTTTGCTGTTATCTGTTTGCAAATATTTGATATCCTGGCCAGTCTGCTTCTCCACGATCTTCTTGTACTCTTTAAAGTTTTCGAAAACATCCCCTTTTGATTTAAAAAAATATACTTCACACCATCTGCTGTGGTCATCTGTAAATGTTAAAACGTACCTTGACCCTTTTGGAGAGTTGACCGTCATCGGCCCACAAAGATCGGAGCGTATTATTTCTAATACTTCGCCACTTCTGTGCTCCCTTTCTGTGAAAGGCTTTCGGGACAATTTCCCGCGATTGCAGACGTCGCAACAACTTTGCATTACGTTGGTTTTAATCTTCATCACGCTTACCATTCCCTTGGAGTGCAAATCATGCACACCCTTGTAGTGTAAATGGCCGAGTCGCCGATGCCACAGCTCAGCCTCGGTTAAGATGTCCGTTTTCGTTTTCGTTCGATCCTCCCTGATGTGGTAAAGATTTCCCACGCGGTCGGCAATCATCTTTATGTCGCCGTCCTCATCCATAGTTAGAGCTTGTTCCTTCTTGAACAGGACCTGACGGCCATTATCTGTGATCTTGGATACCGACATTAGAATTGTTCTCAAGTCGTCTACTACCAATGTATTATGTAGGTTTACTGACCTTGAAACTTCGCCGTTCGCTGTTACCATAGAAACTATATTTTATGTGCATCCTCGCTGAGTAAATAATTTTTTCCTACAGCACCTGCCTGGTTCAAATCCTTGTCCTGCCAAGTACACTCACGAGCGTAATGCCCTTTTCGGAGGCATTTGAAGCATTTGACTTTAGATTTATCCTTCTTCTTCGTGGACTCACTAGTCTTCGTCTTCCCACCAGATTTATTTCTGTCTCCAGTATTGCTGCGACCTGCAATATATGCAACATCACCCTCGGTGCTCCTCAATCTCCTGCGAGCCTTACATTTTGCCAGAATCTTAACTTTGAGTGCTTCTGGGGTTGGCACCTCATCTCATGATTTCATGGCACATTTAAAGTACTCGTAGTCCTCTGGCAAACTCTGTAACATTAAGATGCTCAGTAGATCTTCATTAATATCAACCCCCAAGGTCGCCAGCTCGTCTACAGTATCGAAGAAGTTGTCAACATATTTCCTGACATCTTCGCTATCCTGGATCTTGTGAATTGTTAGTTGTTTCAACAGTGTCGCCTTTGCGAACAGGTCCCTTCGAGGCGTATATCGACTCCAATTTGAGTCACACTTCTCTGGATGTTTCGCATCTCTTGGTGCTCTTGAGCTCTACTGGACTTATCGATAGAATTATATCGGATTTTGCCTTCTTGTCCAAGTTCTTCCACACTTTCAGGGCAGCTTCACTTGCACAGTCATCTTGAATTACCACTGGAGCCGGAATGTCACCACTTACATATCCCCAGGTGTCATTTTTAGTAAGCAAAGCCTCCACCTGAACTTGCTACATGTCGAAGTTTTCCTTAGACAGCAACTCAATTCTTACCGTGCTTCCACTCGACATCGTTTTAGACGCGCACACATTTAACCTCAAAGTATCGTTATTTCAATCCACTTGAAACAAATTTTCTTACGTCCGTCCTGGGCCCATAACCCAAAAGATTGGTTCTGCTTATCGGGCTGTCTAGGCCAAAGTAATGGAAAGTTAGTGTCTCCGAAAAAGTATTTAAAAAATCCAATCAATCAATCTGCTTACCGGGCTCTCTAGCCTAAAGTAATGGAAAAGTAGTGTATCCGGTAAGCAGATTGATTCTGCTTATCGAACTCTCTAGCCCAAATTAATAGAAAAGTAGTGTCTGCGAAAAAGTATTTGAAAAATCCAAAAACAAGAGATAACCTACAAACAACTATCAAACACATGGACTAGAGAGCGCGGTGACTAGAATCGTTTCAAAATGAGGAACTATAAAGGAGAGGGGAAAAAAACACACAATCACTCATCACTTCACAGACAAAAACAATATAAACATGCACAGCACACATACAGAAAACAAATAAAGATTGAAAAGGACCCAGACCCTAGTCGAATTGTATGAACACAAAATTGAGAGAAAATAAATCATTCTGCTACCTGGCCGCCAGTAGCCGATCAACGAATCATCCATATAATAAATGCTAGCAATCAATCAATCAATCCATCTTCTCCTCTTACTAAAAAATAAACTTATTTCAGCTCTCGTCTTATTCAGCTCGACGTCTTCCATGACGTTCTTTTTCATTAGAGCAGAAATATGGCGAGATGCTATATTACTTTCTACATCCATTGTGCTGAAAACCCCGAGTCTTGTTCGCGGGACTCGCGATCCTCTTATCTTTTCGAGCTTTTACAGATTACTCGCCGCGCGTGCAACGCTGCGTCAGCTATCTCATAGTCCCTAAATCCCCCACTCTTACGTCTACCCGCTTTCTTCTTTATAATTGTTAGTCCCTTTAGTCAGCCCTTATTCTGATCTTATACATTGCATTTCTATTTTTGAGTCCGCTCCGAATGGGAATTTGAACAAGTTTATATCCGTATGTTGGATCTTTTTCAAGTAACATAATAAGTATTTTTCGCGTAAGTTTGCGCTCGGTTTTATTGTATTTCGCGAAACAATTAATATTAGAGTTGTGAATCTATAATTAATGATATCGGAAATATTGTAAAATTCTTTATTTTGTGTTACGACGTAACACAGCCAATCTACAATAAGAATGTTGTTTCCTTTGTGGCTGCGCGAACCACATGTATATGTGTGAGGGAATATATGCGAAAACGTGGGAATAAAAGATAGGGCTCGCCTAAAATGGCAGCACCATGCAGGGCGCGCGGCCACCAAAACGGTCTTTATTCGCTTATTGATATTTCACCAACCAATTAACGTGAACTCACGCCGGAAATGGACTTGAAAAACTTGCGTTAACTAGTCAGTTGTAGACAATAACCAACAGCGTGCAGAGTTCCCTCGAAAAACTGTGACTTGCTAGTCATATCGATCTCTATCTTTCGCCTTCCAGGCTGATATATTCTCCGAGAATCATTTTTTATATTAAAATAAGTATCGTGAATCGAAACGTGGTGTGAATGAGAACAATTTTGAAGCGAACAGGCCTCGTGACCGCAAATGTGGTATAGCATTGTCTTTGTACATTATTGTCTTCGTCAAAACCCGAGCCGCGTGGTTAATAAGGAAAAGAAAAACAAAGTGCGTGCGAGACGTCGACTATATTTTCTTAAAGTTATCTGTAGTTCTCGAAAGCTGAAACAATTGATTTATTTTAAAAATATATTTAGTAAGTCCGGGTTTTTTATGCCGCGAGGCTTTTTCCCATAAGCTGTCGTGTGATAATTAATTCCTCGCCTCTTCATTAAAATAAAAACAAACAAAAAAAGGGGAAATTGATCCTGTAATCTGACGATTGATTCTGTAATCTGACGTGCCACCTAGAGCAAAGTAGATAAGCATTATTTCATTTTCTGATGAGTCGTTGAATGAAAGGTGTTTAAATTGTGTAATAATTCAAAGCTTCTGTTTCAACATTTAATTGAGCAATGATTCCAACAATAATGAAAATAATAAACAAATAATTTGCGTCTATTTCACTCCAGACGTAACATAAAAATGTTGGTGTCAGAAGTAGGATTGCTCAAGTTTTGTATTTGCAACTCGGTCTACCCTCTGCGTGCAGCAGATCCACTGGAGGCCACCACCCACCTGTGTTACGGTAGGAAAACTTGTTTTGTGTAGAGTTTTCTTTTATGGTAGTTATTATACGTTCCCCTGCCCCGTTTTCTTTGCTTTGTTAGTTGGGATGAGTGTAGAGCGACGGACCTAGAGTTAACGCGACCAAGCTATCGAGCGCCGATCCAAGGGATCTGTTGCCGTCATCTACCTCCCACCGCCAATACTCATTCGCGCAGCGACCCGCCGACCGTAGCTAACGGGCATTGGTCGCCTCGTGGTCGAGTCGCCGGTCGAGACGCCGGTGAATAAACGAGCGAGCGCTGATAGCGAGGGTGAAGACGCCGGCTCGCGTGCGTCCCCTCCTCCCGTGTTAAAAATTCGGCCACCTTTTTTTACAATTTATTATTAATATTTTTTACACCCCTTGCTTCCTCCCTTTCTGTGATTTGGACCCCAAAGCCTAGCTATTTTTCTTCAACCCCCCCTCCCAAATAAAAACCCGTGGTAATTACTAAGTAGCCGTAGAGTTCGGGGCCCTACCCCCTGAATCGTCTCTACTTTTAGCTAACCGACTTCCCATATTAAAATTAAAAATTAAAAATTAAAAATTAAAAATTAAAAATTAAAAATTAAAAATTAAAAATTAAAAATTAAAAATTAAAAATTAAAAATTAAAAATTAAAAATTAAAAATTAAAAATTAAAAATTAAAAATTAAAAATTAAAAATTAAAAATTAAAAATTAAAAATTAAAAATTAAAAATTAAAAATTAAAAATTAAAAATTAAAAATTAAAAATTAAAAATTAAAAATTAAAAATTAAAAATTAAAAATTAAAAATTAAAAATTAAAAATTAAAAATTAAAAATTAAAAATTAAAAATTAAAAATTAAAAATTAAAAATTAAAAATTAAAAATTAAAAATTAAAAATTAAAAATTAAAAATTAAAAATTAAAAATTAAAAATTAAAAATTAAAAATTAAAAATTAAAAATTAAAAATTAAAAATTAAAAATTAAAAATTAAAAATTAAAAATTAAAAATTAAAAATTAAAAATTAAAAATTAAAAATTAAAAATTAAAAATTAAAAATTAAAAATTAAAAATTAAAAATTAAAAATTAAAAATTAAAAATTAAAAATTAAAAATTAAAAATTAAAAATTAAAAATTAAAAATTAAAAATTAAAAATTAAAAATTAAAAATTAAAAATTAAAAATTAAAAATTAAAAATTAAAAATTAAAAATTAAAAATTAAAAATTAAAAATTAAAAATTAAAAATTAAAAATTAAAAATTAAAAATTAAAAATTAAAAATTAAAAATTAAAAATTAAAAATTAAAAATTAAAAATTAAAAATTAAAAATTAAAAATTAAAAATTAAAAATTAAAAATTAAAAATTAAAAATTAAAAATTAAAAATTAAAAATTAAAAATTAAAAATTAAAAATTAAAAATTAAAAATTAAAAATTAAAAATTAAAAATTAAAAATTAAAAATTAAAAATTAAAAATTAAAAATTAAAAATTAAAAATTAAAAATTAAAAATTAAAAATTAAAAATTAAAAATTAAAAATTAAAAATTAAAAATTAAAAATTAAAAATTAAAAATTAAAAATTAAAAATTAAAAATTAAAAATTATTCCTGGAGGCCAAGTGGCCATTGACCTAAGTCCTTCAGCGTGGAAATTATCATTACCTGGTGCCTTTATATAATGTGACGGGTTATTTTTGACAACCGTCACAAAGAGCGAAATATCCATCTCTCGTGGGAGACGGCGTTGGCAGCGACGTCGTTACTTGCGATAAAAACCCCCCGAGGCGATCCAACAGGTCATTTAAATAGCTTGTCCGCATTATTTATTAATTTTTCGATGGGGTTTTCTTTATTTTATGTAATTCTCCCGAGCGTGCGGTGACCCTGCCGCCGCTGCACCACTGATGGAAGATCGAATGCCACAACATCCAGGCGAGATTTCATCACGGCCTGGACCACCTCTTCCAAACGAACGCAAGGCTCACGAGGAGAGCATCACACGGGATCATCTCACATCGATACCCGCTGGCCATCATCATAAGGCCAACCACCGCAGCAAATGATTTGCTACACCGCTACGAGCCTACGCTGTTGTACACTGCTGCTGTGCTTCTCTAGCGTAGGCCCTCGTTACCGCAATACCATTCAAATTAGAAGGCGCGTGCGAGGACCCTATATCGCTGAATTCGCGACAGGGGGCGACAAGTAGCCGAGAGCGAAGGGGTGGGAGATGATCTTCGTTCCCGAGAATTACCGAATTCTCGGGGACTTCAGCGTAGCGTATCGTAGAGTAAGGACGTCGTCTCTGGAGCCGATCTCGTGTTCGTACTTCGAGAAACCGGCACCTGCCTCCCGCGATTCGGAACCACTGCGAGGTTTTCCCGAGAGGTTTTCCGATACAGCATAAATTTGGTAAGGCCGCCGTTCGTTTCTGGTTTGAGTAGTGATGATTTTTGTGTTGAGAAACCCGATCGATATCCTTGTTACGGCCAGCTATCGCGCCCGGATTTTAACTTCCCTTTTTTTTTATGAGCAACCGATTAACCGTTGCGCGGTACTAAAAATTATTTCTTAAAATTCGCTTCTCGAGAAATAAAGGATCGCCGAAGGGGTTCCAGTTTGATATATTTTGGTTAATAATTTTTAGCTCCTGAAAGTCCATAGCTTTAAGTCGTAATTGTAATTTTAATTGTAAATTAGCTAAGAACGGAGAACCATTGGTGGAAAATTCAGACGCAGTAAAATCCTAAAGTTCAACTCACGCGAGAAATCAAAATTGTTTGTGTGATCGATCTCTTAACTTTTGAATTCGCTCAACCTTCTGTTGACCTTGACAATATCCGTTGAACCATAATTAAGTTCGGAAATTTTATCGTTGGCTTCCATTTTATTGCCCAGGACTAAACTTTTGTTTAATAATTCCGGAGATTACCTTATATTGAGTAACCTAGAATAATTTAGCTTATGACCATTATTTAACAATAGATAATTTTATGCAGGGACCCGATCAGATCTCGCGATAACCCAACATCAATCTATTTGAGCCATTTTATTAAGTCATCTTTTTGGATTGTGTCGATTCCCCGAAAACTCTTGGAATTGTGTAGAATAGTGTAGTTTATAGAGATTGGGAGAAGATAATGGTTTGGGAGGATTAATTAAGTGAGCGGAACCTGAGCACGTTAACGCGCAGTAGATTCTCTACCGTGCTCTCGAGATTTTGTTGAGTAGTTGTGTTGAAGAAAATAAATTTGAGATTGTGAGTTCCGCCACTTAAGTTTGAAAAGAGCCAGAAATTATTTCACGAGATCCTATGACTAACCCTGCCCCTCTACCATTCGCTGAGACTGCGGCAAAGCCGAGCTGGCCTCGTTTTCGATTCTTACAAACCAAATTTGTCTCGGGGGATATTTTATCTCACGGGGCTGGCGCCCAGTAAGAATTCGATCTCGAGCTTTGTAACCACCTGTCGTTAGTAACTTGAATTGAGTGGAGAATTGAATGTGGTGAAAAAGGAAAAAAAGAGGTTACAATAACTATTTTTAGATTAAATAAAACAGAATAAATAAATCAAACACATTATGCTTGTTCAACTAAATTATTTAGGATTACAATGAGCGCATCTAATGGTGTTACTCTTGTGTTTTCTTATAGTGCCAGGAGGTATTGTGTTACAGAGGGGGGTGATTGTGTCTAGGTGTTTTTCAGCAAATCGTTTACTTAGATATTTTGTCCTGGTCATAATAGCTTCGATGTCTGTTTTTACATAAAGAAGAGTGTTTAAAAGATTGTGTAGATGGTTATTAGGGTCTCTTATCGTTAGGCGGCATAAAGCTGTAGTTTCAGCGTTTCTGACATTCTTAGTTGCAGGGTTATTACTATTCAACAAGATATGGGTGACCGTATTCTAGCAGTGGTTGACAGATGCTTTTGTAGATTTTGGTGGCATGTTTTGTAGCGATGTGTTTGTTTCTGTATGTATTTTTGCGGAAATGGGCAGCACGGGCGGTGGTTTTTGTCTTCATAGTTTTTGTGTGCAAATTAAAATTTAGCTTATTGTCTACAATTATTCCTAGATATTTGTTGGAGGAACTAGATTTGATGGCGCGATTGTCCATTGTGATAAAGGGGGAGCATTCGGAGATGTGGTTACAAATAATGAGTTTGGATTTTATTAGGATTGGTTTGAGTCGCCACTTATTAAACCACACAATGCACTTATCAGATAGTTCTTGAAGAGATTGCATTGCCGCTGTTGTATTTCTGTTGTGTCTGATGAGTACCGTGTCGTCTGGGTATTGTAATAGGTAGTTGTTTTTGTCAATTTCGTCCGTGTCTGGGAGATTAAAGTTGTAGATGTTGTGACAGTAGATATTGCAGAGTAGAGGTGAGAAGGGGGAACCTTGCGGGACTCCTTGTTCTAGGTGAAAACTACGCGAGACACGGTTGGCTAATTTTACTTTGAGAGTGTGCTTCAATAAAACATTGTAAGTGAGTCGTAGTAGATAATCAAGGCAGATTCCAAAGTTTGTAGAGGAGACCTTTATGGCATTCTCTAACAAAAGCTAGACTAGACTAGTCATAAATGAATAACACGAAACGCCGGGAATAATTAAGTTTTATAAATTATAGATATTTATTTAATTTCTTAACATCGAAATTAGAGAAAAAGGTACAAACATCAGAATTTTTAGGCAGATGGATTATTGTTGTTGTTTATTCAGATGCTTCTTGGGAGAAGTCAGGATTATTGTCTTGTTCTTTTTTGGAGGTGTTGTTGGTCGAGTAGGTTTCGACTTCCCGGGTTTGGAGACGGGAGTCGGATGGTAGCTTGGGTTTGGAGCTGCGATTTCCTGCAGAGGACAGGTTTTCCTGGGCAGCGTGACTGGGCGGTTCGGACGAGTGGGTATTCGGGTTGGAATGTAGCTCTCGAACGTGATAGTCCTGGGATTTTTCTCCGCTTCCCGAGCCAATTCCTCATAGAGGAGATTGAATTCATCCTCCAAGTTGTTATGTGTGATGGGAGTGTTTGTAGGTGTATCTGGGTTGGATGTGTATGTTAAGGTTCGTAATTCTAGTGTGGTATGTTGTTTGGGTGAAGAGGGTTTTATTGGACAGAGTGATGGTATGTTTATTTTGTTGAGTTGTGATTTGGGAGTGTGAATGAGTTTAAGTTTATATGTATGTAGGAATTCTGGTGCGATTTGAAGTCGTCGGGGATCTGGACGATGCCTAATGGCCTCGACCAGAGTCCCTTTTTTTGTTCGACGAGCTTCGGCTCGCCTCAGAATACGCTTATTGTAAGCGGTGTTATGGACTTTTGGCATCTACGGGAAACAAGAAAGAGAAAAAACTACTATTTCAGAATTTTTTTATGCAGTCGAGAATTTATTTATTTATTTTTTATACCCATACTTTGCAGTAAATGGGGGGTTGTCAAAATTAGTGGATATATTTTCTGAGTTAAATAAGAATGAATTTATTAATATGTATATTTTATTTTTTATATATATTTATGGATGAATGACAAAGATAGTTATTTTTCGTGCGAGAAGCGCTGTAAAAAGTTATAGGCGGTGCCAATATCTTTTGATACCTTTGGTAGATATATCTTATCTTGCGGTGAGTTTTGTAGTGGGCGTAAACCGTTTTATGGTTATTTTGCCGGTGACTCCCACTTTTCAGTGGAACGCGTCTCCTTGCAAGCTTTTAGCTCGAGTCGAATAAGCTCGACAGGATGCCTGAACGCTTGTGAGAACGCTTAGCGCGCTGCGCCACACCGCGGCGACTTTGGTACTATAGGAGGCAAGTGGAAGCGGCCATCTCGGCGCGCCGAGCTCGCCCGTCTAGTGTAGTGTTTATGGAGTAGGAATTCGATATATGGTAAGTATGTGTATGTTAATATGAGTGTATTATTGTTGTTAAGCCTCGACGTATCGACCTAATTTTTATGGATGGAATTTTTGACACGCGTTCTCGGGGTCTGAGATATCGGTGTCGAAGATTCTGATGTTATCGACACTCCTATACAGGAAAGTTTCAAACATATTTCGAATCCTTGAGTTTTTATTTAGTTCGCTCTAATTGCTCCACCAGTTCATTAAGAATTGATGGAGCAACCAGAGCGACCCATTTTTTACAATTAAAATAAATCGTGAAAAAATATCGCCACTGCCCGGGTTTGAACCGGGAACCTCAGATCACTAGTCCGATGCGTTACCAATTACACCACCGTGGCTATGGCGACATTAATTCACGATTCCCGTCAAAGTTTAACGTCAAATATGATTTTAAGAATTTGTTATTGGTTTTGGTCGTTTTTATAACATTATTGTTATTAAGCCTCGACGTATCGACCTAATTTTTATGGATGGAATTTTTGACACGCGTTCTCGGGGTCTGAGATATCGGTGTCGAAGATTCTGATGTTATCGACACTCCTATACAGGAAAGTTTCAAACATATTTCGAATCCTTGAGTTTTTATTTAGTGGAGCAATTAGAGCGAACTAAATAAAAAGTCAAGGATTCGAAATATGTTTGAAACTTTCCTGTATAGGAGTGTCGATAACATCAGAATCTTCGACACCGATATCTCAGACCCCGAGAACGCGTGTCAAAAATTCCATCCATAAAAATTAGGTCGATACGTCGAGGCTTAACAACAATAATGTTATAAAAACGACCAAAACCAATAACAAATTCTTAAAAGTTAATATGAGTGTTTTAATGTGTGAGTATTTTAATTCTATTTTCTTATGTTATAGGTAATTTAATAATTATACTAGATATAATTATTTTAATGTTTCAAATAGTAATTTTTCTATTTGTTTCAGATTATTAAAAAAAACACCGGAAGTGGGGGGGATAAATTTGGAGTGTGCGTGCAACAAGCTTTGTTTATGTCCATGAATAGGGCAGCTGAATGATTATTTACGAGATTTGCTGTTTGAGTATTGGATGTCAGTATCATGATCCGGTGGACTGCAGATTTACGGTTTCTAAAACCGTATTGATATTGTGGTATCTTCTCTCCTACAGCAGCTTCTAGACGGACTTTGATTATCTTTTCGTAGATTTTTCCGAGCATTGGGAGTAGCGTGATTGGCCGGTTGTTTTCTGGTAGACGAGTATTCGTGTTGGGTTTAGGTAAGGTGATGATTGTACCAGTTTTTTACTCTTCCGGAAAGTAGTTATTATCGATGCAGTAATTGTATATTTTTAATATAAAACTGAGGATCTACCTGTTAAGTTTTTTTATGATCAACATGGGCACTTGGCCTTGGCCTGAACTCGAGTTTCTCCCTTTTCGTATTATGTCTATGAGCACCATAAAAAGAATTAAAAGTTAAAACCGTTTAAATAAAATTAATCATAAATTTGCTAATTAAATACAAATAAATTAATAAAACTTTAATAAACCTTTAAGAATTTATCATTTTTCATTAAATAAAGATTTACAAACGATAAAAAAAGGGAAACACGATAAACTAATTTTATGTATACATTTTATTAAATCAACAAATTAATTACACTATTACGAAATAATATTTCACGATTTTGGAATTTTTCAAATTTTTATGAAGTATTTTAGATCATTGTGTCGTTACGATAATTCACAATATTCCCAAATTTTACGAGTTCCATGAGTACACCAGTGTTTTGAGTATTTGTCGCAAACTATTTTTCGCGAAGTGATATGGATGCAAACTCCAAGAAGAAATTTATCGAATATTCTCATTTTTAGATATTCTTCCGTGTTTCGGCGCAAATTTTCCGAAAAGGAAGTGCTGTGTTATAAAATTGCGTACACGAAGAATCGGTGGTGTACTGTCCACGCAGCCATCAAACCGACTTCAACTAAGGGACTCATTGGGATCAGCCTTATTGCGACGTTTGAGATTGCGCTCGATTACCGTAGGTCCGATACGCCGGAGTAGCCATCACCGTGTCGACACTATCTACCGATTACATGGGGTGCTTGCCCATCGTCCTCGTTATATCGGTCTGTGCGGCGTGAGTGTGATTCGATTACTATCAATATTGTAACGTGGTAAAATTCAGGCTCCTCCCTGTTTGATAAAAAGCTCCTCGCGTGCGTGACAACTCCCGGCAGATCCACAGGGTTCGATAGGTATTTAGACATAATTTTAATTCTTTTCGTTTTATTTTTTTTTATTCATGTACCGAGCGAGAAATTTCCCGAGACGAGGAAGAGACGTTGGCGTTCCCCACCTCGCATAGTTGAGAGATCTGAGGTCTTTCTTACCCTAACATCGACGGTGCTGCACCATCCCCGCATCGTTTAAAAATCTACAGCCGATGCTACCCATCGTCCCACTGCGCTGCGAAATTTCAATTTGGATCTCCCACGCCATAAGCCTACATATTTGCGTGCGCTAATGGGTATCGCGTAGAGTCAGAGTTGGCCGCCTGAACTCTCGCCGTCTAATTTTTGGTAAGGGTAGGGATCAGAGGGCTCGTGTCTCCGTGCGCTACCGACCTCGTGGCTGTTTCCCGAGGATCGTCGCGAGGCGAGGAGAGAGAAAGAAAGAGAAAGGGAGAGAAAGAGATAGAAGGATAGAAAAGCTTCCCATCGTCTGGGTGAATTTTGCCGCTCAGTTTTTCTTTTAAATTCTTTTTTTTATATTAATTTTATTCATTTATTTCGTGCACCGTTAATTCGCGAGTAGTGTTTAGCCGCGACGACGATTTTCCGTACATGTAGGATCGCGAGAGTTCTTTGTTTGATTGTCGTATAGTCCCGCGAGACTTTGTCGGAAATTTTGTTGGGTTGACTAGATCTCCCGTTTATTTAACGAGTATTTAATTTTATTTTGTGGATTGTGCCGCGAGTTTTCCCGGGTTCAGCCAAAAATTTTATATTTAATTTTACGGGTTTCGGGAACGACCGAGTTTTTTTTTTAATGTGAATCGCAAGTAAATTTTGTCGGTGAATTGAGTAGCCGTTTTTATCCGTTGGGAGAACATGAGTGCCGCGTTTGTCTTTTTCTTTTGTGCTTTCATTTGTTAAAATTATTAATAATATTTAACCTCGTGTATGTTTCGTTCCCGTCGTACGGTTTAATTAAAGTCGGGACTGAGCGTGTCGCTATTAATTTCGATAGATTCTAGCGTGCGCTAATTTCATATTTTACTTCTTTCATTTATTTGTCTTTTTCTTTTCTTTTGTTTTCGCAAATACCGTAGAATCGATATTTTCCCGTTAATTTGTGCGGATTCGTGAAATTGTTACCGCTTTGGGAGACGGGAATTATCCGATTGCACGCGAATGTAATCTTTATTTATTTAATTATTAATTGAATAGTCCCGTCTGTCCGTATATTATTTCTTTATTTATTGTGTGTGTGCGTGATATTTTTATTTTTATATATTTGTGTGAAATTGTGTGGCGAGAGCCGTCTCATACGGTGACTCGTATCGATCGATCGAAGCCGGGATTGTCGGGTAGATCCAGTGAGTTTTTTTTCGGGAGAATAGCCTTTTGAAAACCTTTAATTTTGAATAAACTATTGTTTTGTGATTCCCGTATATTCGAGTCGTTTCACAATTAATTATTAATTTCCTCTATAAATTACACGAGTCTATGACCAGAATCCGGCCACTGTACATTTTTTGACGGCTGCGGCTAGCCTGGCAAAGCAGCTTGGTCCCTCCAAGATCGAGAATTCTTCCCGGCGCTAAAGCGCCCATATAAAATAAAGGGAAGAGTTCTCGGGACTTTAGCTTGTAGTGTCTGGGGTATAGGAAATTTACATTACAATATATATTGATAGTAACTGTTGACAATCGAGCAAATTGTCAACAGTCCATATATATTAAAATCGAGCGTGCATCGTTCTATAAATTTAATTTAAAAATATTATCGATTGGTCAAAATAAAAAAAGAGAGATAATAATAAAATATATAACCAGTGGGATTGAGCTCCCCTCCCGTTGATAAATCACGTCACTCACTGTCGTTACCCGAAACAAGGATAACGCTTTAGGACAACGCAGTACAAATAAATCAAAAGAAACATATATAAAATATATATTTATGAAAATAATTTAGTTTCTTGAGTATTCTAAATCCATAGGACTGGGCCCGCGAACTCATATCCTTCGTCAAAAACAAAGCGAAAACCGACTTTGTACATCCAAAGAAGTTTGTAGCAACTTACGCGGATTGCATCGTTTAAACAAAAAAAAATTGTGCGTCCCGGTATTTTTATAATAAAAGTATTAATAATTTTTCTTTTTTCGACACCTTTCGGGTGAAACTCGTGAAATTTATCGACTCCGCACCCTACGAATTAACGTCAAGGACGCGCAAGCCACGCATTATACGTAAAAAATAACGGAATTATTTTAAATCCCTCCGTCGACAAGTTCAAGAATAACTGTGCATTCCTGAGACAACCAACTTCAAAATTTGGTGTCAACCTCCTACTAAACTCGAAATCAATCCACTAATCATAACGGATTTCTCCACCGGAGTAGAATAACACTACAATCCTACTGACGGACAGTTAATTTACTTCGTCGAATCTGTGCCCTTGACTGTATCCCAACCATTACGTTTTCTTCAAATTCAGAACTTTTTCATTTCATCGCATAAAGCCCTACTTTTAATTCAACAATTTTTTTCCGCATTTTTCGTAAAATCCTTTTCTTTTATTCCTTTTCTATTCACATTTGCCGTAGGCTTTTACAGCCCAGCACTGGTACTTAGGTTACCAGTACCGGGCTGCCGGCTAGTTCTCTTGCTGTACACCCCGAAATTCTGAATACCGCAAAAGTCTTGAGACTCACGTAAACTAGCTGTCGGCGCAGGCAACCTTTACCGGCCAACAACTACAAACCAAACATCTCGATTTTAAACTCCTGTTCCGTCATCGAACTGCGATCGTGTACCCGTCGTAGACCCTTGTCAGACAGTCGCTGGTATTCAGGTTACCATACCGGTCAGTAACTGCCCTCTCAAGCCTTTATATGATACGGAATCGCAAAAAAAATTCGAAAGTTAAGCTGACTAATTGTTACCTTAATAATAATTGTAAGCTGAACTTTCAAAGTTGAACGATCCCTTTGCCATTGCTTACGACTAAACACCTTTATTTTCTTTTATCTTAGTCGTTCGATTCGGTTCGTTTATACGTAATTGGCTATTGCTAAGTAGTTTCGGGTACTAGGTTATCATATCGGCTTGAAACTATTATTGTAATCCCTGAGAGCGATAAGAATTCTGAAAATGTCGGTGAACTCAATGGGCGCTTGCACAGGCAATCTTCACCGGCCGACATCGAGCTTTCACGAGTTTCGAGAAAAAATAATAAGTATCAATCGAGAATCTCCTATTCCGTCTGGATAGACTACACCAATATTAACTCTCGAAAATGTCAGATTATTCGGATCACTATTGTATTCGACCGTAGTATTCGACCGTAGTTGTATTCGAAAGACACCCATCGGTCGAGATTATTACGATTCAAAAAGATATAAGGACAAACTCCAGACAAGAAACTCTTCTCACTCTAACGTACGTCGCGTGAGATTCGATCCTCACCTTGTCGTGGTCCGATCTAGATCTAGTGCTTTTCCACTCACTATTTAGTTTGATTTTAAACAATGAGTGGTTTTCCACTCATCATTCATTTCAAGTTTAAATAATAAGTGGTTTTTCATTCATTATTTAAATTGGAAATTCAGCTTCCACACCCGAATTTTGTAAGTCCCCCTTCGAGCCCTTAAGTCCGAATTTTTCGAAATGCTCCCTCGAGCCCCCAAACCCGAGTTTTTCGAAGTCCACCCTCGAGCCCCCGGGCCTTAAATTTTTAAAAGTTTCGATTGACCCTCAGGCCCAAATTTTTCGAAGTGCCCTCAAGCCCGAAATACCGAAATTTTCGATGTGCCCCCTCGAGCCCCCAGTTACAAATTTTTCGGAGTGCTCCCTCGAGCCCCCAACCCCGAATTTTTTTTATGTCTTCCCTCGAGTCCCTAAGCCCGACATTTTCGAAATGACCCCTCGAGCCCCCATGCCGGACATTTTCGAAGATCCTCCTCGCGGCCTTAATCCCGAAATGTCCATAATCCCCTTTTGACCCCCTTTCGACATTGAAAAGATACAAATTTTGGACATATTTTCATTGATAAGTTTCGCATTAAACATAGGAAGTTTCAGCGTCATGAACCTTTTGAGCGATACATTTTTCGTTTCATACGATTTATTTAAAATTCGCTACACCAGGGTTTTTCAATTCACTGATTCAGAATCTTAACGTAACAATGATGAATTCAAAATGGCGGGTCCAATATGACGAACGAATATGAAATAATTAATTGCATGCGGATGAGACTCGACACTCTGAGGTTTTTGAGGACGCTAGTTACAAGGAAGGTACTTTACCTGAGCGAAGCGAGAGCAGCAATCACACGAAGTGAAAATCACGCTCCTTCCCTCGTTGCATAGTATTATTTTTTTCCGCGTTCTATGAAAAACATTCTCTTGTGTACATTAAAGGGTAAAATGTCGCTTATTTCTAAGCTATAACTGGTACGCATGCGCACCAGTACGGCTTTCGTGACCCTCACGGGCATCAATGAACCGATTACCTACCTAGGGAGTAACGAAACCAAACTGCACATTCGTACCGGCAAAGGTTAGGATTCATCTACTTTTCACGCGCATTGTGTTACGTCCTGCCATAACTCCCTGTTTTTATCAAGAATTATAATATAGCTATCTACCTTTTCCTCAATAATAACGGGTTGATTTAAATTTTATTTAAGAAACATTTCTTTGAAGAGAAGGAATCGAAGGAAGAATATCAAGTGATAAGTAGAACGGGTTTTCTAGTCTAGAGTAAATACAGCAATAAATATCGAAATATGGTAATAGGAAAATGTATAGCTATAGATATACCGACTGGCAAGAAGGGCCCAAGGGTCGGTAGGGAAGATTCTCCCACCCTGTACCATATCTAAAGGGATATTTCAAGTCCCATTAGAAAACCTCTGCAACACCACAAGGCAAAGGGGCCGTTATCAAAAATAGATTTCCATGGTGTGAGACCAATTATCGACTGCCATGTAAATATCGATGATCTATCTCTTCATTACCAACGACCTGAGATTTGTAAGGTTTGGGGAAATCACCACTACGGGTTATTGGCCCGGATATGACTTTGCCCCTTTAACCTTCGCTCTATGAAAGACTGATAAAATCTCTTCTCGTTTCACTTTTTCCTCCGTACTATGTTTTTCAAGAACAAAATAATGAAAGTAAAGGGAATACAACAAATTTGAATAATATTATTTTCTTACTGGAACAACCTTTTATATGATTAGACTAAAAGTATATTAAAAGAAAACGTACACAATTGTTGGAATCTGTACACAGACTAAACGCAGAGTCTCTATACTGAGCTCCTAATGAATAATGAATAATAGAACGATATATATATAAATCACATATGTCAAGTTTAGACTTTATCAAAAGCTTAAATCATAAGGAATCGATTAAGACCAAAAACAATAAAGAATATAAATAATTGTACAAGTAGTAAGGGCATAAACTAGGAAAAACACCATCGCTATACAAAACTTATAGACTAAGCGTATGACACATTTTGAAGAATAATAGAATCAAATCGTAATAGTCATGTTTATACTTGATCAAAAGAGAAAATTCTACGGAATCGATTAAGCTAAATAACAACTAATACGTTAAACAATTATGCGAGAAATAACACAAACAAATTAAGAAATATAACGTCTCTATAAAACTGAAGCTATCTTTCCTCTCTTTCTAACTTAGCGCAGCATCTATAAGCGTATCTCTCTGAGACGATCTAGTTTAGAGCCGTAGCCGAAATCACGGATAAGCAGAAGCTCCCACTTCACGCCTTTAGCGTCAAAGTCACACCCCCGCGACGCTCGTTAGAAAAAGAGACGAACTAATTAGAAAACGAAGAGACACCGTGGAGTTTTCTTATACAATCATGTTAACCCTTTCCACCCACTTATGAGAAGAAATAAAGCGAGAAAGGGTTAGGAAAAAGTGAGACGATGAAAGGGTAATCACGAATTAGAATGCGATGACCCCATGCAATGTTCACGTGATTTGGTGCACATTACCAATCACGACGATTTTTCCAAAAGCCTCATTTAGTTTTCTCCAAAAACCCCCACCTAGAGCTATCTGTATCAATTTCTATGAGGCCAGAGTAGTATGCGGTGCGCTATGGCGACCCCCACTCCTATCCCCACTCCTTTTTCCCCCACTCCTCGGTTTTTAGCCGGGGCGTGGGGGAGAGAGTGGGGATGGGGGTGGGGGTAGGAGGGTTGTGTCTTCATAGCGCACCGCTTTTTACATTTATTGAAAATATATATATATACATTTTATGCTTTATATAATTTTAATTAATGGCGACCCCCACTCCTATCCCCACTCCTACCCCCACTCCTTTTCCCCCCACTCCTCGGTTTTTAGCCGGGGCGTGGGGAGAGAGTGGGGATGGGGGGGGTGGGGGTAGGAGGGTTGTGTCGTCATAGCGCACCGCTTTTTACATTTATTGAAAATATATATACATTTTATGCTTTATATAATTTATAACAATATGGTGGTGAGCGCTCGTTTCTCAGATGAAGGAGTCCATAGATATACGGATGTAGACGTCCTACGGTTCCATTACCTCGGATATCTAGATTAAACAGTTTTTCGTTAATAATGTACAAATCGTCGATGGTTATCATATTTCCGAAAACATTGATGTTTTTAATTACCTGACAGGTAGTCATACAGGGACTTCCTTGAATTCCACATGATTGAACTTTGAACCGTGGTACACCATAAGTAATCGGTCTTCACCGGCACAGGTAATCATTTGTTGAAATAATTAATCGTTCTTCGCGAAAGCTTCCGCAAATCTCGATGGTAGGAAATAGGTAAACTCGTTCTCAAGATCCACAGTAATACGTGCACCCCACTTTGTTTGCCTCGTCTTCATACTCGTAACGATATATTCTTTTTTAATTTCCAGTTCCGACACTTTTTTCAACGGCAAGTATGTTTCGGGCTTGCCCACTTTGTTGATTGCCGTTAGATCCATCTTTGAGTTTGAGCACTTTGATTTTACGTATCAAAAAATTTGAGTCTGTTCTTGTCTGAATTAAAACTTTGACTGCGTCAATGTCTTGCAAGAGTTTTTCTATACGTGTCTTTAATATCAGACGTTTTCTATGCATAGACTTGAAGGAGAAGAAGAAGTATCTAAGACGACTCGGCTACTAATGAAACCGTATTTCAAAGGACGAAGCTTCATCGTACGACTGTTACCCCTCCCCTCACCCCCTACCCCCCACTCTGAACAATATTAATTTACTACAGCGTTAGCTAAATTGCATCAGTCTTTTGTCTGAAAGACACGTGTGAATGTAATACAATATCTTTGCAACCAGGGTCAATGAATGCATTGTCAGCGATATTTCTTTTGAAGGTTATCATATAAAGCCGTAGCATTTAACTAAGTATTTTCTTAATTTCTCAATTATCATATAAAATTGTAGCAATTGACTAAGTATTTTTCTTCATCTCGCAATTAACGTGTTCGTGAGCAGCATCTTTGTACACAAACGTTAAATTGCTTATTCTGATACTTGGTCTGGTCATGTTTGCGAGAATACGCGTTATAGTATTCACCTACTATTTTATCGTTGCTCGACAGAGAATTTGAAAATACGCTTCTAAACCGGTGAATACCAAGGCCGGTAGAAATGAAATGTAGAAACATAACGCAATAATGTCCGCAAAATTGTGATTCAGGACTCTGTAGTTGAGAAGTGCTGTAGCGAAAGAGTTTGCAATTTCGTCGGAGTCGTTGGAGATGCTGAGGGACGATTGGTGGTAATCCGTAGCTATCGAAGTACCATCCATGTCCAGATCGATCGACGTACATGGCGACCCAGTGGCTTCCAGGCTGCTTGTGTCCATCTGTGTTAACTACAATTGCAATCGGTTTCGCCCACACCCTCGGGATGCGATCGGCAGGATATACACCGATAGTATGATTCTTTATACTCTGAAGTGCCTCCAGAATTTGCAGAGTGTTCATGAGATGCGTCGAGTTCTTTGCGTGAACATAGGCCGACGTACCAGGTTGTAGTGGTTCTATACTCCCACAGAGAATTGATACGATCATTATGACAAAGCCACTTTTTAATTTTTGCAGCACTATTTAGAGCACACCTATACGAACTATTTTTGCACAATACACTATGGTAGATACACAGAGTGTTACACGGTGGTAAATTACGGAACGAGGGATCCGTTGCGTCTTCTTCTAAATTTATTACGAAGCAGTCTGTTAGCTGTGTTAAATAATTCGCTTTATCAGAACCTCTGGTGAATATTCGGTCAGCCTGCACGGCGGTTTTCTTCAAAACGTTTTCGACAGCCCGTAATGATGTTTCACCGTTGGACCACTCTATCCCGTGATGATTATTGCTCAACCATGTGTTTTGTCTCTTTACACTAGGTGGTAAACTCTTATAAGCATAGGGTGGCGACACGATCCAGTGTGCACTAAAATCCGAATTAACAGAAATTATTGCAATTTCTTTTGGAATAAACTCGTTAGATCTACCCTTCAGGCCTTGTATATCAATGATAATATTCATGATATGTTGCACGATCGTGATACCTCAAAGTTCGAACACAGACTGATGATACGACTCGTTTACACTGTAAATATATATGTGGTTCTCAACCTGTATCTGATCGCTATAATCCACAATTACTTGCCAGGATGAGTCAATCTCCAAAACATTATCATATTCAGCGTACACAATGCAACCATATGTTGTTCTCAACCTATATCTAACCACTATAGTCCACAATTACTTGCCTGGATGAGTCAATCTCCAAAACATTATCGTATTCAGCGTACACAATGCAATTAATTGTTGAAGATAGGGCTTCTGCAAAACGTACTTCTATTCGAACACTACCGTGTCTTACAAGATTCCAATGAGTGTTACTATTGGCTGAGAGATCGGGTGTAAGATCAAACGCGTATAAGCAATAACCATACGGATAGCTTGTACGTGAAATACAATTACCCTCATTCAGAAAGTGTATACCTGTACCTGAGAACAGAGTGTGGTATGAATCCACGTACATGGAAGTGTCTATGAAGTTTGGTTGTAGAGGTCTTGACGGTATTTGCAAACCATCCGCATACAACGAAAGATAATTAATGTTGTAATTTTGAAAATTAAACGGATTCATAGTGGAATCGCCATTGAAAGCCTTATTATCGACAAAACCGACGATTATACGTTTAGGTAGTTGACCGAGTATAACGTTATCAAGCGTATCGCCGTGGACGCCCGCATGCATGGATATAGCTTTAACCTCGACACGCGTCAAAGGATACTTTGCCGTAGATTTAGAAAGAGCTCTTGCATGAGCGAGAAGTATACCTGGTGCTATCTTAACACGACGTACGAGTAGCGACGCCTCGGTGATTCGTAAGGTATAATTTCTCGATGAAGTCATGAGGCAAAAAGCGTTGCTGGTTCGCACGAGCCGCAGACGCATCTCAACACCGTTTAGCAAAAATCTCTCCTGATTGAAGATATCGCAGTGCAGATGGCCGAGAAGATCGATCATTTTATTATTTCCTAATACGGTTCGTCGGATTGAAAGACCGCTATTACTATCGCCCAAGTCATCCATTTTACCAGCCGAATCATTATACCATAGAACGCTCGTGAGATGCGAAGACTTCGCAGCCGGTCCGTAATTCAAGAGTGTTTCAATATATGCTCTGTATGCATAAGCGTTATTAGGGAGTGATACAAGTTTCTGATTCAGAAATACATCGACCTGATTGAACATTGAGTGCATAAGATTATTGACGGGTCCTACTTTAATAGTCGGATCCTCCTTTATACCTGGTGGTGTCTCTATTTTAACACGCATACTCAGCATTGTATGCGCAAGGTCAATGTACTCATCTCCTTGTCCTGGTATGACAAACTCTATCGGTGAATCATCCGTCAGCGATGAGATGGGTTTATAATACACTGAATGCGTTCCCTCAATCGTTGTCTGAGTTGGTGGTAGTGTAAATAGCTCGAGTTCCGATTTTAGGCACTCACACGAGTGTGTATGCAGGAACGCCATTTTTTTCCAACGTGAGACTAGGCGAAAATATCCCTCACTGTTCTTGGTTTCTTGTTACGTCTCTTGACGCCCGCCCCTCCTCCTCCTCTTGCTCTACTTTTCACTGTCTTTCTCTTACTACGCGTCTTCCTTTTCTCGTTGCCCGAACGTTTTTGCGACTTTACGACCTTCTTTCGTTTTTTCACACCACCACTGCGTCGTGTTGCGCGTCCCGCAAGAGAATGCATCAGTTTATTAATTTTACTAGCTTTATACCCTGAACCCTGCATAAGCGTGTTAATTTTTTCTTCAGCTTTACGCTTCAGATTTTCCCCTGATTCGCGCAGGCGCGTTTTAAATGCTTCTCTTGGGTGCATACCAGAATCCAGGATATCGGTGGCTACATTGACACCCGAACGCAGCGCCTCTTTACCGACAGCCCGAGCACCTTGTTTCAAGAGGGGTATTATACGTCGAAAGAGACCACCTAGGAAACTTCCTATACCGTGACCTCGTTGATTCGGTGAGCCTATATACACATGACTGATACCACCATAACCGGTACGACCGCCACCACCACCCGTTTGCACATCAAAGTATTCGTCGTAGTAACCCATTTTGTCGTACTAGTCTGTGCGTTTGAATTGTAAAGTCACCGTCAGCGTCCCGTACTCAAATGGCATTGGCTCGCCAAATTCATCTCTTATATCAATCGTTATCGTTTGAAAACTCGTGCGTAGCAAAGGTACATAGCGTGGTGGTGAAAAGCTTCTGATTTTCACAGCTCCGTAATTGCAATTATCAGCGGTGACGGTTGGTACGACACGTAGCAGGGGTGTGTGCACATCCCCAGTAATATAGGGTTCACAGATATCTGTATAAACGTACATCATATTAGGAGTCCCGTTAGCCAGATTAGCGGGCCTCTGAGCAACGTATTTGAATTCTCTCCGTACTACTACATCCTGAGATTGAGTGAATCCTAAAATTTTATTCAACACGTCGGAAAAACAGAAGGAGTGCTCCAGATTCTCACACGACTTACAGATACGTGCCACCGTAACATAACCGTTGCGTGTGTATTGAAATTTCAGATGCCCCGCCACACAAGGTATTTCGTTAATTGTCTCGAGTAATGTATCTATGCTGCGGTATACCCCTGGTGGTACACAAGCACGATCATCCCTAAAATCAACGTCAGCCACAGTACCCGGTGTTGCAATGTTCGTTACGACATTGATAAAGTTTCGATCTCCCTCGGGCGGTACATGCAACATTGTCATAGGTATGTGTATTTCAGCTAAAGAAACGGCCCAACTACCATGGAGTGACACACATTGCGGTAAACGGGTGGTATATCGCGTTGTCAAATTATCGGGATAATAACTCATACTACTGTTGCTAGGCAACACAATGTAAAACTCTTCCTTCATTTCGTCAGTCCTTTCACCTTCGTTTGCACCCGCGATAATTCAGCTTCATAAAATATACCATCAATATCCTCGTCGTGAAGATCGCGCAAGATGTATGTCGCCGGACAAATACTGTGCGATACCCGGTGTATCTTGAATAACTCGCTACTCCACCCACCCTCGTAAGCTTTCGCGAAGGCTGCCTTTGCACTACTGATGCGTACGATATCACCCACATTATATTTAGGAGGGCAATGATCTGTTTTCTTATAGCGCTGTATCAGATTATCCCGAGCCCTCGCAGCTGTCATAAATGTTACGGAGGCAGGAGCCATTTTTATACTGCTGTGCGTAGCATGATTGTATGCTGAAACAATGTTCTGCAGAACATCGATGTAGCGTTTTTGTCTAGAGTAAGTGAAATAACGCCACATTCTTTCCTTCAATGTTCTATTGAATCTCTCGACAATAGCCGCTTTTATATCAGGATTTCTCGCGATACGAAATTGAATGTTCTTTTTCTTTAAGAGAGTCTGGAATGCAATACCTATGAATTCTTTACCCTTGTCCGTTTGTAGACAAACGGGTGATCTACCGTTACTATTTTTTCTCGATAATATGGCGTTAAATGCTTTAGCCACCGTTGCAGCAGTCTTGTCACGTAACGGTTGAACCCAAGCAAATTTACTGAGCACATCGATAACAACGAGGAGGTAAACATAACCGTCGTTATAATCCTTGATTGAACGAAGATCTACAAGATCAGCCTCCCAAAAATCATCAATGTTCCGTACGTTGTAAATACGTCGCGGGAATCGATGTCTCACAGGTTTATGTTTAGTGTAAGCATCCTGCGCTTCAAGCCACTGCTGCGTCCTCCCTTTGGAAATTTTCTTCTGCCGGGCCACACGCAATAATTTCGCGGCTCCTGAAAACGATGCTTCATGGGCTGTATTAAAGTACACTTTTTCCAATTTTTTCATGATTATAATTTAAGGTTAACCCAAGTTACACGTCTTTTCTTATTATACCCAGCACCACTCTGATCTGATCTGTTTTCACTACCGCTGTAAAACGATGAATGACTTATAGCTGAGCCGTCATCACTATTGGTACTATTGCCGTCTTCTGCCTGTGAATGACGCAATGACGAATTAGCCCTCGATTCCATCCACAGCTCTTCATTACCAATGAATTCCCGTGGTGTCTGCATCGATCTCAGGAATTTGGCAAAATCACTGCGTCCAATTGGTTTAGTTGTTTTCCTCGACCTCATAGCATCGTTAACAAGATCAACAATATTTGAATCTTTGATCGGTATTCCACTGATGGACACGACGCCAGCAGAATCCCAAGAAAATTGTGCTGATGGTGCGTCACGCAAACGTCGAAGCAGTAGTTTAGCTTTGTTCCGGAATTTAGCTGGTATACTCTCAATGATAATGGAATCGTTCATACTATTACGGGTTACTTCTACTTCATTACCAGAAGAAGACTCTAGAGTATCTTTCTTCTTCATAAGTGCACGGTACTGTCCAGCTCTCTCGTCATCGGCAAAATGGAGATAGCGTTGTAGTACAGTCAAGTATGCACACCACTTTTCACGCTCATCCTTGTATGCATTAGAATTTAAAATTTCATTCATCTCAGTATCCAGCCTGGTCAGCACAGCGTCAATACATTGCACAGGCCGTGACGTATCAGTGCCAAGACCTGGCTGCCAACGACTTTGAGACCCTATCTGAGATAGATTCTCCTCCGGTACCAGCACCATTTTTCTCGCGTGCTCCATTACTTGCTGATCAAATTTGACAAAACGGTACCCAGTATTGGTGCTAGTAAGAGAGGTAGGAACCCACCGCTCTGAACAACGAATCGTTTCTTACTCCTCCAACAGCCGCTTTTCGAGGCTAAACGACGGAGAACGGGTGCGTGTCGACGTAATTTCTTCCTTTGAGCGGTCTTCAGAGGCACGTTACCGCAAAGAACGTTCACGGCGCACTCACAAATGCAGCGGACGATACCGGAATCTGCTTTACGTAAAACAGCTTCACGCTGCTCCTTATTGAGGTGCTGAAGGGCTCTCAATATTGCAACGTGCTTCTTGCAGAGTGGTGAACCTCTTTGCGCCATCACTCACGTTAAACTGTCGATTCTCTCGATGTATCACTCTTTTTAACTTATCTGTATCGCGACGGTTCCGATACTATCCTTAAGAATGGGTGTTGCTTCCTCTGGATATCATTACAAGTGTAGAACTGGCAGTTCACCTGAATTGCAATTGCTTTTTAACTTTTTTCTTGGTACGTATACGAAATGATGGGGGTCATCGGGAAAAATAGAGGTTCGAAATCGACAATTATCAGGTGTTGATTGTTTCAAATCAAGCAACAGGTACCCATGAGGTCTAGATGTTGCATCGTGATAAGCCTCTTGTAAAAAGCGCGGGTTTTCCGGATATACCTGGCGTGCAAGATGCTGGATTTGGGCGCGATCACGAGGGTTTTTGAAAACCACGATATAGTTGGCATTCAGCGAGATATCACGCTGTCCATGACCTTGATGAAATAGATTTTGCGTGATGAAAATAACACTCAGATTCTTATGATGACTACCTTTAGTGAAGAGATCTATAACACTATTGTTTGATGCCTCGCGCATCAAATCATCAATTATTATGAGTTTTGCGCGCGGGTCGCCCGCGTAATCTGCACTCTGCGGTAAGCCTTCGTGAAATTCTATTGATGTACCATACTCCGTGTATGCGGGTTGCCACTCGGAATAATAGAAAATAATTCTCTCGAACGGCTCGCTGTTCATACGGGAGATATATTTCAAAAACTTTTTCACAAAATACGTCTTACCGCAACCCGTGGGCCCGCAGATCATCGAGGTCCAGGGATGTTTCGACCGCGTGTCCATCTCAACGAATGAGTAAATTATTATAATTGCTGTGAGTGATAAAGACTCGGACTGGTAGGGAAATTTATAAAACTTTTTATTTCACAATAAAAATACGAATATTTACATTATCTACATTATTTACATTTTGATAAAATAGATTACTCTTTGTAGCCGTACGGCAGCGAGCCGTATTCACCATCTCGTCTTCGTTTAACGCTCGACGGTTTACATTTCTTTTTTTCCCCACGGGTGACGACGTGATGGAACGGTGTTCGACGAATCGCGTCAAATTTCACCTCGACAGGCTCTACCGTGTCGCCAACTATGTCGGAGCGTATTGTTTTGTAATTTATTAATTGGCTATTTGCGAAATTAAGAGTTATACCTTTCACTTTACAAACTTCCACTTCACTACCGTTGGGCGCGCATGTTATGAACGAATAAAATTTAGGTCCTCCGGAAACGAAAGATTTGATATAACACCCCGGTTCAAGTTCATCTGTAAGATCCCCTAAAAGTTGCCCTGTTGGTGGTTCATATTCATCAGGATTATTGTTTGTCACGTAAATAACCGAGTCGGTGTCGCAGTAAAGTGCTCGTCGATCCAGACGTTCTAAATAGCTGTACAGTTTTAAGCGCGCCTGAGCTGTTGTATAAGCAGCGATTACAGAGTTCGCGATTCCTGAGGGGATTACGGTTTCGTCCTTTTTTATGTAACTGACATATAATATGTGATGATTTACAGGTAGGATACCTGTAATCTCGTACTCTGCACTAGTCAGTAATTGCACGAGTTTTGCGCGTGTTGAAACTATCACGGTTTGCGGTAAATTTTCACGCTGCCCAAACTTTCCCCAAAACGAGTTCAGACACAACTTAGCTACTTGGCGTAGCCCAGGGTTTTTCGTTATCGCTTCACGATCTAGTTTAACCCCCTCTGATCGCTCAAAATCATCGATATATTTTGATTGAGCTTCTTCGTTGCCCACACACTCCGCAGGCCAGCCGCTAGATTCTTGTTTAATTTTTAGGAAGGTGTTTATGTAACCCGAGAAATGGCCGCCTGAACGTGAATCGCGGTCATACTGTGTTATCTCGTATTGCCAAATTTCCTCCACATGAAGCACTCTATACCCGCGTGATACGGCTTTTCTCAACTCGTCGACTACCCATGTACCGTTAAACAAACGCTCCGCAGGTCTTTCATGTGTACACTCACTCTGATTCATACTTTCACAACAACTGCGACATAGAGCGAATAACAAACGCTGGTGCATCCGCACCGGTAGCACCGGGTGGTAAAGATTGCGTGGCGGTAAGACAGTGCATTTAACAAGACCTTCTACTTTTGTGAGATCATTATTAGCACCGATTAACTCCATACACTCGTCGCCTACAAACACTTTAGGGTGCCCCACGGGAAATTTACCGTATTTACAAACGTACGGATATAACGAACAAACATCGACGTATCGTATCTGCTCATTGTCTTTCGTGTCGTAGAGTGTGACCATATTCTCTGTACGACCGCCGAAAAAAGCATCGCGGGGGTTAAGCGGGTTTGATTTAACTAGAGCATTATCTCGAACGAAGTCACGCATTTGTTCATTGGTGGCAAGCATACGGTCATTCACACTCCCAAATCTCGGTCAGGCTGTAACCACTATTTCGTATCTTATAAGTCACGGCTATCGTTCTCTCGTGCCGTTCGTTCATGGATACACCGTCACCCTGTGCTTGATCTCTACCGACCAAAAAACATTTCGGGCAGCCATGCCAGTAACAACCGTGGAACTGTAGCACATGTGTCGCGTCGGGTGTTTCGTAGTAACCGTCTACTATTAAAGTCAGAGGTAGCTTGAACTCACGCGATCGACCCGCGTGGATAATACGCTGTCCAAGAATATGCTCCATCCATACAAGCCAGCTAACTGCTTTTTTCGATTGATTATCGGCCCATCTGTATCCGTTTCTAGGTATAATACCAATCGTATCATCCTTAAGGAAATTCTTCCTAAAAATGCGAAAGCAAGCGGATGCTATCGTTGTGCTCTCGTCGAATGGACAAACAGACCCTTTGGCTATGAACATTTTGCGGAAAACCATACAGGCCTGTCTCAATATCGTAACGTCGTTCTTACAGTAGGCTACGATTTCTTTTTGAAAATCGAACACATAACCCGTATTTTTCAATTCACGATACCACGGCTCGAATACATTGTTACGCACGCTTGTTGACATACTATTGGGCGAGTAATACTCCATCGGAGGTAATTCTCCCACATAATTCTGATTCTCTGGTGTATTGAAGAGGTGAGGAAAAGTACCTTTAGCTAGGGTATCAGTTAACCCAAAGGATTTAGGGAGCTTACTCAGAGACATGTGGAAGTAGTGTAGACTATCGAGAAACACGAGTTTACTGATACGCATAGTGATAATTTTCGTACCGTTCATAATCAGCGATGGTAACTGCGTCTTTTTTTCATTTATAAAATACCGGAGAATGATTTGAGCGTCAAAACCCCCGGCGTTATGGGCGATTAAGATTGTACCGGAAAAGCCCTCGATTTTTTGCATAGCTAGCTCTACCAATTGAGCTACTGGACTGTGTCTGAATACAAACTCATGTACACCGCAAAATTTACATGGCTCCGCTATAGAGTCATTGTCGCAGCAGTTTGTACAAACACGTTGTGCTACACAGAGGTTCGGTTCATGCACGCGTGTGTCGTTGGTACCCTCTAGCGGTGTGCACTGTTGCGTTTCAAAATCATAAAAGATAAATATTTTGTTTTTCAATTCTCGATCGTTTGGAAGGGGCCTCATGAAACACAAGTGATTGTATGGTTGGTCTGATTTACAAGTTGCGCAATAACCTACAGAGCACCGGTGTTTCTTCTTTCTCACTAGTGGTCTGATCGTGCGAAAACAGTCGGGGCAGCGTTTAATAGTTGCGCAAACACTCGGTTCATTTTTCTTTTTCCTTGCGATCTCGGGGGTTCGATGATTTTTCAAGCATACCTCCCCGAAAAAAACACGATTACACATCGCGCATCTAATCGCATCTCCTGTGTGAGGATCACACGGAGGCGTCCTGAGACATCGAGAACATATTTTTTTCCCAGGACATCTATGATCTAACCTTAGATATAACGTATCACACGATGTACAGAAACCA